>JAOPTO010000699.1:0-569192 GCA_033822845.1 Tetrapedia diversipes | reverse complement strand
TATTACGTGGGTTTGGTCAAATTTCTTAATCACAAGAAGAGCACCGGGCACTCATTTATTATACTGCCCCAGATTAATTTTATTAATCATCTCCTTCATCGCACCACAAAGTGTTTTTAGTTACTTCTATAGAATACCTCCGTTCTGACGAAGCGCCTATTATATTCACTTCCACGCCGAAACAGTTTCTCGCTAAACAGCTAATCGCGTATTCGAGATGCACGCTGAACGTATTTAAACCAACGGGACAAATTCTTTGTGAAAGTTTCGTATCGCCCTCCTTCTAGTGGCACAAACGCGCCTCAAGAGGAATACAATGCACTTTTCGCAAAGTATAAATCTATCGTACACAATTTGTACGCCCAACGTGTATCAAAATATAACTTATAAATCGTTTGCAATATCGTCCGATCGCTCAGGTCGAAGAGTTGATGCTCGGTTAGTACAAGTACACATGCCGAAACGTGCACACTGGTAACCAACATCCCAATGAGACGCTTTCCCCACATAAGGGACATTCGGTTATAGACACCGACCTGTGACAATGATGAGCAGAGAATAATACGGATACGTAAGCACGGCGCGACAGCAGTCGAGTTGTTATTCTCGAGGAGTGATGGGCTTGCTCTCGACCGAGGTCGTAGATAAGCCCACACGCCCGACTCTGCTCCGCCCGGTTCGACCGAACAGTCGTCTCTCTTATAGATACGATACGGCCCTCCGCAAGGATGGCGCCAGCCGAGCAAACGCACGGGCGCCTATGTTGCACAACCGGCGCAACGGGAGATCGTCCGGGAAGACTGTTGGAACTTTAACGAGAAACGACAACATATCAAGGCGTAATATTACGATCGAATCAGAACGGAACGATCACGTACGCATTAAAAACAAGCAGAAAATAGAGATTTATTAAAAAATATCGAATAAAGAAAAGAAGGAAAATACTCCGGTCATATCGGTTCAGAAGACACACTATAAATTTTTTTTCCATGTGCCAGCGGCGTATTCCTTTAAAAAATTTCTATCTGTGTATATTATATACATTGTACAGTACATAATATTTATAATTAATATATAATACTATATTCCCTTCTCTCACTCTCCTCTATCCTCCTTCTATTCCTTCCTTTCTATCCTCCTTCTATTCCTCCTTCTATCCTCCTTCTATTCCTCCTTCTTCTATTCCTTTTTTCCTCTATCTAGCTATTTATTATCCTTTGCAATTTCGGGGTCTCGTCTAGCCTACGAGACGGATCCCCAAGCATAGGGCTGAGTCTCAACAGATCGCAACGTGGTAACTGCTCTACCGAGTACAACGCCCCGCCAGGTACCTAAGTCGTCTATAGACGATTCCGATGTCGCGAAGTTCGAGTCTCGACGTCGAACTTGAAGTACCCATGATCGACCGTTAGAGCGCCAGAGGTCGTCGTTCGGGAAATCCCGACGACGAATCCCATTGACGATCGTATACGGCAAACTGGGGCCCGTGCGATGACCAGTCACGAAGGGCTGGCCACCTAGTAGTGTCACATTGTTTTGAGCCTTTCGACCCACACGAGACTCCTAGGGATATCGTTGCCTCCTTTGACTAGGAAGAATACGGCCTTAGAGGCTTTCATGCATAATCACACGGATGGTAGCTTCGCAGCATCGGCCGCTCGACCGAGTGCGTGAACCAAATGTCCGAACCTGCGGTTCCTCTCGTACTGAGCAGGACTACTGTCGCAACGATTAGTCATCAGTAGGTTAAAACTAACCTGTCTCACGACTGTCTAAACCCAGCTCACGTTCTCTGTTGGCGGGTGAACAATCCGACGCTTGGCGAAATCTGCTTTGCAATGGTAGGAGGAAGAGCCGACATCGAAGAATCAAAAAGCGACGTCGCTATCAACGCTTGGCCGCCACAAGCTAGTTATCCCTGTGGTAACTTTTCTGACACCTCTTGCTGAAAACTCTTCAAGCCAAAAGGATCGATAGGCCGTGCTTTCGCGGTCTCTATGCGTACTGAATATTGAGATCAAGTGAGCTTTTGCCCTTTTGCTCTACGCGAAGTTTCTGTCTTCGCTGAGCTGGCCTTAGGACACCTGCGTTATTCTTTGACAGACGTACCGCCCCAGTCAAACTCCCCGCCTGGCGGTGTCCTCGAGTCGGATCACGCAGGAGTATTTTTGGCGATCTGCCGGCGAAGGCCTTGCACCACTCTTACACGCTTTTCTCTAGAACACCGTGACAATCGGGTCGAAACACCGGCGCACGCTCGCCACTAACCTAATAAGTGAAGAAACGATGAAAGTAGTGGTATTTCACCGGCGATGTTACCATCTTCCACTTATGCTACACCTTTCATGTCTCCTTACAATGCCAGACTTGAGTCAAGCTCAACAGGGTCTTCTTTTCCCGCTAATTTTTCCAAGCCCGTTCCCTTGGCAGTGGTTTCGCTAGAAAGTAGATGGGGACAGAGAGAATCTCGTTAATCCATTCATGTTCGTCACTAATTAGATGACGAGGCATTTGGCTAATACCTGAACCGACCTTCTTAAGGAAGGTCAGTAGACTTCCGAGTATAAAACCTCCTCGTGGGGTAATAACAAAAAGCAATAACAATAAAACTAATTTGAACGAGATCCTTATTTCTTTCCACTGCCATGGGATCTGCCTACAGACTTAGAAAAATTAGGAACGGGGACCCTTTCGGGAGGCGAGCTTGGTCACACCGAAGTGTGTATCCAGGGAAAGCCACGCGGAGGCGTCGCCCCAGATTCTACTTGCGAAGAATCGGCCCCGCGCCTTACTATAAAATAGTACAGTAAGATTCGCACCGCCCGGTGTATAAGGCCGGAACGGGCTTATTTTATATCAGCAGGCAGCGGCTTTGTCTTGTTGATATTAGACCTACTCGGTCTCGTCACTAGCATGAATTTATTTAAAATTTGGTTCTGCCTTTCGGCACAGTCAAAGTGTAAAATGTATAATATTCATTTGCCTATATGGCCGTCAACACTTATACAATTCATTCGCCATATGACTCGTCCAGTCATGCTTAGGTTTAGTGATCCACATGCACTAGCAAGAAGTGACTGGCCTTGTGATTTAAAAGCATGCCTGTGGCGGTTGCAAGTTAAAATAATAATAAGCTAAATAAGTAAATAAATAAATAAATTACCTAAACGATCACGTTATGCGATCGTGGTCCATAAAGCCGTTCGCAATTTAGCGGCGTTGGCTCCCGATGATGCGCGATGCCCCGAATGGATTTCCGTGGTTCCACGGCGAGGGCACACCACCTTCGGCTTGAATGTTCCGGTGCCGTAGTCGTGCACTTCTTCCCTAGTAGAACTTCGCGAACCGTTGCGCGTCGGTCTACGGCCGAGAGGGCGCCTATTTCATCACCATGCGCGCGCGCTACAGATCCTCAGTCGCGCGGCCAACAGTACTTGCATGATCCCGGACCCCAACCAATCCATTCCCGAATGTGAGAACGTCAGGCCCAGCGCAAGCTAGATCAGCTTCAACCCGGAGGTGCCGACCTAGAGACGCCCAGGGCATTATCTGTTGTTAGCTGGCGGCGTCCTTGGACGGCCCAAGCTCTGAATTACCGATCGGCGACGCTACTGCTTTAAGTACTCCCAGAATCCGTCTTGAAACACGGACCAAGGAATCTAACATGTGCGCGAGCAATTGAGATGCATAAACCTAAAGACGAAATGAAAGTGAAGGTTGGCCTAAGCGTCGTCCGAGGGAGGATGAGCACCGTCACGATGGTGCCCCGCACTCATGGGGCGTCTCATTCTCATTACGAAAGGAGGCGCACCCAGAGCGTACATGTTGGGACCCGAAAGGTGGTGAACTATGCCTGGTCAGGACGAAGTCAGGGGAAACCCTGATGGAGGTCCGTAGCGATTCTGACATGCAAATTGATCGTCGGAAATGGGTGTAGGGGCGAAAGACTAATCGAACCATCTAGTAGCTGGTTCCCTCCGTGGTTTCCCTCAGGATAGGTGGCACTCGCTTCGAACGCTGACAATTCTCATCTGGTAAAGCGAATGATTACAGGCACTGGTGCCGAAACGACCTCAACCTATTTTCAAACTATGAATGCGTGAGACCTCTGTCTTGCTTGGATCAATGAAGCTACGAGACCTTGGATCAGGGTGCCAAGTTGGCCAATTTTGGTATGCAGAACTGGCGCTGTGTGATGAAACAAACCCAGAGTTGAGGCGCTTATGTCGACGCTTATGGGATACCATGAAAGGCGTTGGTTGCTTAAGACAGCAGGACGTTAGCCATAGAAATCGGAATCCACTAAGGAGTATGTAACAACTTACCTGCAGAAGCAACTAGCCCTGAAAATGGATGGCGCTGAAGCGTCGCGACTATACTCTGCCGTCAGTGGCAAGAGGGGAGTGACATGCGTCCTCTGACCCCTCGCGGGTGTGGACCGTCCACCATGAAGCCTTGATGAGTAGGAGGGTCGCGGATGTGTGCGCAAAAGGGTCTGGGCGTGAGCCTGCCTGGAGCCTCCGTCGGTGCAGATCTTGGTGGTAGTAGCAAATACTCCAGCGAGACCCTGGAGGGCTGATGTGGAGAAGGGTTTCGTGTGAACAGCCGTTACACACGAGTCAATCGATCCTAAGCCCTATGAGAAACCATATGTAGATGATGTGTCCTAACATATATATGTATATGTATATATAATACTTGCAAACGCACAAACGCAAATTCTAATGAACGAGACTATGTACACACACACACCCATTGGGCAAAAGGAATTCCGATCCCTATTCCGGAACCCGGCAGCGGAACCGTATACCATTCCGAGCCCTCATAAGAGTGCTCGTCGAGGTAACCCAACATGACCTGGTGACGCCGTCGGGCGGTGCGGGGAGTGTTTTCTTTTCTGTATAAGCGTTAGAGTTCTCTGTAAACCTCTAGCAGACAGGTAGGGTTTGGAACGCGAAGAGCACTGCAGTTGCGGCGGTGTCCGCATCTTCCCCTCGGACCTTGAAAATCCAGGAGAGGGCCACGTGGAGGTGTCGCGCCGGTTCGTACCCATATCCGCATCAGGTCTCTAAGGTAAAGAGCCTCTAGTCGATAGATTAATGTAGGTAAGGGAAGTCGGCAAATTGGATCCGTAACTTCGGGATAAGGATTGGCTCTAAGGAGCGAGGCGTTTGGGGCTTGGTCGGGAAGCGGGTTTGGCTGACGTGCCGGGCCTGGGCGAAGATGAACGGAAAGCGATTCGTATCGCCCCCGGGATCTGAGCTCGGTCTCGTGCCTTAACCTCCTGCGGATCTTCCTTGCTGCGAGGCTTCCGTGGCGGCTTGCCGTCTTGGTCGCTCTCTTCTACCGCCATTCAACCCTCAGCTCAGGACTGGCATGGACAAAGGGGAATCCGGCTGTCTAATTAAAACAGAGCATTGCGATGGCCCTTGCGGGTGTTGACGCAATGTGATTTCTGCCCAGTGCTCTGAATGTCAACGTGAAGAAATTCCAAAAAAGCGCGGGTAAACGGCGGGAGTAACTATGACTCTCTTAAGGCGGTCGCTTGAGGTATCGGGCCGGTTCGCCTGTACTAGTATCCGAGACCAGTCCTTAAGCAGATGTAGTTTAGCAAGCAGTTACCTTCTCGTGGTTTCCGTCGATCAGTACCTCCTTCGGGGAGGGGTGGGGAGCTAAGAACTGCCTCTGCGTCACAGTCCATGTGGGCTACCTCCTCGCATGGACTTAATTAACTGGTACGACTAAAAATAAAAAGCCTCGTATGGATGTCACACCGCTGTTAGGTGTTCATCAACTCGGTCGGCCCACTGGTTCGACCGATCCAGTTAACGGGAACACATCGCAGTCCTGCGCGCCTGTCACGCGTTATGAATGTCATTTCCCCGGTTGCGGTCGGATCTTTTCGACTAAAACTGGGCGTGGAGTTCACCATCAGAAGGTTCACCGTGAATGGTATGATGGCCTCCAGAATTTGGTACATATTAAAGCTCCTTGGACTCCCGAAGAATCCGCTCTGTTGGCTCATCATGAGGCCCGCCTGGTCCTGCAGGGAAAGAGATTTATAAATCAAGAGCTCCTAAAGACCTTCTCTCGAAGAGGACTCTTGAAGCAATTAAAGGACATCGACGTAAAACCGAGTATAAAGCTGCTGTCCAACAGCTAGTTGCAGCTGCTCGGGATGCTGAACTCGATAGGTCCGTCGAGCGAGTGAGCGTCGTTGGCCCAACTGAAGATCCTCCATTTGTGGGTGTAGACGGCGGCCTGGTTGGGTGTCTTTCGGAAACGGAGACGCTGGACACGGTCGTCGAATACATTGTTAGCCTGCCACCCTGCACGACGAAGAAGTTTTATTGTGACCGCTTAAATGACATCTGCGGTTTACTGCGAGCCTGGGATAAGACCAGAGTCTTTGAGGAACTGGCTTTATGCCCCCTCGAGGTCTTCCCGATCAAGATACCTGATCGTAAGACGAGGAAGGTGGCCGAACAACCGCCATCGCTGTCTCGTAGACGAGCACGCAGAGTGGAGTTTGGAAGGGTTCAAAAGGCGTGGAGAAAGAACAGGACCCAATGCGTTCGGACACTCTTAAAAAATAGCCATACTACCTCGGCACCACCGCAAAATGTCATGACCTCTTTTTGGGAGAACGTCATGATATCGAACAACACCGTAACACCTGGTGTTGAGTCCAGTGAAGCCATCCCTGAATTATGGTCTCCGGTGTTCCCTAACGAAATCAAGGGGGCGGTACCTAGCCTGGGAACAGCGCCGGGTCCGGATGGCCTGACAGCTAAGCAAATCAGAGCAGTCCCGGTTGATGTCCTTGTCCGAATATTCAACATCGCCCTCTATTGTGGGAGATTCCCAGCTCACTTGCTGGAGTCGAGGACATCTCTGATCCCAAGAAGAACGGAGCTTTTGAGACGTCTGAGTTTAGACCCATTACGGTCTGGTCGGTTCTTGTGCGAACATTCCACAGGATCCTTGCGAGCCGTATGGGTCGACTGCTCAAAATAGACTGTAGGCAGAAAGTTTTCAGGGCTATTGACGGCTGATCCGAGAACATCTTTCTTCTTGATCTTACGATCTTAACCGATCGTAATATAAGACCGGTCTTATGGCCGAGCGCAAGGTAGTCGTGCCCGTATTTACTTCACGCGATGGAACTCTTGTGAAATTCAATTGAATTTGAATCAAAAACTTTTAAAAAATACTTTAATTATCACATAAGATTAAAACAAATGCTACATAAGTAATAATAATATAATTAATTAATAACGAAATAAAAATATGTAAAAGCAAATCCACGGTAGTAGTATTTGAACTCAAATAAATTTTTTGATTATCTCACTAATATCAAGCCCAAATTTGAAAAATACACTATTCTTACCGACACTTCACATATACCTATTCCTACCGCGACATTCTCACGTAAGAAAGACTACAAATTTTTCTCCAAAAATAAACAATGAAAGAAGAAGTCAATATTGAAAAATGTATTATACGTATATTTGAGAAAAAGTTCTAAGTTAAAAGGCGATTCAATTACATTGTATCTATGAAATTTTTATCGAAATTTTAAAAACGGTCATTTGACCGGTTGTGGTAGGAATAGTGTTAAATATCAACTTGGCCCGAAATTAAGACCACGAGTCAGACTCGTGATATTCATGTTTGGTCTGGAACTGAACAACGAGCCCAAATCGTGACATCCATGTTTGGCCTAAAATTTTCATCACGAGTCAGACTCGTCAAAATAGTGCAAGGGGTTAACATGGTGATAGACACTCTCTTAAGTGCCATTCCACCTGAGCTCGATGTTGAAGCTTGTAGAAACCGCTTCAACACGTTCGCGTTTGCGGACGATATGGTCTTTATAACATCTACAGCTCATGGGCTCCAGTTAGTATTGGACTTGGCTACCAATTATCTGGCACGGTGCGGACTAAAGATCAATGCCTCAGAGTCCTTCACCGTGGCCATTAAGAACGTACCACACGAGAAGAAAACGGAGGTAGATGACAGACAAGGGTTTTGCTGCGACGGGCAAGTAATGCCATCGCTGAAAAGATCTGATGAATTTATATACTTAGGCGTTCCCTTCGCACCAGAAGGACGCTCTATGGGCCACGAACAAGACCAGTTGAGAATGGCACTGGACAAACTTAAAAGAGCACCATTGAAACCCCAACAACGGTTATTTGCGCTGAGGATAATGGCACTACCGGGTCTTTATCACCTGCTAATCCTGGGAAATACCACCCTCAGCAAACTCAATAAGATCGAGAAAATGGTGCGGGAAGCTGTGAGCAAATGGTTGGACCTCCCCAAGGATGCTCCAAATGCTTATTTTCACGCTAACATAAAAGATGGTGGTCTGTCCACACCTTAAATGCGTTGGTTGATGCCTCTAAGGAGGAGGGAAAGGCTGCAAAAGCTTAGTAAACACCAAAATGATGAGCCAATCTCATACCTTTCCCAAGAAATCAATAGAGCTAAGCGTAGGCTACTGGAAGGTCGGGAAGACCTGGACAGTGCTACAAAGTTAGAACAAAGATGGGCCAGAATATTACACTCATCCAACGATTGCAAGGCTCTTAGAGAGTCTAGGAAGGTACCACAGCAGCACCAGTGGTTTATGGATGGTAGTCGTTTTCTAAGCGGGCGAGACTTCGTCAATATGACGAAGCTAAGAATTAATGCTATGCCCTGTACATCAAGAACGACTAGAGGACGGGTTACTGAACGGTCTTGTCGCGCTGGTTGTAATAAAATGGAGATCACGAGTCACGTTCTCCTGAGATGTCATCGGATACATGGCGCCAGAATTAAAAGGCACGGCGCTATTGTAACCTATATTAAACGAGGCTTACAAAATGTAAGCGATGTTCTGGAGGAGGAGCCAAACTTTAACACGTCAGATGGCATCAGAAAGCTAGACCTGATTGCAAAGTGCGGCCATAAAGCGATCGTAATTGACGCACAGGTCGTCAATGAAAACATCGATCTGCCTGAGGCACATAAGAATAAGATAGATTACTATTGTGGCCTAAAAAACGCCATTATGCAAAAATTTCTTGTTGACACCGTGCAATTTACATCGGTGACATTATCATACCGTGGGGTATGGAGCAACCCGACGGCCAATGACCTTACCAATTTGGGTATAATAAGGAAAAAAGATCTTGAAGTCATGTCAACTCGAGTACTAGCGGGCGGGTTGAACGCCTTTTGGTTGTTCAACCGAGCAACGTCATGCAGAAGACATCGGGGAGGAGTTGGTTGAGGAGGATCAAGCTGGAGACAAGGTGCTGCCTGCCTTAACACTTTCAGGCACAATACAAGGAGCTTTTTTAGTGGGTAACAAGTGCGAGCCCCACACTACCAGGTACCGACGCATACCTGGTGTGCATAATCACATTTTTCCTCCTTCAAAAAAAAAAAAATAAAAAAAAATAGCCAAATGCCTCGTCATCTAAGTAGTGACGCGCATGAATGGATTAACACGTTAAGCGCCACGCCGAATTTGCGTGCCTTTCCGTTCAGGCCACAGCTAGCCGTCAGGCGGGCCCTGCCGGGCCGCTCGCCGACATGCAACCCAGAGTATAAACAGATATCGAGTAACGTAACTCGGCCGGGGCTTGCCTTCGTATTTTCTTCTCTCCACTTGTAGATAAGTTGCACTGGAGAGCCTGACATTTTCACTGCACCAAATACTGCACCGAATGCTATCAATATAATGCACAAATGTTGATACCAAATATAGCCAAAAATGTAACGCCAAAAGTAACAACCTTTTGTAATGAATGTACACGGAAGCCTCATCTTTGATTATCTTGTTTCAATAAATTACATTAATGTTTTTAAGTATTATATGCTTTTCCTTGAAGCATTGACCAAACTAAAACCGATATCGCATAATTTAAATGTTCAGTTTCACAAGTATGCAAAGACGGACACACTCGCCGCGATAGAAGAACGAAAAGTCTGCCGCCGGTCCGTAAGGACCGGCGCGGCCTGAACGGAAAGTCTCCGGTCCCTAGGGACCGGCGTGGCGCTTAACGTGTTAACGAGATTCCCTCTGTCCCTATCTACTGAGTCGTGTCCAAAATGGCGGCGACCGGTGCGTTCACGTTCGTATCGCTCCGTTAGTGATATGCGAATTTGTGCAGAAAAAGTTCGAGAAGAATTTAGAATTTGTGATCACAGTGTAGAGCTAGCGAAGCTGCACTAGTGCGAGTAAAATGTGTGTAAATACTGCGAAATAGTGCGAATATTAAGGAACGAAATATTTTACAGGTGCACGTGCCGCTCTCGTGGGTGGTTTGTTCTGTGCGGCGAAACACGGCCGGTGCCACGTGGTGTTGTATACAAGCGTGTGTGGAAAAATTTTGTGAACATTTTAAGAACAGCTAGATTACAATAGGATAAGTATTAGTGTAGTTATTAATTATTAAGTGATTTTATCGTCACGTGGCCGGGAGGTCGGCCATATTGCCTTCTTGTTGACAGCCACCACCCACTTTTATTTTTTTTGCTTGTTGATTTGAATTTAGCGTGATAAAAACAGTGCGCAATAGAGTGCGACGAATTTTCTGAGAACGAGAAACTTGCTCTCGTAAAACGTGTTCCAAAACGTAAAGAAAAACGTAGTGGGGAGGAATTTAGCGATAGTGACTGTTCTGTGGCAAAAATAAAAAAGAAGCCAGCTACAACCAACGAAGAATTTGTGAAGCCTCTGAAGCCTTCCCCGAAAACTTCCCAGAAGGCCCTCAGAATGATCAATGTCCCGTCAGCGTCAGATAGTGACCAGCAGTCGGACATTCAATCGTACAAAAAGTTCGTTCAATTCTGCAATAACCTCACCGCTCAGGAGGTTAATGACAGGGAAATCACGAGAATCAAGAAATTTTCCTCCAAAATGCTAGTGACAATTTTACGTCTCTCTCAGAAAAATGAGGGTCTGAAAAAACGACAAGACGGGACGGCACTTATTGATAACAGAATACGCAACCTCGAAAAAGTTATTCTTGGTGCTACTAACTCTATTAAGGAACTCAAGACTGCGGCGCAAAAACCTGCATCATATGCCGATAAACTAAAGGCACCAGTGGCAACAAAAGCGCAACCGCGTTCCCTGACGCCAATCCGCCACGTAGTTGCCCTCTACCCGCAACCTGGAGCCCCCATAAAAAGTAGTGATGCCACCAAACAAACGCTGGTTACCAGCCTTGCACCGGCCAAAGAAGAGCTCCAAATAAGAGGCGTTAAAAAAATATCCAACAGTGGCGTCCTGGTGGAAACGGCGACCAAGGAGGATATGGAGCGCGTCCTCAAAAGCGAGAAATTACAGACGGCAGGGCTCGTTGCTGAGTTCCCGGCAAAGAAAAAACCGCGGGTCATAGTTTATGATGTCCCGAATACCATCTCCGAGACAGAGTTTCTTAACTTCATGCGCCGGCAGAACCTCTGTATTTCGGGAGCTGAAAAATCGAATGAAGAACTCAGGATTTCTCACAAGACTGGCAGCAGAAGTGGAGAAGCAACGAACATCGTGCTTGAAGTGACACCAAAGACAAGGGAGGCCCTCTTGAAGCAAGACCGGGTCTACGTGGGCTGACACTCGCTCAGAGTGAGGGACTACCTGGTGGTAAGTCGTTGCTACAAATGCCAGTCGTTCAGCCACGTGGCTAAGCATTGTCAAGTATCTAAGGAAATTTGCGGTCACTGCGGTGGCGACGGACACGCGTTTATGGAGTGTCCTAAAAAACTCAAGAACCCTGAGTGCATTAATTGCAAGCGCGCCCTTAAACCCTGCAACCACTCATCACGGTCTCCGGAATGCCCGGCGTATACATTTGCGCTACCCAACATAATCTCAAAAACTGATTATGGTCCGTAGACAAAAAAGCACTTGATCTCCGCAAATATTAAAGTTGGCGCAATTAAACGCGCAAAATTCACTACTAGTTATAGACGACATAAGGGTGTCCATGATGGATCTGGGAATTGACGCGATAGCCCTCCAATAATCCTATAATTCCAACGAAATTATTAGAGGCCTCGGCTTGACGACTAAGACCATCCTGGACACCAGAGCCTTCAATAGTACGGTGAGGAATGTGAATCCCAAATCTGCCATAGCGGTCCGAAACCCGGACATTAAATGTTTAAAACTCGAACATCTCTGCTCCACGCATTTTATATGGGTCGAAATGGTGTGGCAGTCCATCTCTTTCTATTTTGTAAATGCCTATATGCAGCACTTGGATCCGATTTGCGCCTACCTTCAGCAGCTGGAGAATATTTTAGATACTCTCCGGGGGAAGGAACTGATAATATGCATGGATGCGAACGTGACATCGATATCCTGGCATAAGCTAACACCCCACTACGGAACATCCGAACAGAGAGGCGAGGCACTCGATGAACTCCTTGCACCACACATACTAATAGTAGTCAATAGAACCGGTAAGGCGCACACGTTTAACAACATTCACGGCCAATCCAACATTGATGTAACAATAGCCTCAAATGCAATAGCCACGAAAATCAAAAACCGGACAGTTCACCCTGACATAATAAACAGCGACCATACACTCATAACTTATGAAATAGTACTCGCGGAGCAAACAATCCAAGCAATACAACATGGCAATTGATTTAACATCAAGAGGGCAAACTGGGATGAGTTTCGGGCGCACATAAACCGATCACTAACTGACATTAGGCCGATGCTCGAATCGAACGACGCGCAGACAATAGCTGAAACCATAGACGGGATTATTTTGGACGCAATCAATGAAACCATCCCAAAAACGGATATACAGCAAGTCTGTGCCGTAGTAGAGTCTAGCACTCAGGGAACTGAGAGAAAAGATGTTTGAAGCCAGGCACAGGCTATAGCAAACTGGCGACGAAACTGCCAGAAAACGCTTGCTACTAAATTTCAAAAAAGTCAAGAACAAATTTACATCGGAAATCGGGAAAGTTAAACAAAGTAGCTGGGAAAAGTTCGTGGAGAGAGAAGGCAACAAGCAAGCTTAGAGCCTCGTTTATAAACCATAAGCAAATAGACTCAGATTGGAATCGGCGCAGAGCAATATCGCAACCTCCGGAAAACACACAAGCACATGGACTGAAACTGCACAAATCCTATTAAACACACTGGTACTAAGCGACGATCAGTCAACAGAAACAGACTGGCACAAAAACGTAAGAATCTCCAAAATAGAAACACAAGGAACAGCTGACAGCCCTCCCTCTAGGATTCAGGAAATCTAAAAAATTATCAATAGTTTAAATATAAAGAAAGCTCCACAGCATGACCTCATTGAGGTGAAAATGATAGAGGAGGCATGGCAGGAGCTTCAGCCCGAGTTCCTGCACATGCTCAACAGCTGCTTGTCGCAGATGATATTCCCCGTACAGTACAAAGCTGCGCAGATCCGAGTGTTGCTCAAGCAGAAGGCAAGGATAAGACCGACCCCAGGTCGTACAGGCCCATATCGTTGCTTCCGGTGACAGGAAAAATATTGGAGCGGGCAATGCCTGGACGCCTTGGGTGTCGGGTAAACTATGATTCACATTCCTCACAAAGGCAACACGGCTTCCATGTAGGCAGATCCACGGAGGACGCTATAGTGGAGTTGCACCGCGTAGTTAGAGCGACCCAGGGTAAATACGCAGTGGGCCTGTTATTTGATATATCCGGGGCATTCTACAACGTGTGGTGGCTCAGTATCCTCGTGAACCTAAAAGACAGGGGCTGTCCGAGGGACCTGTATGGTCTGGTGCAGAGCTACCTCAAGGACAGGAGAGCAAACATTATAGGTGCTGGGAAATCGCTGGAAAAATCGTAACGAAGGGGTGTCTCCAGGGTTCGGTACTGTGCCCCTTCTTCTGGAATCTGGTCTTTGACAAGGCCATCGAAATTGCGGCTCGCGGAGGAAGTGCGTCTATTGCATTCGCTGACAACCTCATAGTGGTGATTAGTGCGAACTCTAGAGCAGGTATAGAGCTAAAGGCGAATGTCGTCACTGGAGAACTTGTGGAGTGGTGCAATAGGCAAAAATTGCAGCTGTCAGAGACGAAATCAGAGATGATAGTGCTGAAGGGTTCCCTAGACATCAGGAGACCGTCGTCGGTGAGAATAGGGGACAAAGCTTTGAAAATGAAACCAACGGTCCGCTACTTGGGTGTTTACTTCGGAACTAGGCTCAGCGTGAGGCCCCACGTGGAGTATATAACAAAGACGTCTAGGAGCATCTTTTCTCGATTTTTGAAACTTGCTAAGGCTCACTGGGGACTTAGCACCAGGATAATCAGGACAATATACAAGGGCCTACTTCTGGCAATTCTTTGCTACGCGGCGGCCGGCTGGGCGGGGAAACTAAACCCGCACCATAGCAGAAGGTTAACAAGTGCGCAGAGGCAACCAATACTAGCAATTACTCGGGCTTATAGGATCACTTCGAACCGTGCGCTGACAGTCCTGGCAGCCGAACCGCCAATACGCCTGATCCTTCGTGAGAGAATAGCGCGCTACTGGCTAAGGAAAAACAAAGAATTCCAAATTGGCAGCTTCCACTACACACCAACAGCAGAGCCGGTCACTGAAGAAGTCGTAGCTGCAACAAGAAGGCGAATACGTGAAGAGACTCTCGATGCCTGGCAGTCCGACTGGGATGCGTCCGAAAAAGGAAGAACAAAAAGGGCCTTTTTCGGGGAGATAAGGAAAAGGGTGCAGCTCCGGAATCCTGGACTCAGTTACAATTTGGCTCAAATCCTCACCGGACATGGGTGAATTAGAGGCACGCTGCACCGCCTCAAACTTTCAGACTCGAATCTGTGCAGATGTCGTCAACTGGACCCAGTTGATCACATTATATATCACTGCAAGAAGGAGGAAGCCGAGAGGAAGGAGCTCCAGGATGGACTACTGAGCGAGCGGGTGTTGTGGCCATGTGCGCTTGAGGACATTGTGCGCGAAAAGACGCTGCTCCATCTCAGCGTATTTGCAGAAGCCGTAATGAAGAAGCGACTGGGCATTTAGAGGCTGTGCACCAGGTAACTTACACGCAAACTTACACTCGCGCACGCGCGCGCACACACACACGACCGCACAACCACGCAGGCAACGCGGGCATCCCTCTTCACAGGGAGGTGTTCTTGCGTAGTGGCTAAATCTCGGGACTAGTCAGGGGCCCGCATGAGACCGAGCAACTGCTGGTGACTCCGCCTCCCCGTGGCCCCCGCTGGACAACGTTTTGTCGGTGATCCCCTGGGATCTCCGGCCAAACGGCTAAGTGGGTCACTCCCCGCAAGGGACGGTCTACCCTTCTGATGACCCTTAAGTGGAGAAGGAGGGGTTTTTCCTTGCCTTCCGGCCCAAAGCTCAGTAAAATGTAGAGTAATAGTTGTCCCTATCTGCTTTCTAGCGAAACCACTGCCAAGGGAACGGGCTTGGAAAAATTAGCGGGGAAAGAAGACCCTGTTGGGCTTGACTCTAGTCTGGCATTGTAAGGAGACATGTGAGGTGTAGCATAAGTGGGAGATGGTCGCCGGTGAAATATCACTACTTCCATCGTTTCTTTACTCACTCGGTTAGGAGGAGCGCGTTCCCGGTGTTTCGACCAGGTTGTCACAGTGTTCTAGAGCCAAGCGTGTAAGAGTGGTGTAATCAAGGAGATTCCCGAAAAACAGTACTTTTTAAAGGAAGAATTAGAATGTGAAAATCACTGTTGATACTATATTCCGCGATTCTAATGGAAGGTATATGGTACGTTTGCCTTTTACTCAACGGAAGAAGCGCATTGGTGAATCTCGTATTGAAATGATTTTATTCTTCAGAGTTCAAGTTTCAACGAAATCCTAGTCTTTTGGGGTATTATGAACAGTTCTTGCAAGAATACATCACATCAGGACATGAAACAGGTCAGTAAGGATTGAGACGACAAGGGTTTCTACCTACCGTATCTCGCGATTATAAAGGAGTCGAGTATAGACTTCTTCCGCTTCGGCCTCATGCTTTTGTGTTGACGGCAGATATTGAGAAAATGGTGAGGCAGATTAACATACACCTTGATGACAGAGCCTTTTGAACAATTTTATGGCGCGATTCCATAGACGATACAATTAAAATCTTTGCACCGAATACGGTAACCTACAGAACCGCTTCCGCCCCATTTCTAACTGTACGATTTTAAATCAGCTTGCGCAGAACGAACACGATAAGTTCCCTTACGCAGCATGTATCTTCAAAAGAAGTTTTTATGTAGACTATTACGTTTTGCAAACAATTGAAGAAATAAAATTATTCCGTCCTACGGAACAACAGCGGGAAGTTTTCAATTGGCATTTATGGCATTTATCGCATGAGCCCATTTATGGTAATGCTATTTTTTGAGAATAAAGGAGTTTTAGCAATTTTGCCTTTTTCTCGAACCCTCTTAACGTCCGTAGAGGGACAATAATCTTAATTTTCAAGTCACCGTAATTCTTCAATAGCCAAGAGCGTGCCATACAAAAGGGAATTCCGAAAGGCCGACGCCCAGCCGGTACCCACATGCGTCAGGTACACGGGCCCGGAGGAAATTTCCCTTTCGTTGCCAAAATTCGGGAAACCTTCCCGCTCCGGGTGACTCACCCCACCCTCGTTCTTGAAACACGTGCTAAGGGCACAAAAACGGGGGTTGGTGGAACTCGGGGCATACGCTGATTGGAGTTTTAACTTTTTAGTTTTAACCAATTAGCGTATCGTCTTGAGGTATGGAGGAGTGACCAGTCGAACTCCTCCATATAAAACGAGTCTCTTCGGCACCGCGCAGGAGATCGCATTCAACAATCCATATACCAAATAGTTTACTTGTACCAAGTCTAATCACACACACATAACAGTCGTTCTCCGCATTATTCCCGGACGACATTACCTTTGTAACTACCACTCACAAGTTAAAGCACCATTCGAAGGCCAGCTCTACGAGATTAATTTCTGGTGGAGTTAGTGTATCAGGCACACTACGATACACTGCCGAGCACCGATCAGCGTACAATTCGCGAATCAACGACGCTCAACAAAAATCAATAGCAAGGGTGAGCTAATGCAGCAGGCGATTCAAAATATTCACTTAGAAATAATAAAACAAATTCGATGAGATATCTTTGCGTTAGAAATAGAATGCATAAAACGAAAAATTTAATTGCCGAAAAGAAGCGAACCGTTAAATTTGAATCCCTATATAAATTTAGGAGGCACATTGCGAGTTGGTTGTAGGTTAAAACATGTGTGAATCAATAGTAACATCCGATGTAACTACCACATAATCATCACATTAGTGATTTAATAATTCCACCCAAATTGATTTTATAATGGAAGTTGAAGCAGTGTCAACTCCCGTCCCTTACTTCCTTCTTCCGATAATCCCAATGACCTCACTGCATTGTCCCCTAGCCATTTCTTAATATGCGATTCACCGACTGAATTATAATCTTCCGCTCACTTAAAGTCCCACGGCACGGCACAGGGGTAAACAGGGATCGGGACGCCCACCCCTCCCGAGCCGCACGTTCTGAAGCTTAGCCACGCACTCTGCCATAGTAGTAGTAATAGTTTTCAATTGCGTCCCTATCTCAATATGCATACAAATATAAAATTTGGAGACTATAAACTACTGAGGTTTTGTTTATGCTTATGTTTAATGCATAAAATGTCCGTTTTATCTCGTAAGAGTTATTTAGTATAAAAAATGATATTATGTAATATCAAACATTTTTCTACAAGTGGAGTATCAAAGATGATTTTGAAATATAATTAATTAACTTTAATGGATTCAAATATTTTGTATAACATAATCCGATTTAACTCTAGTCATTTTCTACAAACGACTATTAACCCATGTTTCCGAAGAGAACAATGTTCCGAAGGCAATAAAATTTGACATTGCTATTACCGCATATAATAATCCTACTGGTAATCATATAACTAATGCTTTCCTAGCAGATTATAAAAAAAACTAGCATGAATTGTTGTCCTCTATCAGATATAACTATTGTATAATAGCAATATGTTACATCTACGCCAATGAGGCTCTGCCTGTCGCGTGTTTCTCATTATCTCCTTCTATCGCGCTGACCTCCTTGTCAGTCAGCACACATGTGTCTGTAACTGCCTAGTAGCGAACTAGAATTGAATGTGTGCGTGACAATAGGGGTATCCCTTCCACTTCTCTCGCATTCCTGCCGCGGGACTTCAAGTGAGCGGAAGACTATACCTGAATGTGATTTGATGGAAGTTCCGGACAACAAATTGTGGCGGAGCTCACACATTTAGAAAACGAAAAAACACATTTCAAATAGCTGGCACAATGAGTATTGGCACGCGCTGCATTCGAGAAAGAAATGGCACCGCCACAAGGCTAGTCGTATTAATACCTTAACCTACAACCACGGACATAGCCCGTAGCAGATGTTCGAACCAAACATAAATGCGCCCTCTTAAAGTTATAAATATTTGCGGAATATTTGATAAGTAATTACAACCTGATGTAATAATTGTGGTAGATATAAGTATTACAAAGAATTTGTTTATACAAAAATCAGTAATACAAAATTAATAATCTGCAACGGTGTGATACAAGTCGTGCGAAAGACTCGAAGGCTGCGCGAGTTTGTTTACGTTTTCGGCCCAAAATTCTCGAACGTAAATCGTAGGTTAAGGGGTTAAGAACGCAGTAAACGCTGATTAAAATGAGCATATACATGCGATACGTTTCATTACATTATTATAATTATGTTCATTCATGACATCAGTCATTAGGATATACCTTTCAATCATTGTATGGTAGTAATTTACATTTCAATTTCATTTCGAACGTAATCATTATCTTTGGTAAGATAGAATAACCCTTTAGAATAATTACGTCCCATATCACAGCGGATCAAAGCGACTGGTTTTCGATTTCCTGAACTCAGAGCGTTTAAGACATGTTGAGGCACACAATGCTCAAATGTAGTCGTCGCCTTTTACGCGGTTTATGTCACAGGCGCCGAACGGAGTCTCTTTTTGAGTACAGGATTGGACTTTACGATTCGTATGTTATTAAAAGATTGGTATATGCCCTGACGAAAGACAATGCGGTTTGTCATTTGGAGTTTTTAATATTCCACCTCTTCTCGTCCTCAATAGCCAAATACGTGATGTTCCGTCCTACGGAACAGCTGCGGAAAGCTTTCCATCCGTATTTATGACACGAGCGTACCGGTAATGCCATTTTTAAGGATTAAGCAGTTTTAGCATTTTCGTCTTTTTTGGATTCTCATAACGTTCGTAGAGGGACAATAGTTTAATTTTCAAGTTACTGTTATTCCACAATAGCCAAGAGCGTGTCATAAATGAGGGACTTCCGAAAGGCGCCCAGCTGGAACCCACATGCGACAGATACACTGGACCGGAGGAAATTTCCCCTTAGTTGTGAAAATTCGGGAAACCTTCCCGCTCCGAATGGCTCACTCCAACCTCGTTCTCGAAACGCGTACTAAGCGTACAAGTACGGGGGTTGGCGGCACTCAGCGCACACGCTGATTGGAGTCTTAATCTTTCGACCTTAATCAATTAGCGTATCGTCTTGAGGTATGGATGAGTGACTAGTCGAACTCCTCCATATAAATCTGAGTCACCTCGGCACCGCGAATCACATACAAAAACGCGCTCGAAAACGTAGACAATCACAAACGCCGCATTCATTCATTCGCTCATAAAAATCTAGCATTCGTAACATCTACCATTCGTAAAGAATACACTCGCACAATCACATTCGGAGAAACAGTCGTCTAAAGTGATCACACCGCTGTCCGCTGACGACACTTGCTTTCTGACCATTCGAGAATGCGACATGTGTTGTAAAAGGGGGATCACCGAAGAGTCATTCTGGCGTGTATTGTAATGGGCGAAATATGGTTGGTAAGAACCTGGAAGAACTTCTCGTCGTTGTTAGCCATCATCGCACTTGCAAACACCATTGTAACACTCCATCTCAGCGGCAGCGTTAAGGCCTAAGAGAAAGAGTGTTTAACAAATCCCAAATCCCTGATTAGCATTATTTCGAAACCCAGGAAGATCAAACAGCGAATTTTTTACTGACCCGGAAAGGCCATGGGCTCTAGTGGTAACCAAAAAGATCAGATCAGAAACGCATACGAAGCAGGTAACACCACGAGGAGACATAACCACGCACACCATTTTCTCATCTACAACTGCCTCACGCAACGTTAATTCCGCGTGTGAGTGTGTATGCCAACACCCGACCTTGAGTTAAAAGAGGCATGCAATTAATGCACACTACAGACAGAAAAGCGTAATTGATATTCACAAACCAATAAAATAAAAATACCAGAAATAGCACGCAAAGATTGATATATAAATTCTGATGTATCGTATTACAACGCGAACAAAAAAAGATGTAGATAAAATAGTAAGTAATATGTATATACTGCTAGTATGCAAGTTGGGATTTGATGGTGCGAGTAGCCAGCCTAAGTACAGACAGTGTACGCACCGATTCTACCGATTGCGTCTTGCCGTTCGCCAACTTAATATTGAACGACTGATTCAATGTGGTGTTACGTGCTTCGCGGCGTGTTACCGTACGGAATGATGTACGTTGTGATTATTGAGGGGCACCGAACGATGTGCCAACGGCTTGATATCGATGTGCCGTTAACGGATTGCGACTTGTTGTAAGCGATATCTTTTTTTACGAGTGAATGCGATTGTTATACCTTTTCTTATTCTGTTCTAACGATGCGTTTGTTATACCTTTTCTTGTTCTTGTTCTCTCGCGACGCCGAAGTGACTCGGTTTTATATGGAGGAGTTCGACTGGTCACTCCTCCATACCTCAAGACGATACGCTAATTGGTTAAAGTCAAAAAGTCAAGACTCCAATCAGCGTATGCCCTGAGTACCACCTACCCCCGTTCTTGTGCCCTTAGCACGCGTTTCGAGAACGGGGGTGGGGCAAGTCACTCGGAGCGGGAAGGTTTCCCGAATCTAGGCGACGAAGGGGAAATTCCGCTGGGCCCTATGTGCTTCTCGAGTGCGGTGGTCGGCTGGGCGCCAGGTCTATTGAAAGTCCCTTATTTACGACACGGGCTTGGCTATTGAGGAGATACGGTTGACTCGAAATTAGGACTTTTGTCCCTCTGTGGACGTTAAGAGGGTTTGAAATTAACCAGAAATACGCGACGGATTCTTTGTCCTCAAAAATAGCATTACCGGCACGTTCATGTCGTAAATATGCCAAGGAAAACTTTCCGCTGTTGTTCCGTAGGACGGAACAGACAGATTCAGCATTAAAATTATAATATAAATGACAATATAAACTTTATCTGAAACTACGTAACTATAGTGTTACAAGATAAAGTAAGTTCCAACATGATATGCATAGCCCTATTCTAGACCTTTGCGGACCGGACGCTCTTTACCGTTTCGTTCCAGCAGAACCGAGCAGGATTCACAAGTGCGTACCAGCTGGTCCACACAGACTTTACCAGTCGCTTATCCGCTTGGTTGCGTTTATTGTGGAACATGTATGACTTTACTGACGTAACGTACTTATAAATTAGTGGCTATATAAATTAAAATTCTAAAATTTTTAAGCACGAACGCAGGGTGAGATATATATAAACATTTTTTTTATTGTTTACAGTTTATAATTAACCATCGTATGATAACGTTTAAAACATTCTCCAACATGCAATCCCGGTTGTCTGTTGCATGTTTCGCATATATAGGAAGTTCAAGATGCATGGCTTATTTGAAATTTTCTATCCCGCAGCTCTTGTCATATCTTATTTGTTCTAAAATTGAGACATAGTGAAACGTAAATACGAGTGACACTTGATACAAGACGCCACAGAACACAAAACTATGTCGATTCACACGCAACATCGGACTTGCTAGAACGAAAAGCGATGTCGAGTGCCAATCGACATCAGACCGCTAAGGGCTAGAGATGGACAGTGAACCAATTATATTTTCATGATTACCGTAAATAAACATAGCAACCATAACCATTAATCATGTAATTGTCAAAGGGAGCGATCTAGTTCTCTTGCACAACATTGTAATTAATACAGATTACAATGTATTTTAGTTCGTAGTGTCATTCCAGTTAAAGTGCTCAATTAGTTACATAGTTTCATTCTTCGTTCTGTAATTTTTATTCTTTTGAGAAAAGGAGGGCGTGAGGATTCACTTCGCGTGATCGCCACCGCCTCGTGGCGTACCGTCATCGCGGCGCGTAGTCAGTTATAATTCTCTTATGATCACTGATTTTTTACACATAGCAACGGGAACCTCTTAATATCAAACTTAAATGTGTAAAAAACAATAAATAATATTAAGAGAATTTTTTACGAAAAGGAAATGATTCTAATTTAAGGTTTTTCAATTTGTGGGTTCGAGGAACCCCCGCCTTAGGAGTTCTAGGGTTAAGTAACGAACGTACTGCACAAGATTTCAGCCGTTTAGGAAAAACAGACTGTGATATGCGAAGTGCATAAGATATCCGAATCAGTACATAAGTTTAG
Organism: Tetrapedia diversipes; assembly: GCA_033822845.1. Classification (NCBI taxonomy): domain Eukaryota; kingdom Metazoa; phylum Arthropoda; class Insecta; order Hymenoptera; family Apidae; genus Tetrapedia; species Tetrapedia diversipes. The sequence goes on along the minus strand of JAOPTO010000699.1, from coordinate 546,603 downwards.
TACAATGTGTAACGAAATGTTCAATAAAACGGTTTCTACTGAAGCTTGCGAAGAATATTCAGAAATGAAAATTTTCATTGTTAAACACAGAGAAAAGAGCCTTTCATTAAGAAAACTGACGGAATACGGGGATTAGCATTTTCGAGGGACTACTAAGATAAAAAAAAAACCTTCTGTAAAAACATTAATTTCCCACATGAATCGAAACTTAATGTTTTTGTATCTGACGGAAAAGTGAAGGTTTGGGTAAAAACCTAATAGAGAACTAGAATTAGAATATCTGCAACCGACTGTAAAGCACAGCGGAAGCTCCGTGACACTTTAGGGCTGCATAACAGCATGTAGAGTGAGAAACCTTGTCTTTATCGATGAAATTATGAATAAGATAAAGTATACTCGAAGGAAATTTGCACTCGGGTACGATTGAGCTGGGTCTATGGTACCCAGATATAGACATAAAATTTAAATCAAGATTTATAGAAAAGAGATCCCAACAGAATTTGAACTTGCATTGCTACTACTGCCGAGTTACTACGCGCGACTGCTTCTAGTTTCTCCTTATTTCATGTGTAATTAACTTCGACAGCTACTGTAACGTCGTATATCTCATGAACTATGAGCTGTTCATTCCCAAACGCGCGTATTCTTCATCTTAGCTCGATTATATCTACCGTCGTGCAAAAGCTGATCAAATACTGGTCACACACTGAGACCTCATTTCACTGATGCATAAGTACCGGAGTAGTGAAATTCATAAGAATACGCGTACGAAAACGTAGGTATAATTTCACGAGTGTGTCCTGACACATTCATATTTTAGTTATTAATTAAATACCCCAATACTTATGTTATTCGTAAATGATTTGTAACACATTCTTTACTACGTTACAAATGAAAATAATGAATATTTAACGTTTAATCTATTAATCATTTATTTTCATGTAAAAGAACTAAGGTATTCACATTTTCAGAGAGCAAATGATTTCTTTCTTTAAGTTACTATATTTCCAACATGCGATTTATAGATAAATATTCTTTACTAGGTATTATCAATATTTTTAGCCGAACACAATGCATAGTTTGAATATTTTGAAAATTTAAAAACAAGTGAGTAAATAAAATAAGATAAGTAATTTAAGAATCTATGATAAGAATCAAATTTTTAAGCATTTATTCAAGGCATTTACGTAATCTTTTATAATCACCCCAAAAAAGCGACTTCATAGAAAGCATACGAATATTGCATCAGAAAAAGAAGACTGCCCCAAAAAGATGATTTGCCAAAAACGAAAAAAATGTATAGCAGCACAGAATTAGAATCTGAAAACAAACTAAAATATCTAAAATAATGACTCTCCTCATGCAGAAAATGATGATACACTGTATACATATCATAGCAATTAGTTTCAAAACAATGCTCGCAAGAATTTATGATTTCAGATTTTGTTTCAAATTTACAGAACTACTGAATATAATTTTCTCCAACATACAAATATTATCATCTAGAACAATAAAATACTAATAAAATGTACTATATTTTTATACTAACATTCTTTAAACAAAATTCTAATTAAAAAGTTTATAAAAACATATATAATAGGAAATACTAAGAATACATATACAACTTCAGAAATTCAAATTAATGTTTTCATACATGTGTATAGATACATAAATTAATCATGAATTGTTTGGTAGACAATATTAGGTACATTTATCTCAGAACCTGACTTTCACGCATCTTGTATTTCTTGAATGGTACTTAACAATTTATGCATTTCAAAGTTCTACGCTATTTTACATAAAAGACAAATAATGATTCTTTAACTGAGACAAATTAAAGATAAAATGTCAACTACACTTTAATTGACAAAGATCTATCTTTTGCTATGTAATACTGGGCACACATATTCATGTCGTATTACTTAAGTAAACTCAAAGCTTTAAATTTCAGTATTTTGCAAAACCAAGACTACTTCATGGTCATAATGCTTAAATATATAACCATCATCACTAAGTTGGAATCACTTTTTAACACTGGTAGCATGAAACACATTAAACAAATACTTTAGATATTATAGAAGGTAGAAATAACACTCTTAACGCTTTGTGCCGTGGTTCCGACCAGCCTTCTTTTGGTTACTTTATAATAAATGAGAATAAATCTTCGCTGCATTACAGTCTAGGAATCCCAGCCCATTTATAAACATTAATAGATATTGATTAAAGGTGTAAAATAAAATATTACACAATAACATTATTAAATTAAGTTTAAGATCACCAATCATTAAATGTAGTTGATTATTTTAAACATTTCAACACAAGTAATAAAAATATTTTATTTATGCCGTATATATATATCGTTTCTTTCGCTATCATTTTAGCCGTCACAATTTTTAACTCTTCTTCAATATAATTAATACTTTGAAAGTCTTTACTGAAAATTGACGTTTTATCTATAATCGGTAATCTCGATAACGCGTCACAGTTACTAGTTTTCTTTGTATTTACATATTCAATTTTGTATGTAAAATGAGACAGGAAATAGGCCCATCTTTGAAGTCGGCTGTCTATTGTTAAGGGTATTTCTTGATTCGGTCCGAAAATGTACACTAGTGGTTTATGATCCGTTTTTAAAATTATTTCTCGACCGTATACATAATTATAAAATGTTTTGAAACCAAGCGTAACGGTGTGATAATATTGCGGAAAGTCCATATTTCGACGCGTCGCACACAAGTACCAGCTCTTGTGGCGGGTCGTAATTTACTAATACCTTAGTCGAGATTATTTTCTTCTTTAATCATCTATACGCTTCATCAGCTTTATCGTTCCACGCAAATTCTGTCATTTTTGTTAACTCGTATAATGGTTTTAATTGGGAAGCACGGTCAAGCAAAAAACGTTCATAATATGTCACAAGCCCTAAAAATGATAATAATTGCTTCCTATTCTTTGGTACCGGTGCATTTGTTATAGCCTCTACTTTTTTCTTTGACGTAGTCAGTTCTTCTACGAATCACAAAACCTAAAATTTTTAATTACTCACTAACAAATTCACATTTTTTTACGCTTACTCGTATCCCGTAATTTTCTAATCGCTGCAAAACCTTGTATATTGTGTCAATATGCTTCCTATCGTCCTTGCCGGTAATGTATATATTATCTAAATAAACTGATATTTGTCCCTCGATATCGCATAAACAGTTCTCCATTATTTGAAATTCTCCCGGACCTGATGCAACTCATTCCGTTAACTTTGTATATCGAAATAAACCTACATGTGTGATTATCGTTAACATATCACGCGAATCTGGATGCACCGGTATTTGCATATACGCATGTGATAAATCAATTTGAGTAAATTTTTGGCCGCCTTGCAGTTTTTCGAAAATTTCATCGGTAGTTGGTAATGCATGTCTATTTATTATTATTAAACATTTGTTCACTGTTAATTTAAAGTTGCAGCATATACGTATACTTTTATCGTCTTTTATTATCGGTACGATAGGTGTAGCCCATTCAACCGTTTGTACTTTTTCAATATGTCCTACGTGCTCTAGTCGCTTCAATTCCAGCTCCACTTTCTTTTTTAACGCAAACGGCACGTGTCGTATCTTACATGCCTTCGGTACTGCATTTTCTTTCAATAGTAATTTAATTGTACCCTTATTAAAACATCCTACACCTCCGAATAATTTAGGAAAATCGTTGGCTACGCTTTCGGCTAACATTTTATCCATACCGGGCTCTATATTATTTATCGTAAACAAAGGCCAAAGTCCGAAAGCATGTAACCATGACCGTCCCAATAAGGTCGCGCGTTTCCTCGACATGACTACCATATCTAACGTATACTTCTGTTTATCAAAGCAGACTTACAACTTACGTAGCAATCGTACTGGCTTTACATCCAAGTTATACGCCTTCATAGCAAATGAAACTTCGGAAACCTTTACGATGGGAAAATATTCGTTTCTAGTCTCGTCTGAAATAATACTCCAGTATGATCCTGAGTCTACCTCCATTTCAAAACTAATCGAATTTATATTAACATGTAAATACATAGGCAATCGCACTGCATCCGATTTTGTTATACTCGACGTGTTACAAACTTTACCTCTAGCCCTTATGTTTTTTAGTTCGTATACTTCTTCAGTGTCGCTTGTACCGCTTGTTTCATCTTCTGCTGCCTTCTGCAAGTGCTATACTCTCTGGCTTCGGCTTCGGCATGCTGCTTCTATATGACCTTGACGCTTACATCTTCGACAATGTTGGTATCAGTGTCTACATTCTGTAACTATATGGCCACTCTTCCCACAACAATAGCATGTTATGTCTTCTCGTTTGTTTTTCTCGCTCTCCGCATTCATACGCGTTTTTCCTTTTTATGGTTAATGCTGCGGCCGCTACGATAATCCTTTGTTTTAATAAAGTGCGCATCACTTTCCTGCCCACATGCTTCATTTATTTTATCGGTTACCGTTTGCGTCTTTTTCTGATTTTTCACATGCTAGAGCTATTTTGTAAACATTTTCATATGTTGGTTTCTCTTCTTTGAACAACTCGCTTTTTGTCGCATGATCTTTTAATCCGCACACGAGCTGGTCTCGCAGTGGCGTTTCCACTGCTGTAAGGTTACAATTTAACGATAACTCCTTCAAACGTGCTACAAAATCTGACAACGTCTCTGTCGCCGCTTGTTTTGCCGCGTAAAATTTGTACCTCTCCATAGACTCCGATGGCTTTGGGTACAAATGTTCTGATATGATCTTTACTACTTCACTGAACTCCTTGTCCTTGAGTTTTTCTGGGTGACACAGATTTCGTGTTACTTCATAGGTATCCGCGCTTACTCTCGTTAGCAGAATAGCTGCTTGCTTCTTTTTGTCTATTATATTATTAACTGTGAAGTATAGTTTGAAACGTTCGATAAATGACTCCCAGTCGTCTTTGCCCATTTCAAACTCCAAGTTAATTTTTGAATCGATCATTGCCATTTCACTTAAATTATTTTCTTCGTTATTTAACACACTTTTTGCATCTACCTCTATTTTTTCCCGTGATTTTAAATACTTCGTTAACTTATTCTTTAATCTTTCCGTAGAATCTTTTATGTCGTACGTTACGCCGGCACTTATTAAGCGGATACAAATTTCTTCCCTTGTTAATTCAGTCGAGAATTCACTTTCTTCTTTATAACTTCCTACTGATTTACTGAATTCGCCGTCCGAAATCGATCTTTTCCGCGTACCCGGTTCGAAAATACTCGTCGCCAATTATTATGTATCCAAGAACGTTTATTATAGGCGTACCAGAAACAACCGACGCCGTAGGCAAAACCCCGGCAGCGTCCTGCCCAGAACTACACACTGCCGCCATGACTGTCAGTTGTTTCTCGGCAACGCAAGTTTGCCAATACATTACAAGAGGTATTACATTTCCATTATTTTCAGCAATTCAAGTTGTGTGTTCAGGATTATTGCCTTTTGGAAAATAAAATTCATTCTGTAGGTCTATTTTAATTGCTCTTTGTTTAAGATTTTATTTCAGAATATTAAGCCTGTATTTATTTAAAGCTCCAGCAATAAAAGTGGGATTTTCGATTTCATTTGCTGTCATGCATTTTCATATCATTACTGGGAAACCTCCTGGTTTTACACTTGAAATTGTATTTTTTGTTTATAACGTTATATTGCACTTTTTGCACCCGAATTATCCTAACCGAAAGTGTATTAATTTTGATTTAAATTCGCTCCCATTGAAGAAAATCACTTTGTTACAGAATAAGATATGTTTTTGAAAATTCTTTCGTGTACTTTTTTTTCCGAAGTATGTATGAAAATTATTAGTATACAATACTCTTTGTTATATACCTTTCTTAAAATTATGATTAACTGTCGTTACAAGTTTTTGTGCAGATGTGCGAGGATTATTTTCTATTCCAAGTATCATTATTTTTTCCTACCTCAATGTTAATTTCTTTGGATATTCTATACGTCTTTCATTTGTAATGTTACTTTTTTTGTTGGATTTTGACGTGGTCAGGGGCAATATTTTTAGTTTTAATGGAGAAATGAAAGCCTTTTAGATTTTAATATTTAATAATAATAATAACATAGATTTAATTAATAATTACAATAACGTTTCCTTATCTTTTATCTTGATTTTATGCAATTTTAATTTTACATTCGTTTTGTGTTTCTTACTTACTTCCTCTCTCGGATCTCAAACACGAAGTGACGATCATACCATACAGCAATCATTCAGAACACACTCATTCTTACCAACATACTTTCATACACCACATTCATACCAACCATTCATATTAGTTGTCCTCAACATTCTTTTTATTATGTAGGGAGCAGAATGTGACTCCGGCATAGTACCGCCAGGTGGCGTGGTTGACGATGCTGTCAACATGGACGCTAGAGTCGGTTAGGGAAAAATCCCATGGGTTTCCGGCGATTCCGCCAGCCACCATGAAAAAGGTAGTCTCAGGAATACCCGCGTGGAGTTAACACGTAGAATAATGTGAAACTAGAACCAGAGCAAGAGTCTAGTTGATTTCATACCTTTCCTCTAGAGTAGGATAAAACCTACAATTATATACACTAGTACTATTGATTTATTTTGGCTTAGCGATTGTACAATTTTTCGATAATATCTATTCTCATTACGTAGCTGCAGTATTAATTCTTGTTCACATTTACTTAATCTTCTCGTGCTCGAGGTTTGGTTAATTTTGAAGAGTTCTGTTATAGGAAAACTGTTAACACTGTTAAACAGTATATTGAAATCAACAAACGTGGGATGGTTACATCTCATTTATCGAAATTACTCCTTTTGTTTACGTGTTCAACTAGCTTTTTTGACTCTATAGGTGCTATGTTTGTTTCTTATCATAGATTCTTAAATTATTTATCTTATTTTATTTACTCACTTGTTTTCAAAATTTTCAAAGTATTCAAAGTATGCATTGTGTTCTGCTAAAAATGTTGATAATACCTAGTAAAGAATATTTATCTATAAATCGTGTGTTGGAAATATAGTAACTCAAAGAAAGAAATCATTTGCTCTCTGAAAATGTAAATACCTTAGTTCTTTTACATGAAAATAAATGATTAATATATTTGTTCGAAATTTAATTAAGGAAATTTCTATATTTTATTAAATAGTTTCCCTAATCTTCGATGAAGCCGGGAGAGGGAGAGTGGTATCGATAAAGGTTAATAATTTGTCAACGCTGAGCTTGTATTTGTATTGGTGTTCCAAACCGGAACACCGTTTATTTTGATTACAAATGAGATGAGAGAACAGCTTTTAATTTAGTTTTTCCCGGTGCTTAGCCTGGCCTGGTGGGTGCCCAATGGTCCGGCTCGTCGGGTAGGTCAGGATCTCACCTGCGAACAATTGTGGACTGTATTAGTTTTAAAATCAATGTTTATTATTTTTCTAGCCCGTATCGTCGGCTTATTGCACGGCGTTCAGCCGTGTCGCGACGATTTTTTGTGACGGTAGTTAATCCCGTTAAGAGAGTAAGTGTTGAGCATCGCGATGCTACAACACATATAGACTCGACTGGTCTGTGTGTTTTGACCGCGTCGCGGTAAACACTGAGGATCTACTCTCTTATGTGTGTATGCGGCTCGTCTATGAAATAGACGATTCCATCGCAATACACACAACGTCTTCTTCCGTTCGTTCCCCTTGCGTGTGTGTTGTAAGTACACACGCAATGTGTAGTCCCATAAGGTCTGGTGCATGGACCTGCAGAAACTGCAGAGTACCTCCAGTGTAGCAATCCAATAGCCGCTGGGGCCTCTGTGAATTGTTTCTACAGTATTGGTACATGCACTACCGGGCCTACGCTGCATCAGGAGTAGCCATTGCATCAAAGCCCGTGCAGCTGTCAAGGAACGACCGTTGCTTCGATCCACAGATCGAGCGTATTCTGTGACTTATTCAAGACCCCCGTGCGTGAATTCCATCTTCACATAATGCACGGGAACAGGAGAGATTCCTCCACTAGAATACACCTGCTGTTCGTGGGCAGGATTTTAAGAAGACGTACGCTATTCCGTGGGCGTGCATCCCCTAATGCTTCACAAGGGGTAAGGACAGCAGAGATGCACGGGACAGAATAGTTGATTATTACCGCCTTGGTCGAGCTCCGAAAATCGGAGATCATCGACTGTTCTTTCCTCTTTTCCAGAGGAATTCAGGTGCTTGTGTCAGTGGCCCATAAGGACTTTATGGGTGTCCACCGATGTCACGGAGATGCGGAACGCGAAACGCACGAATCACATAATTAATCGACAACTGCGTTTAATTATAAATTCTTCCGCTATTTCGATCGATGCGCGTGATCACGATAATCGTAAACGACACTTACTTTCCGACCGAATAGAATTCACTCCGTGACTGTTCCGTTTAATTTCGATAATTTTTGTCGCGGCGACTCCACGCAGTATTCTCTTCGAATATTTTCAACGGAAACTCTCCTTCGTCCGTGAGCGCACGGTATTTAATACCTCACGGACGAAGTTTCTTTCTCTCTCGCTCTCATGCTTAATCGCCCCTTCTCGTTTCGTTATTTTTCTATTTAAATTAATCGAACAACGGCGTTAGATCTTCGACAAACATCTTTTTCTCTCTTTTTTTTGGACTTTGCCGTTCGATGCCCTCGCGTTCAATGCCCTCGCGTTCGATGCCCTCGCGCTGGCAGACAAGGCCAAGGCGATGTTTACCGAAATCCGCCGTTTTTCGTTAACCGATTATTTTTATTTCTAATAACGACGGAATTAGAGGTCGCGATTCCAGGGGCGTCGCTATGTGCGATATCGCCCGGACTTCTCTCCGATATGTACTTTTTTAAACAATATTAAACGTGAAATATTCATTATTTTCATCTGTAACTTAGTAAAGTATGTGTTACAAATCATTTACGAAGAACATAAATACTGGGATACTTAATTAACAACTAAAATATGAATGTGTCAGAACACACTCGTGAAATTATACCTATACTTTTATACGCGTGTTCTTATGAATTTCACTACTCGCGTGCTTGTGAACCAGTAAAGAGAGGTCTCAATGTGTGGCCTTTATTATTTGATCAGCTTTTGCACGGCGGTAGATATTATCGAGCTAAGATGAAGAATACACGTTTGTGGGGACAGACAGCTCGTAGTTCATGAGATATACAACATTAAAGTTGTTGTCGAAGTTTATTACACACGAAATGAGAAGGAAAAACCAGAAACAAGCGTGCGTAGTAACTCGGCAATAGTAGCAGTGCGAGTTCAAATTCTGTTGGGATATCTTTTTTTTAAATCTTTATTTAAATTTTCTGTGTATATCTGGGTCCCATAGACCCAGCTCAATCGTACCCGAGTGCAAATTTCCTTCGAGTATACCTTATCTTATCCATAATTTCTTCGATACAGACAAGGTTTCTCACTCTAAATGCTGTTATGCAGCCCTAAAGTTTCACGGAGCGTCCGCTGTGCTCTACAGTCGGTTGTATATATTCTAATTCTAGTTCTCTATTAGATTTTTATCCAAACCTTTCCTTTTTCGTCACATACAAAAACATTAAATTTCGGTTCATGTGAGAAATTAATGTTTTTCCAAGAGGTATTTTTTTGATCTCAGTAGTCCTTCGAAAATGCTAATCCCCGTATTCCGACCGTTTTTCTAATGAAAGGCTCTTTTCTGTGTGTTCGACCATGAAAATTTTTGCTTCTCAATATCCTTCGATAAGCTTCAGTAGATACCGTTTTATTGAACATATCGTTACACATTGTAGTAATCTTGGGTACTGATTCGGATATTTTTTGCTCTTCACATATTGCGGTCTTTCTTTTTCAAGCGGCTGAAATCTTCTGCAGTACGTTCGTTACTTAACAAACTGTAATTTGCTTTTATCCCTTTAATGATGAATTGGATAGCGAATTTATGTCTGCCAATTATTTTTGCTATCTCAACGTAACTCTCACCCTCTTGGTATAATTTAAAAATAATTTATCGCTCTTCTAGTGTAGTCTCGGTTTTCTTCCGACTCATTTCTGATTTTCGATATTGTTTTGACAAAATTTCCAAGCAATCATGTGAATGGTTTCTGATTTCTGATTATTGATTACAGATTACAATGTATGGTACTCTGTATTAATTCCAATGTCGTGCAAGAGAACTAGATAGCTCCCTCTGACGACTACATGATTATTGGTTACGGTTGCTATGTTTATTTATAGTAATCAATTACGGTAATGATGAAAATATAATTGGTTCACTGCCCAACTCTAGAAAAGGGTTGTGCATATCATGTTGGAATTTGCTTTATCTTGTAACCGTATAGTTACTTAGTTCCGGATAAAGTTTAAGTTGTAATTTATATTATAATTTGATGCTGAATCTGTTTGTGCTTGGGCTGGCTACTAGCTCCATTAAATCCCCACTTTAATACTATCACTATGTATGTATTACTTATTATTTTGGCTACATTATTTCTGTTTTGCGATGTAATACGATCTATCACAATTTATATATCAATTTTTGCGTGCGATTTTTGGTATTTTTATATTATTGGTCGGTGGATATCAATTACGCTTTTCTGTCAGTAGTGTGTGTTAGTTGTATGCCTCTTGTAACTCGAGGTTGGGTTTTGGAATATACGTTCATACCCGGAATTAGCGTTGTATGAGGAGTTTGTAGATGAGAAACAGGTGTGCGTGATTATGTCTCCTGGTGGTGCTACCTACTTCGTGAAAGTTTCTGATCTGACCTTTTTCGCTGCCACTGGAGCCCATGGCCTTTCCGGATCAGTAAAAAATTCGCTGCTTGATCTTCCTGTGTTTGGAAATAATGCTAATCAGCGACTTGGGATTTGTTAAACACTCTTCCTCTTAGGCCTCAGGGAGGGGGTGTTGCAATGGTGTTTCCGAGTGCGGTGTTTGCTAGCAGCGAGGGGAACTTCCTTCCGGTTCTTACCAACGGTATTTCGACCGTTGCAATACACCTCAGAATGACTCTTCGAAGATTCCCTTTTTACCACACGTCTTCGGCTATTGAGGACGAGAAGAAGTGCAATATTAAAAACTTCAAATTAGAAACAGCACTGTCTGTGTCGAATTATTAAATCGCTAATGCGATAATCACGTGGTAGTAAAATCGGATGTTTGTGCGTATAATTGATTGACACATGCTTTAACCTACAATCGACTCGCAATGTGCCTCCTAAATTTATAAAAGGATTTAAATTTAACTGTCTGTGTTTAAAGTTTTCGAACTACCGGAATCTGAACAGAGTGGATGAGGAAGTGGGTTCTGAAGTAAGAGTGCAATGAATATATATTTTCGCCGCTTGTCTGGAGAGCGGCTGTTTATTGTTACAGGAAAAAGCTAGTCGTAAACAGAACTGTCCGTCTGTTGGGGCTCGCCGCTCGGGTTCCGTCCTTCTCCCGGCGGCCTCCTCACTAGTTCTGTAACAGAGCATGCTCGCTTTGGCTGTGACGCCACGATCTCCGTATACGATCAGCTGTCTGGATAACGTCACATACGATCGCTGTCGACTCGCTGCGACAACTGCCTTCCTGCCTTCACAGGTAGTGATGTGGATTTTGTTTGATGTAGGCTCGGCAGGTGACCCCAGGCTTCTATTCTGGCGTGCCTGGACGAAAGCGACGAACCAATTGGAGTATGCGGTACGTCATGTTGAGATTACCGGCGTCGGCTCCAAAAAATGGTGGAGGTCGTAAGGCTCCTCCCATTGTGCACTAGATTCGGCCTTGAAGCTCCTTGTCTGCAAAACCAAAGTGGTGCTGACGCCTTTTGTGTATACACCGTGAGCGCGAGAGCAGCCTAGAGGATCCTGCAATAAGCTGGGATCCTCTCCTGTCATTGGAAACGGTCTCGCGTGAGAGCACGGCTAGTCCAGCGGGAGGCAAGGGCGTTAAAAGCGGTAGGCGACTTATGCTGTGAATCAGTAAGCAGCGAAGACCTGGGCTCTCCTGTCTTGCACCTGATTCATAGAGCACCCTTCCTCACAGTCGACGATCGAGCCGAGTAACTGGGTGGAATTCCTCGTTTTTCGGCTGGAGCAAAATTTTGGTTTCCCTAGTTTGCTTTAAATATGGATTCGCGAAGGGAGTCTCCCCACGTAGAACACGTGGAGACCCCGGTTACTCACTGCTCGCTTCTTATATAGGACGGTTCCCGTTGGGGCGTGACGACTTGGGTTCGCCGTAATCGTTCGCTCGAGGTCCTCGATTGCACTGTGCCGTTCGTCTGTTTCACCCGATGAACGCGCATCTTTCGTTAATTTCAGCGTTGATAAGAGGCGCTGTCGAGTCTCGTATTGTTTTCTCTTTCCCTTTCTTGTTTATCACCGTTTCTCTATTTAGCCGCGGCTCGTGCGACCTAGCCCTCCACGTATCTTGTTTTCCGAAGACTCATGCAACGGATGGCGTGTGCCAGTACATCGAAAAGCAGGCGAGCCTAGGTCGTCTTCGTCAACAACTTTTTGCAATGCTTACCGGCGAGAGGTCACATCGCATTCGGGAACAACAGGAAAAAGATTCCGGTGAAGTTTATGGTGCTCAACCGTTCCGTTTTTATACAATTATATTCACTGTGCATTCCGTAGTGCAGCACGTGCCGCGGCAGATCTTGTAAGTACCGCCGGTGTTGTTTGGCGCCTTGCCGACCTTTGCTCATATGGTCGTCCGATGGCTGGTGACTTCCACCTCTTTTCCATTTTTCGGAGGATCCTCTTCGCAGTTTCTGCAAACTCCTTGAATTTATCTTCTTCAGAAAGTTGGCGCATCGTGGGCGGTCATTCGAAATTCAGTTTCTCGTAGATATCACGCACGTTTCTCCTCTCCTCTTCATACAGGGTACACTCAAATAGGATGTGACAGAGATTTTCTTGTCAGAATCCGTAAATGCAGATTGGGGATTCGGTAAGGTGGAACTATTTCTGCCTGGCAGCAACATCTCCATGCCCGTTCAGAAATTGTGTAACATGGTGGTCCACGTACACCCATTTCGAACGGAGCCTCTCCGATACATCTGGGAAGATGTCAAAGGTGTATCTGTCTTTTCTTGATTCGTTTCACCTCCTATGCAATTCGCTCTGGAGAGTCAATCGGATGGCTCCGCGATCGACGCCTCCCTCGGTGTCATCACCGCTCTGCTGGATGATTCCATCCGTCTCGATCTCGACCCCGCTTCATGCCCTACGAGTACTAGCAAAGTGTCAGCCGATACTGTCCTGTACGCCAGCGCAACATTCATTATCACGAGACGCTGCGCTCTACTGATCTCGCTGACTCCTTCGCTGGTGACTACGTCTCGCCATGCTGTTGCAGCGTATGTTACAATCGGTACGAACACGCCGATGTACAGCGCTCGCATGCAGCCATGCTTGAGGCCCCAATCTCATCTGGCTACATCGGCCAGGGCAATACCGAGGTATCGGACTGTGACTAAAATTTTTAAGGAACGTCCGCCCACCTTTATAGTTTGCGGGCACTTAACGTCTAATTTCCATTTCATCAATGTCGTCTCGGTCTTTTCGACCGAGAGGGCGAGTTACTCCCACCTACTCCAGTCATACACGACGGTTGCTGCCGCTTGGCTGTATCTTTCTAGTACGGAGCATCTCTTACCAGTCACCAACACCAGCAGTTCGTCCGTGTATCCTACCGGTCCGACGTTTCTTGATTTCAACGTCTTCATGAGGTCGTCGAAGACAAGGTTCCAAAAACTCGGGCCCAGGATGGATACCTGTAGGTAGTCTCTGCTGAACGTTTTACCAATGCTTTCGTGCCTTCCGTCCGGCTTTACACTCCGTTCGCTCAGGTAGTTTGCTACCACCTTGTAAAGGTTACAGGGGCAGCTCCTTTCCTTGAGGCGATGCATCATGTACGGCCACCAGACGCTGTTGAACACTCCACGGATGTCAAACAGAACTGCTGCCACGTATTTATTTTCGCAATTAGAGACCATCTTCCAGACATGAAGAATCGCGTCCGTTGTTGATCTCCATTTCCTGAAAACAAACTGGCTCGCGCTTACGAAGGGAGGGTCCGAGATCATCGGCTCCAATCTCGCGACTGAATATTTCTCATGCACTTACCCAATACTAGAAGAAGGCAGATAGGTCGGTAAGACAATGGGTTGCAGCTATCTCTCTCGATGCCCTTTAGCAGCGTACGGATGGATCCAACCTTCCACGGATCTTGAAAAACACCGTTACGCAAACACGCCTTGAACAAACTTACCAGGTAGGCGTCGATGATGCCGTAAGTCACCTTCACGTGAATTCTCCGATTCACTCAATTCACTCTTACACAAAAACACATTCATACTTCCATGGTCAGTTAACAAGAAACACGCATACACATTCGGCTCAAAACAGACATTCTTCTCCGCGAACCTTACATCCTTAATATATTCATACGTAACTCTCGCTTTGACACATGTTCTTTCACGCAAGTCGTCATCCGTCATCTGTTCATTCACACTTAACCTAACACCGTTTTTCACACACCATCGCACTCCTCTCCTTACTCACTCTAGGTGCCAAGGTGGTACTCCCATCAGAACCTGTGTTTAAAATTCGACTTAGAAATTTTTATATTAAAAATAAATTTTCTCAGTGATCGAAGAGCCTGGAGAGGGAGAGTGGAATCGATAAAGGTTCTAAACAAGGTCAACGCTGAAGTGTAGTTCTTTTGGTTTTTTCTCCGTTTATTTTTACACAACGTTAGTAATGAAAGATATTTTGTTTGTTCGTTTGTCCTTTGCAGGAGAATGTCTGGCCTCTGGTGGTCGTCCTGAAGGGCCGGCTGCTGATGACTGGTCAGGTGCTTCACCTGAGAACAATTGTGGACTGTATTTAGTGTTAAAGTTTATATTTATGATTTCAAAGTCCGAATCATCGTCTTATTACGGCGATAAGCCAGATCGCGACGACTCCTTGTGACGGTAATAAATCCTGTTAAAAGATTAAGTGTTGAGCATCGCAATGCTTCAACACATATAGATCCGACCTGTCTATGTGTTTAGACCACGTCTCGGTAAATATTGAGGATCTGCTCTCTTATGCGTGTATTCGACTCGCTTATAAAATAGACGATTCTGTCCCAATACACACAACGTCTTCTTCCGTTCGTTTCCCTTGCGTGTGCGTTGTAAGGGCACACGCAATGCGTAGTCCCATGTTGGCTGACCGCATGGACCTGCAGCAATTGCAGAGTGCCTCCAGTGTAGCATTCACATCGCGGCTGGGGCTGCTCTGCGATGTTTCTACATTATTGGTGCATGCACCGCCGAGCCTACACTGCGACAGGCGTAGCTAATTGTATCATAGCCATTGCAGTTTTAAAGGAACGACCGTTGCTCAATCGTGCACAGCTCGAGCGTATTCTAGGGCCTTTTCAAGACCTCCGTTCAAGAATGGGAGCCCCCATTTACATGGTGCACGGAAACAGGACCAATATCCTCCACTAGAATGCACCTGCTGTTGGTAGGCAGGATTTTAAGTAAGACGTTCCCTATCCTGTGGGTGTACATCCCCTTAATACTTCACGAATAAGGAGAGCAGGGATGCACGCGGCAGCAATAGGTGGTTATTACCGTCACCGGAGAGCTCCGAAAGTCCGAGCTCACCGGCTGTTCTTTTCTCTCTATCCAGAGGAATTCAGGCGTAGTCTTATCGATGGACCATAAGAAACTTATGAGTGTCCACCAGCGTCACGGAACTGCGGAATTCGAAACGCATGAATCTATAATTGACGAATACTAAGTCCAATTCTAGAGTCTCCCGCACTGTGTGGTCGATGCACGTTACTACGAAAATCGTAATATTGACGTACCTTATGACCGGAAATACTCCACTCCGTGACGTGTTCCGTTTTCAATTGTGATGAATGTACGAACCGACTTCTCTTCACAAAGCAAAAGCTCAAAACGGAATATCCGTTCTTCCGCGACACTCGGTCTTAAATACCTCGCGGAAGAAGTATGTACATCTCTCTCTCTCTCTCTCTGGCTCGCATACAGAAACGCCCTTTCTCGAATCGTTATTCGTAATTTCGAATTAGTCGGGCAACAGGCGTTAGAAACTCGTTAAACATCTTTTTTGTCCTTGCGGCTCAATGTCCTCGAGCGACAATAGCCAGGGCCAAGACGATGTTTACCGAATCCGCCGTTAGACGTTACCCTATTATTGTTACGTTTAATAACGATTAACTCAGAGGTCGCGAATCCAGGGGCGTCGCTATGCTCGATATCGCTCAAACCTTGCTTCGAAACGCAGGTTTTTAAACAACCTGCGTACACTCAGTTAACACTGTCTTACAGACATTCAAATATGCGTACAGAACCACTTGTTGACGCCTATTCGTATACTCTCTCGCATAAGCATATTCCATTACATTGTACCATATACTCAATTCATACATCCCACACGATACAAACAACCCCTCATATATCATTCTTCTAGCTCTTTTGCGCAATCCCAATTCACACTTTAACATACTCTGCATTTGTCCAAAACATTTATTACTTTCTTTCTCAGGCACACAAGATGCACCCTAAAGTGCATCCTCTCAGCCACCCATATACCCAGATGCTTCACATGCTCTACATACTTGATAAGCCTACCATTCATTCTCACACACAGTCTCCCATTTACAGCCATAGTTCCTTTCATCAACATCACCACAGTCTTGCGTTCGGACACACACACACCTCCACAGATTCACCCCAGTCACGTACAATTCTCATCCACTCTGAACCCTTTTGCTCCACTACCATTCGGTTATGCCCGTCCACAAGCAACAGCAAATCATCAGCGTACGCCACAAACTTACACCCACAACCACCCAGCTCCCACAGGAGTCTGTCCATCATAAGGATTCAACTAAATGGACCCCAGATTGACCTCTGCGGACAGCCGCGTTCGAAATTCCTCCACACAACTTCATTCGCACCCATCATACACGTCGATCTGTTCAGGAAATAGGTCCTCCACACAGCCATTTCCTGACAGCCGACCTCATCCAACCTCTCCAACGCGAACTTACACTCGCGATTGTCTAGCGCTACCTTAAAGTCAACAAACACACACAAAATATACTTCTTTTCACTCTGGTATACATACCCTAGTCGCCACGGAAGCATCGCAGCAAAGAAGATCCGCGGGAGGCCAAGGCACGGGACCGATCTCGGTTCCCGGGGGCGATACGAATCGCTTCCCGTTCAGCTTCGCCCAGGCCCGGCACGTCTTGCCAAACCCGCTTCCCGACCAAGCCCGACACGTCCCGCTCCACAGAGCCAATCCTTATTCCGAAGTTACGGATCCAATTGCCCTACTTCCCTTACATACACTAATCTATCGACTAGAGGCTCTTTACCTTGGGGACCTGCTGCGAATATGGGTACGAACCGTCGCGACACCTCTACATGGCCCTCTCTTGGATTTTCAAGATTCGGACACCGTCGCAACTGCGGTGCCCTTCGCGTTCCAAACCCGATCTCCTTGCTTGAGGTTTCCAGGGGACTCGAACTCTTATACAGGAAAGAAAGCTCTCCCCGCACCTCCCGACGCTGTCGCCAGGTCATGTTGGGTTACCCCCGACGAGCACTCTTATGCGGGCTCGGAATGGTATACGGTTCCGCTGCCGGGTTCCAGATTAGGAACCGGATTCCCTTTCGCCCGATGGGTGTGTTTGTGCATAATCTCGTTCGTTCGAATTTGCGTTCGTGCGTTTGCACGTATTATATATACATATACATATATATGTTAAGACACCTCATCTACATATGATATCTCATAGGGCTCAGAATCGGCTGGCTCGTGTGCAACGGCTGTTCACACGAAACCCTTTTCTACATCAGTCCTCCAGGGTCTCGCTGGAGTATTTGCTACTATCACCAAGATCTGCACCGACGGCGGCTCCAGGCAGGCTCACGCTCAGACACTTCAGCGCACACCGCCGCGACCCTCCTACTCATCAGGGCTTCATGGAGGACGGGCCACACCCGCGAGGGGCCAAAGGACGCACGTCACTCCCCTCTTGCCGCTGACGGCGGAGTATAGACGATACGCTTCAGCGTCATCTATTTTCAGTGCGAGTTGCTTCGGCAGGTGATTTGTTACACACTCCTTAGCGGATTCCGATTTCCATGGCCACCGTCCTGCTGTCTCATGCAACCAACGCCTTTCATGGTATTCTATAAGATTCGACATAGGCGCCTTAACTCTGCGCTTGGTTCATCGCACAGCGCCAGATCTGCTTACCAAGATTGGCCCACTTAGCACTCTGATCCAAGATTTCGTGGCTTCATTGATCCAAGCAAGACAGAGATCTCACGCATTCAAAGTTTGAAAATAGGTTGAGGTCATTTCGGCACCAATGCCTGTAATCATTCGATTCACCAGATGAGAGTCGTCAGCGTTCAAAACGAGTGCAAGCAACCCTGAGGGAAACTTCAGAGGGAACCAGCTACTAGATGGTTCGATTAGTCTTTCTTCCCTATACCCTGTTCCGACGGTCGATTTGCATGTCAGAATCGCTACGGACCTCCATCAGGATTTCCCCTGACTTCGTCCTGACCAAGCATAGTTCACCATCTTTCGGGTTCCAACGTGTACGCCTTGGGTGCGCCTTTTCTCGTAATGAGAACGAGACGTCCTGGGAGTGCGGAGCACCAACGTAACGGTGAGCATTCTTCCTCGGTCGACGCTTAGGCCGACATTCACTTTCATTTCGCCTTTAGGTTTATGCATCCCAATGACTCGCTCACATGTTAGACTCTTTGGTCCGTGTTTCAAGACGGGTTCTGAGAGTACCCAAAACAGTAGCGTCATCGGCCGGTTGTTCAGAGCTTGGCCAGTCCAAGGACACCGCCTGCTAACAGCTGGTCATACCCGAAGACGGCGCCTTGTCCGTACCTCCGGGTTGAAGCGGACCTAGCTTGCGGTGGGCCTGACGTGCACACATTCGGGAATGGATTAGTTGTGGTCCGATATTGTGCGAGTACCGTGGTGCAGCCGGCCTTGCGACCGTCGATCTGTAGCGTCCGTGCATGGCGATGAAACAGGCGCCCTATCGGCCATAGACCGACACGCAACGGATCGCGACGTTCTACTAGGGAAGAAGTGCATGACTACGGCACCGGAACGTTAAAGCAGAAGGTGGTGTGCCCTCGCCGTGGAACCGCGAGGGTCCATCCGGGGCATCGCGCACCAACGGGAGCCAGCGCCATTGACGATGAGTCTCCCCATTCAATCTTTTGGGCTTCTCGAGTTTACTCTTGACCGGTTTTATGTACTCTTGAACTCCTTATTCAAAGATTTTTGACATCCGTCCTCTATTTAGATAGAGCAATGCTTGGTATGAACTACTGTCCAGCGGTTCCAATATATCGTTTCGCCCTTCATTCTGGATCGTCTCTCTGCGTACAAAAAAAGCATCGAAACGGCGTACCGATGCTCCTCATAGTCATTCAGATTTTTTATTATTACCATAGATCCTTCAGAGCGAAGGACCAGGCAGGGGTGAGTCAGAGGTACGCAACACGGATCTCAAACTCTTTTTATCTGTACGAGAGGACGGAAAAGGGACAAAAACAGAACGCACGCAAGTGGAGATAGACAAGCTTCTTTTTCTCTTTCCAGAAGCGCCCCGTAATTTCACAAACAAACTTGTAATTTGGGGCATCTACCCGAACCTAACCTATGAATTCGATTACCTCCCCGAACCTAACCTGTGATATCTAATATCTACTAATACCTAACCTATAATTCAACCTAAACCGAACCTATAACTTCAAGTGCATATCGGAACCGAACCAGTTATTTAAAGTATCTATCAGAAGCTTAACAATAATTTAATATGTCTACCCGAACCTAACATATAATTACATATATCTACTCGAAACTACCCCATAATTTCATCTATCTATCAGAACATAACCAATAAATTCAATTATCCACCTGAATCTAACCTATAACATCAAGTGCAGACCAGAACCTAATCTATGATTTAAAGTGTCTATCTGAACCTTAACTATAATTTCACGTCTGCCCGAACAGAACCTATAACTTTGTTGATCTTCAACAACCTAGCTTTTCATTTCATATATCATCCAACACCCAACCCTTATTTTTACAAGCAAACAGATAATTTGAGGTGTCTACACGAACATAACCTATAATATCAAGTATCATCCCGAGCATAACCTGTAACTTCAAGCACATACAGGAATCTAACCTGTAATTTAAAGTATCTATAAGAAAAAAGCATATAATTTTAAGTGCATAAACGATCCTAAACAGATATTTCAAGCGTCTACACGAAACTAACATATAATTTCATGCATGCATCAGAAGCATACATATTGTTTTAAGTATATACCAGAACCTAACCTTTAATCTCTAGTACCCACGCGAATCTAATCAATAATTTCATATATCTACCACAAGCTAATCAATAGTTTCGTATATCTTCTTTCACCTAATCCGTAATTTCACAAGCAAACGTATAATTTGGGGCTACTATCCGAAGCTAAACTGTAACTTCGATTACCTATCTACTCAAACCTAACCTATAATTTCAGGTATCAGCCCGAAGCTAACCAATAAGTTCAAGTATCTACCATAACGAAACCTATAACATCAAGTGTATACCCGAAACTAACCGATAACTTCATGTATGTACCATAAGCTTACATATTATTTAGTTATCTACCAGAACTTAACCAGTAATTTCGCAAGCAAATATATTAGGTCGTGTCATAAGTAACTTCCGTTTTTTTATCAGACATTTATTTTGCTCTCATTAAATAACAAAATTATATTAAGTTTTTATGTATTCACCACTATTATATATAACATTATGCCATCTTTCTGGCAGTTTAGCAATTCCTCTCTTGTAAAATGTGATTGGTTTGGACTGGAAGGAATTTTTGATAACCTGCCTGACCTGGTCTTCAGAATTGAAAGCTTTTCCATTTAAAAAGTTTTATAAAAAACTGAAAATGTGGTAGTCTGTTGGTGCAAGATCCGACGAGTAAGGTGGATGTGGTAAAACAGACCATCCAAGCTGAAGAATTTTTTCTTAAGGAACCCTTGATGTATGTGGTCGCGCATTGTCGTGTAAAAGAATGACGTATTTGCAATTGACGAGTACAGGACGCTTTTCATGGAGTTTCTCTTGCACTCTTTGCAATTGTTAAACGTATCCATCTGCAGTAATCATTAAATTTGACTTCAACAACTCGTAGTAAATTGTTTCTTGACAATCCCACTATACACACAACAAAATCTTTTGCCATGGATATTTGCTTTCGGATCTGAAAGGGGTGGTTGATCCTTATCAAGCCATTGTCTTTTGTGGACTGTATCCACATAGGTAACTCAACGGGGGGATTTTATCTTAATTTGCTTAGTAGTGTGCCGTGACAAAAAGGGTAATTATAAGGTAAATTAAAATATTTTTTAAGTAATATTTTTCAATAATGGTGAAATGATGTTTATTGTTCATTTCCATAATTCAACATAGTACATAACAGTAATATTGCGCGATATTGTCTATTTATTACATACATCATAACGAATATCCCTCTAAAGCGTACGTCAATAATTCGCAATCTACAAGCGATTCGTCATCTACATAATTTTACAGACAACGTTGGTCAGTGGGTTATATTGAACGACTTGATCGTGCAAGATGAGGCAATGAGCGGTAGTATTTGGTGGTATATCTTCTTTGCACTGAAACTCTATTCTCACGTCCACGGTGGCATTTTTTAGGGATTCATTTTGTCGCGAGCAATCGATGACTGCGAGAGGACCGCAATGTAGAAATGTTGCCATGTATAGGTACTATCCATCGCGATCGCATCCGTAATAGGATTTGCGAAAACGGGCAGATATGTCGAACTAGAGGGCGTATTTATTTTTATCAAAATCCAAATTCATATCGTAGTGATAAAATTCCGAGTTCAGATAGAGTTTAACATTGGATAATTTGCAATAGTCGAATATTGTGACATCTTTCGACACGGTATTTTTTGCCAGTCTGCAGAGTAAAGATCACATATCGCGGCTTCTCCAGCTGAGAGGCTGTCTTCACGGTCCATGAATGCTTGGTCGTGCTATGCAACAGATGGAATTCGTACAAATGCCAAGAACGAAAACTCATATTTAAAAATCGCCCACTGTCTAATTCTCGCAGCAGTGACAATTTATTAACCTCGTTCAATAGCACATGCGGCATACGCCATTGTACTTCGAATAATTCAATCGACACTTCCGCCGAACGGTCAAATCTGAATACGCAATTATTGTCATTACGGGAACGTATCAGAATCAACTCGTGACGAGCGTTGATTACAACGCCTTTAAAATCTTCGCAAAATCCGAGCAACACGTTGAGCGGCACGCAAAGGTCGAAGTAACCTTCAGCAAAATTGTGTGATAAATCTCATCCAGCCTTCTTCAGCAACATACCTCTATCCCATGCCAGAGAGATATAATTTTTGATCGTTGAAGTTATTCCAACGTTTCTATCGCGATCGATTTCTACACCGTCGAGTTCATATCGAATTTCATCGAACATGAACGCAGCGCAATTGTTGCCCAACACCAGCCTCGTATCTTCTTCTTGTAACTTGTGCACCGTTAATTTTCCCTCGATGTATAGAAAACTCTCGCATTCCCGATTCAAGGCGCTAAGCTTCTTTTTAACGCCACCGCATACCCGATTACTGTCACCCCATACTGTTACAGCCGCCCGTCGTCTCGTGAAAATATCGTCTGCTGTAAATGTATGGTCTCTCGCGCGCCTCGTCTCGTTCACCACGAGCATATCACATACCATATATGCACACCCACACGCGCTTATTATCGCCGTCGTCGCCGTACGTGCAATCTAACGGTTATCTCTTCTCCTCGAAAATCCAGCAGTCGACCGCCTTGATCCACAATGCGTATCGTTAAATCAATAATGCTCCACGCGATGATTGGCAGATAAATGATCTGTGTCGGTGTTTCCGATATTTTATATCTTGACGGCACGCTTGGCGAAAACTCGTGTTATCGTGTGCACACACTTATCGTTGCTATATGCACCAGCGGTCACGTTGCATACTATGCGAATAATATTTACGCCGATGATGTTAACTGATACGTCCGATTCGTACAACTGCCCCGGCTGCAGTACACGATTGGCCGAAAATCCCAATAATGATCCTATATTATCAGGTTTGCTAAAGTTTATTCGATATGCGCTCTTGATTTCACTCTTCATTGTGTTATTGTTAGCACGAATCACTAGCGGATATTCGTTTGCATCATCATTCTCATCATTATCATCATTATCATCATCATCACCATCACCATCATCATCATCATCATCATCAATAATGTCGACTTTCTTCTTTTCCGCTACATTGTTGGGATATTTTCGTAAAATCTCACGTTTCAGATACTCGTCTACCGCACGCAGTTCGTACGAACCCTCGGGAATGAAAATCATCGCGTTATCTTTTCCGAAATAGAATTTATTATTCCACGAATTCACATTCGGTATCGTATAGTAAGTTCATCGCTGACTCGTGATCCTCGGATATGGTTTCAACACCATTGCTTTTTACCGGTGTGAGCACGTTTTCGCATATTCGGTATTATCATCGAAATAGCGCGAAGGGCGCGCCGCCAAAAGCGGTGCTGCTATCGAAAGTGTGCTGTAGAGGTGGTATACATATGATTTAAAAGGCGGCCTCCGGCATGTAACTGCATCAGTTGCTGTCTGATATTAGGATTTTTGATCAAAAGTATTTTCTACAAGTAGATACGATGCTAACCGCTAAGGAAAATAATAAACCCATGAGTTATTACGTTCCGATACAAAATACTGAAACTCCAACTTCCGATACACAATCGGATGGGTAAGTTTCGATTTTTTATACTGATATTTTTTTTTCCAAATACACGATTTATCAAATCGTTATATTTATTTCCGTTTATAGTATTCCTCCTATATCGTCCTCGCGTCGTGTGACTCACATCTTAGGACGCAGATATGCGTTAACACCGACGTGCTATAAATATTTGGACATTGGAATACGCGTTGGACCTGTCTCTTATTAGCACTTATTAGTGATAATCATGGACATCGCATAATATTACCGTTTGCAACCTGGAAAATGTTCATTCGACAACGTCCAGATATCGAACGATTAATACAATCGACAACAACGACTGCTCATCCGTTGTGGATTCAAGACTTAAAAATAGAACTTACTACGATGCATACAGAGCGGATGTTACAGTTGACATTGTTGGATAAGTATTTAAGTTTAAAACCTTCAACTATGCTGTTTATGTTTAATTTAGAACATTGTAAAGAACATATGTATTACTGGTTATGTGAAAATACGCATACTGCCGATAATAAGTTTCAACTATTTTTAAATGTTATAAAACGCTGCAATGTCACCAATGCATGCCATGCTGCAAAAGCAATACGTGAGTGCGGTACGTTTGATAGCGAATCGCTTGTAGATTGCGAATTACTGGCATACGCTTTAGATGATATTCTTTATGAAGCTTGTAATAAATAGTCAATATCACGAAATATTGTTATCATGTACAGCATTGAATTATGGTAATGGAAAATAAAAAAATTATTTCATTATTGAAAAATATTTTCATTTACATTAAAATTACCTTTCTTTCCCATAACGCTTAAATCATAATGTTTACACACTCGTTAAAAATTATTATAATCCCCGTGATCTCGTCGCAAATCGCGGAAAATAGGTAGCAGGCAGCCGCCGCATTGTCAGCGCTTAGTAGGGCGAGTATCAAATTACGCGGAGCCGTCTCATCGCTGTCGAGATATCCATGTAGAATAAATAATAGATTTGGGAGAAGTAATATCAATTCTCGGAATGAGTCAATCGAGAAGAAGATAATATATATTTCGATCAAAAAAATTATATAATGAGGTTACCTATGTGAATTGAAGTAATTCGTACCTTTTATTCAGATACAATTAAATATTTAATTCAACGACTTTTGTATGTACTACATTGAATTATGGTAATGAACAATAAAAATTATTTTATCATTATTGAAAAGTATTATTGAAAAAATATCTTCATTTACGTTTTCTTCCCACGGCAGGCCACTTACCAAAATAAGATGAGATCCCCCCCTTACCTGCGTGCCTTCGTTGGTCCAACGATCGGAAATCCCTGCCCCTGCGGTCACCTCTTCCATCGTTCGCAGCGGACTCCTCACCCCGCGGTCGACGAGCCCTTTGTTCGTGTTGGACCCTCACCACGCGTGACGTCATTTCCCTCGCGCGGCAGACCCCGTCCCGCGTGACGTCGTCCACCGGGCACGGCAGATACCCTACCCGCGTGTCTTCATTCCCCCCGTGCGGCAGACCCCCCTGCATCACACCCTCCCACAGAGGACCAGGGTTAGAATCGCCCTTGTTTAACTATTGGCAACGATATCTCTAGGAGTCTTGGGCGGGTCGAAAGGCTCAAAACAATGTTAGACTACTAGGTGGCCAGCCCTCCGTGACTAGCCATCGCACGAACCCAAATTTGCCGTATACGGGAGTCATCGGATTCGTCGTCGGTATTTCGCCGAATGATCTACACTCGTAGAGCAGGGCTTTTACCTTGGAAAACAACGAATTTCCGTTGTCTAAGCGTTTAATAGCTTTTAGCAATAAACAAGCTAGTAGAGGTGAATTACATAACGATAAATTTAACGATCGAAAACCGAATTTGCTAATGATGATCCATTTGCACTGCAAGCAAACGAATGTTGTGATATACGTATCGTCAGGTATGCATAACAGTAGGTAATACTCACTTATGTGACATCTGCAAGAATGAACATTTGATTTCAATCTGCGCGAAATTCTTGCACTGATCAACAAAGGAGAGATGAGATGCAGCCGGGGAGGAAAGGTTGTGCATAAATTTTCTCAGAGAGAATCATACGGTCAATAATTGTAGAACAAATAAACGTAGAAAGTATAATAAAAAACACCACACATTACTGCATTTTTCCGAATATAATAGTTATCGATCTACTAGCAAGGAAAGATGTACACATAGTGTACCAATAGTAGAAACGTCGAAAACTTTAACCACTATTTGTAACGCCGAGGTTTTTCTCGATACTGTATAAAGATTAATAAAACGGAGCACATATACCGCGTATTTCTTGATAGTGATTCACACGTTCTGTAATAACGGTCAACTTTGTAAAGAAACTAGAATTAAAGAAACATGACAGCGGTCTATCATTTTGCGGACAGACTAATTTGCGAGCAAAATATTCTTTGAATGCAACTATCTAATTCTTTACATACACAGGTTACTTGTATCATTCTTGCTACGATTATCCGGCTATTAGCTACGCGTCAAGTAGATCGCAGTAGGACTAACATCGCAGAACAAGATATCTTTAACCGATTTGATACCATATTAGAAAATTAACTATTTTATAAGCTACTACTAATCAGGCAGATCAATATTTCCTATCACGGTATAATAGTCGCAAAAGCGTTATTAGTTTGGATGGTTCCCGAGTTAATTTATTGGTATAAACAATTATCATTTGCAAATACGATTAGGTCATTCCATGTAACAACATCGCTAGAAAGGTCTTTAACACGATTATGGGAAATCAAGAAGATTCCTGAAAAACAGTATTTTCGAAGGAAGAATTAGACTGTGAAAATCGCAGTTGGAGCAATTCTAGTGGAAGATATTAGGTCGAGTCATAAGTAACTTCCGTTTCTTTATCAGACATTTATTTTGCTCCCATTAAATAATAAAATTATATTAATTTATTATGTATTCACCACTATTATATATAACCTTCTCCCATCTTCCTGGTAATTTATCAATTTCTTCCTTGTAAAATGTGATTGGTTTAACGAAGCGTTTAACGAAATTTCGTCACTCTTGATTTTCGACTTATTTCAGCGTCTAGAAGCCCCATTTCATTCCGGCCGGGAGGTAGAAGAACACCCTGTATAATTGGGCCGCAAAATGAAATAGACGTAACAAATTATAACGATCAGACAAGCAATATTATTGTCAACACACAAACCATGTATTTTAACTTATTATAATGATGTAATGAAAATTGGAGCAACCTCGTGAAATTTAACTAAAACAGTATCTAATTACATAATGCAGTTAAAATTAGAAGACTCCGACATTTAATTAGTACATAACATTTTGCCAACTGTACCAAGAATTGCCCCAAATTTCAACAATTACAAGACTATCCTCGATTTGTTGAATACACAAATGGATAATATTAAAAACTCACAACGAATCAAATCAACTAAAGAAATAGCGTACAGCATAGTAATATACTTAGGTTGGACATCGCTTGGACTGATTACAATTTGTACGCTGTACAAAATTGGTGGTTTCAGCTGCCTAGCCAAAAAACTTTGTATCAGAATATGCTGCAACAAAAATCATAAGCAAAACGAATTACATTTAGGACACCAGTTCCAACCGACGGTGAATAAGCATTACAGTTTAAAAAGGTACGTTTTGAAACAAGGTTCGGACGATATCGCACATTGCGACGCCCCTGGATTCGCGACCTCTAATTCAATCGTTATTAAGAGTAATCATAATTGGGTGAGTTCTAACGGTGGATTCGGTAAACATCACCTTGGCCCTGGCTATTATAGCTCGAGGACATCGAGCCACAAGAACAAGAGAAAAAGGTGTTTATAGGGTATCTAACACCTGCTGCCCGACTAATTCGAAATTGCTAATAACGATCCGAGAAAGAGCGTTTCCGCATAAGTGTGAGAGAGAGAGATACGTTACTTCCGCGAGGTATTTAAGCCCTGTGCGAGTGGAAGAACAAGAGAATTCGGTTAAAATTTCCCGCAGAGTTTTACCGGCTCATAACGTCGTGATCTAAAAAAAATTCAGAAATGATTTGTATCGGCTCAGTCACGGGGTTACAGTTTTGTGGTCGTGCGGTAGGTCCATTTTGATACGCTTTTGTTCGTAGACACGCGCATCGACCAACGTGCGGAAGAGTTTACAATTGGACACGGCAGTCGTCAATTGTAGATTCATGCATTTCGCATTCCGCAGCTCCGTGACGTCGGTGGACACCCATAAGTTTCTTATGGTCCACCGACAAAAGCACCTGAATTCCTCTGGATAGAGAGGAAAGAACAACCGACGATCTCCGACTCTCGGAGTTCGCCGGGGACGGTAATAATCACCTATTCTGTCCCGTGCATCTCTGCTGTCCTTATTCGTGAAGCATTAAGGGGATGCACGCCCACAGAATGGCGTACGTCTTACTTAAAATCCTGCCCACCAACAGCAGGTGTATTCTAGTGGAGGATACTTCTCCTGTTCCCGTGCATCATGTGAATCGGGAATTCACGCACGGGAGTCTTGAAAAAGTAATTGAATACGCTCGATCTGTGGATCGAGCAACGGTCGTTCCGTTACAGCTGCAAGGGCTATGATGCAATAGCTATGCCTGTCGCAGTGTAGGCCCGGCGGTGCATGCACCAAGAACGTAGAAAAACGCAGAGCGGCCTCAGCGGATATGTGATTGCTACACTCGAGGTACTCTGCAGTTTCTACAGGTCCATGCGGCCAGCCAACATGGGACTACGCATTGCGTGTGTCCTTACAACACACACGCAAGGGGAACGAACGGAAGAAGACGTTGTGTGTATTGCGACAGAACCGTCTATTTCATAGGTGAGTCGAGTACACACGTAAGAGAGTAGATCCTCGGTATTTACCGAGACGTGGTCGAAACACACAAACAGGTCGGATCTATATGTGTTGTAGCGTTGCGATGCTCAACACTTAATCTCTTAACGGTATTTATTACTGACATTAGAAAACATCGCGACCCGGCTTATCGCTGGGAAATAAGACGACGATCCGGACTTAGAAAAACAATAACCTTACACAAAAAATTAAATACAGTCCACAATTGTTCTCAGGTGAAGCATCTGACCAGTCTAAACCAGACGGCCCGCAGGACGACTAGAGGCCAGGTCTACCCCGAAAGGACCGGGGACCCACAACTTTATTTAAAAAAGGCTCTTTTTAAACCTAACCTTGTAACAAATAAATGGTAACAACCAAAAAAACTACACTTCAGCGTTGACCTTATCTAGACCCTTTATCGATTCCACTCTCCCTCTCCAGGCTCAGCAAAGACTGGGAAATTTATTAATTTTAATATAAAATTTTTCGGTCGATTTTTAAACAATTACAAATCACCAACAACTTCAATAATGAGTGTAGGAGACGAATAATCGCTGCGCGTGGACTGCGACAAAAACATGTCCTCGTCAGCTGATAAGACGCGCTCGCGGGCCGTTAGTTAATGTCAACAGCCCAAGGTGTAAACAACGCATCGGCGCGTGCGATGGGTGATCGACCGGCAAAAGCAAGTGTGAGAAAGAAAGTCTGAGTGTGAGAGTGAAGAAAACATAAAAGGCAATAACCGCAAGGTGCCGAAATTTTGTACTTAAACCGCGAAACAACGGAGGAGCGATCATATAGTGTATAGTGAGGAAAAGCGAGATTTACACTTATTTGACAATAAAACCTAATTATTACACCTACCATACGTGGGATAATTATCTTAACAAATAATACAGAACAAAATCCTACATGGGTGATACGCTTTTCGAGAAAAAAAACGTGTCTAAAAAGGGAGATGTGAAGCAAACTTATCGCAGCATAAGATCGTGGGTTTCCTACTCGCGATGCCTAATGTTCGCACCGGCGTGCCGTGTAGAGCACCGGCAGCGCCCGAGCACCGCCGAACGCGTACGAGTCGCTCCCCACCACCGTCTGAAATCGGCCAGCGTGATGATACGACGTGCGGCAACAGTCGTTATAATGGTAATAAACCCTATGCATTGTAACATTTAGTTTTCAATAACAATACGTCGTGAATGGTTACGTAAAGATCTATGGTAAAGTGTGTGTATTTGGTATCCTGCTTACTTTGATTCTTTGTACTATTGTCCCGGTGATATTATCGAAAGGTATATATAGGAAAAATTCAAGATAAAGATAGCAAAAGTTTCTTGGAAATATCTCAGAAACTAAAGCCCGACAGCGGTAATACGTACAGAAAATAGTTGTTTAAAATTATGTGCTTCACAACATATTTAAAAATTATTAAGATCAGTGAGAGGTACCCTCTTCTGTAAATTCACCGTAAAATGTATAAACGTAATGTGATCTATTACACCTAAAATCTAGCTAGTTAATTCTCTACATGTAATAGACAAAGAAGAATAGAGAAAATGGAAGACTATGAACAGATTTGTACACATGTTGAAAAGAGGTAGTTCTTTTGTTACAACTCCATGATATTCAATAACTTTGATATCGATGTTATTTTAATTTTTAATCGTAGGTCGAAATGCCGCACAGTAATTATTAACCGCAGAACTTCTGGGGGGGGGGTCTTGGAACCCAAAAATTGGAAAACCTTAAATTGGGATCATTTCCCTTTCATAAAAAATTCTCTTAAAATTATTTATTGTTGTATACACATCTAAGTTTGATATTAAAAAGTTTCCGTTACTATGTGTAAAAAATTAGTAAGTATAAGAGAAATACAACACTACGCGCCGCGATGACGATACCCTACGGCGCGGTGGCGATCACGCGAAATGGAGCCTCACGCTCTCCTTTTCTCCAAAGAATAAAAATTACAGAACAAACAATGAAACTATGTAACTAATTGGGAACCTTAACTGGAAAGACAGTACAAACTAAAATACCAAAAGATACAGAACCGACAAAAAAGGGAAGATGTTATAAATGTATACTCGAGACTAAAAGCAGACGCATAAAATATAATAGTTTATCAAAATCAATGCAAAGTTGTTACAATTGCAAAAACAATGTTTGCAGAAAACATTCATTTAATACTTGTTTAAAAAAGTACATATCGGAAAGAAGTCCGGGCGATATCGCACATAGCGACGCCCCTGGAATCGCGACCTCTAATTCCGTCGTTATTAGAAATAAAAATAATCGGTTAACGAAAAACGGCGGATTTCGGTAAACATCGCCTTGGCCTTGTCTGCCAGCGCGAGGGCATCGAACGCGAGGGCATTGAACGCGAGGGCATCGAACGGCAAAGTCCAAAAAAAAGAGAGAAAAAGATGTTTGTCGAAGATCTAACGCCGTTGTTCGATTAATTTAAATAGAAAAATAACGAAACGAGAAGGGGCGATTAAGCATGAGAGCGAGAGAGAAAGAAACTTCGTCCGTGAGGTATTAAATACCGTGCGCTCACGGACGAAGGAGAGTTTTCCGTTGAAATTATTCGAAGAGAATACTGCGTGGAGTCGCCGCGACAAGCATTATCGAAATTAAACGGAACAGTCACGGAGTGAAGTCTATTCGGTCGGAAAGTAAGTGTCGTTTACGATTATCGTGATCACGCGCATCGATCGAAATAGCGGAAGAATTTATAATTAAACGCGGTTGTCGTTTAATTATGTGATTCGTGCGTTTCGCGTTCCGCATCTCCGTGACATCGGTGGACACCCATAAAGTCCTTATGGGCCACTGACACAAGCACCTGAATTCCTCTGGAAAAGAGGAAAGAACAGTCGATGATCTCCGATTTTCGGAGCTCGACCAAGGCGGTAATAATCAACTATTCTGTCCCGTGCATCTCTGCTGTCCTTACCCCTTGTGAAGCATTAGGGGATGCACGCCCACGGAATAGCGTACGTCTTTCTTAAAATCCTGCCCACGAACAGCAGGTGTATTCTAGTGGAGGAATCTCTCCTGTTCCCGTGCATCATGTGAAGATGGAATTCACGCACGGGGGTCTTGAATAAGTCACAGAATACGCTCGATCTGTGGATCGAAGCAACGGTCGTTCCTTGACAGCTGCAAGGGCTATGATGCAATGGCTACGCCTGACGCAGCGTAGGCCCGGTAGTGCATGTACCAATGCTGTAGAAACAATTCACAGAGGCCCCAGCGGCTATGGGATTGCTACACTGGAGGCACTCTGCAGTTTCTGCAGGTCCATGCACCAGACCTTATGGGACTACACATTGCGTGTGTACTTACAACACACACGCAAGGGGAACGAACGGAAGAAGACGTTGTGTGTATTGCGATGGAATCGTCTATTTCATAGACGAGCCGCATACACACATAAGAGAGTAGATCCTCGGTGTTTACCGCGACGCGGTCAAAACACACAGACCAGTCGGGTCTATATGTGTTGTAGCATCGCGATGCTCAACACTTACTCTCTTAACGGGATTAACTACCGTCACAAAAAATCGTCGCGACACGGCTGAACGCCGTGCAATAAGCCGACGATACGGGCTAGAAAAATAATAAACATTGATTTTTAAAACTAATACAGTCCACAATTGTTCGCAGGTGAGATCCTGACCTACCCGACGAGCCGGACCATTGGGCACCCACCAGGCCAGGCTAACCACCGGGAAATACTAATTAAAATTCTCTCATCTCATTTGTAATCCAAATAAACGGTGTTCCGGGTTGGAACACCAATATAAATACAATTTCAGCGTTGACAAATTATTAGCCTTTATCGATACCACTCTCCCTCTCCCGGCTTACTCGAAGATTAGGGAAACTATTTAATAAATATAGAAATTTCCTTAATCAAATTTCGAACAATACTATACTCTGCTATTTATGTTTATCTGAAGAATCAAGTTCAAATTAGCTGCACATTACTATACTATTTTATAATAGTATTTAAATATATAAATATACATAAATCAGTACAAATTGAACGCAAACACATATGTTGACTTGTTTACAAACTATAGCATATCCTAACATTACAAAAAAATTTTCAAAAAACAACTTTAGGATAAATGTATAAAAAAAGGTATGGGTTCGGAGAACCCTCTCCCCCTTAGGAGTTCGCGTAACAGATTGAGACTCAGGAGTTCTAGGATTAACATTAATTCAATTTGTGACATTTATGTTTTATGTTTTTGTGAACAAAATATTTAAAATCATGAAGTGTAAAACACAGAAATTCAAACTCAAAAAAAGCTCTTTAAAATAATTTGAACGTGATCAGGAAATTCTAAAACGTGTATTTCCGCTGTAAAAATTTTGTAGAATTTTTTTTCATTACAAGAGAATCTTGTATGCCGAAAAATGAGAATAGGCAGTTATTCCGCACGGCGTGTGTCGTCAGTCTTGCTTTCCACATAGGTCGAATTTAAGTTTTTCAAGAGCGAGAGAGAAAGACTCAGTTCTTTTTCCTCTCAATATCCCGAAGTGATCCGAAATGTTGAGCTCACGTATACGTGGCTCGTGTGCTGGTGAAAACATTTCAAGAAGAACCGAAAATGGTCTTTAGGATTATGTATACGATAAAATTAAAGCATTAAGTTATATATAAGTTGAATTGTTTTTGAATTATCACGATGTATGAAATTGTATTCATGGTAACTGAAAATGTAAGAAGATCTCAGTAAAATCAGTTTAGGAGAAGTTGGAGCAGCCGAATGGGATATTCACGACAAAAAGGCTAAGTTAGTTTTACTAAGATTTTGTATCATATTTTTATAAACATAGCTATTGAAATAATATTTAAAGAAGAATTATTCACGTTTTAGATATCGCAGTATAATCTTAAATGAATTTGATATAATATTTGAGGTACCTTATATTTGATGTAGTTAATACATTCCTATTTCTTATATATTTAAATTTTGAATATATAATTATAAAAATTCCCCAAATAAAATTGTATATGGTTTATGTTTAAATGGATAATGATGACATAGACATCTTTGTTCGGAATTGATGGTCTGAGGACGAGAGTAACTTCTTTGGGTTGTTATATATACTGTGACAGAGAAGAGAATTCTACGTTTTAAATAATCAGTCAAAGGTATTCCTCACATTATACTGATGTTTTGAATTAATAATAATAAGTAATTAATGAGATTTTCTTAAAATGGTAGGTATATTAAACAGATAAGCAATAAGAGGCATAAATAAAATATTTTTAATACTTGCTTTGAAATGTTAAAATAATCAACTACATTTAATGATTGGTGATTTTAAACTTAATTTAATAATGTTATTGTGTAATATTTTATTTTACACTTATAATAAATATCTGTTAATATTTATAAATGGGCTGGGATTTCTAGATTGTAATGCAGTGAAGATTTTTTCTATCATAAGGTTACCAAAAGAAGACTGGTCGAAACCATGGGACAAAGCGTTAAGAATGTTATTTCTACCCTCTATAATATTTACAGAACTTGTTTAATGTCTTTTATGCTGCCAGCATTAAAAAGTGATTCCAACTTATTGTTAGTAATGATGGTAATATATATAACCTTTATAACCATGAAGCAGACTTGGTTTAGCAAAATACTGAGATTTAAAGCTTTGAGTTTATTCAAGTGATACGATATGAATAGGTATGCCGAATATTACAAGAGATAGATCTTTATCAATTAAAGTGTAGTTGACATGTTATCTTTAATTTGTCTCAGTTAAAGAAACATTATTTGTCTTTTACGTAAGATAGCATAGAACTTTGAAATGTATAAATTTTTAAGTAGAGTTCAAGAAATACAAGTTGTGGGAAAGACAGAATCTGAGATAAATGTACTTAATATTGTCTACCAAACAGTTCATGATTAATTCATATCCCTAAACACATGTATGGAAACATTAATTTGAGTTTTTGAACTTATTTGTACATGTGTTCTTAGTTTTTTCCAATATATAAAATATATTTATAAACTTTTTAATTAGAATTATGTTTAAAGAATGTTAGTATAAAAATATAGTACTTATTAACAGTATTTTATTGTTCTAGATGATCATATTTGTATGTTGGAGTAAATTCTATTCAGTAGCTTT
Source organism: Tetrapedia diversipes (assembly GCA_033822845.1). NCBI lineage: Eukaryota > Metazoa > Arthropoda > Insecta > Hymenoptera > Apidae > Tetrapedia > Tetrapedia diversipes. The sequence continues at coordinate 511,620 of JAOPTO010000699.1, read as the reverse complement.
GTAAATTTAGAACAAAATCTGAAATCATAATTTTTTGCAAGCATTGTTTTGAAACTAATTGCTATGTTATATACACAATGTATCGTAATTTTCTATATTAGAAGAGTCATTATTTCAGATATTTTAGTTTGTTTTCAGGACCTAATTCTTCTGTGCAGCTTTACATTTTTTTTTGTTTTTGCTTAATAATCTTTTTGTGGAAGTCTTTTTTTCTGATGCGATATTTGTATGCTTTCTCTGAAGTGGCTTTTTTATGGTGATTATAAAAGGTTACGTAAATGCCTTGATGTTTAGAAGATTTTAATTTAGCTGATACGTATTAGATCCACCTGTAGCTACAAAACAACTCGTCATCTTACATCGTTAGCAAATGAAATACATATATTAGATTTGAATTTTGTATGTAAAATTTTTAATACGATAAGAAAGAAGTCTTATGATTGTATTAGTAAAATTATAAATAAATTTGAGAACATGAATTATGGTGTATAAAGTATAAATATACAAAATGATTAGAATGTACAAATAGTTTTGAAGGTTTTGATGCTAATATCTGATTCATCCTTCTTTGACACGAATAGTATGATTTAACAGTATGCTGGCTTTCCATAATATCTACAAATTTCTTCCTTGTATCCCATTTGATGATGTTATTCATTTTGCAAATTTTATCTTTTTACATTTCTTTTGAAGTTGTTCCATAATTTCCGAGCCTTTTTCAATTTCAGTATAAAGCAATCTTTGGGATTTATGTGAGTACTCTGTGCAGGAGTTCTTGTTGTGATGAGACATATTACATTTCCATCCTTTTCAGCAATTCAAGTTGTGTGTTCAAGATTATTGCCTTTTGAAGAATAAAATTCATTCAGTACGTGTAATTTAACTGCTCTTTGTTCAAGGTTTTACTTGAGAATATTAAGCCTGTCTTTATTTAAAATTCCATCAATATAAGTGGGATTTTCTATTTCATTTGCTGCCATGCATTCTCAGATTATTACTGTACAACATTCTGATTTTACACATAGAATTGTATTTTTGGTTTATAAGGTTATATTGTACTTACTGCACCCGAATTATCTTAACCGAGAATGCATTAATTTTGATTTAAATTTACTCCCATTTAAGATGTGGTAGTGGGATCGGCGAAGGGAACAATAAACTCACTACGATTATCTGTGTGGTACTTTATTCTAAACGTCTGCCGCTTACAAAGCTCCGCGACGCCCGCGTACTGCTCTCGGCTATGTTTCTTATCCAACTGCCCTAACCATTCGCTCACTCATGTATTCCACCCTACCATCCTTCTTTCTCATTCTCAAGGTTCATTTTCACTCTAAACTAACTAAATGCATTCATTCTTCGCGACACTCGAACCAATCGTCCAAACATTCGCTCGACGCTGTCGCACAGCAGGCAACGCGGTCCATTCGTCCAAACATTCTTACGTCTTACAAAACAGATGGCGGGGACGCGGCGCCGGCCTGTCGCCGACACAAAGAAAATCACTTTGCTACAGAATAAGATTCGTTTTTGAAAATTCTTTCGTGTACGTTTTTTTCCGCAGTGTGTATGAAAATTATTAGTCTACAATGCTCTTTGATAGATATCTTTCTTAAAATTATGATTAACTGTCGTTACAAGTTTTAGTGCAGATGTGCGAGGTTTATTTTTTATTCCAAGTACCATTATTTTTTCCTTCCTCACTGTCAATTTCATTGGATATTCTGTACGTCTTTCATTTGTAATGTTACTTTTCTTTATTATATAATCTAGTATTCTTGATTTATTTTGGCTTAGTGATTGTACAATTTTTTGATAATATCTATTTTCATTACCTAGCTGCTGCATTAATTCATGTTCACATTTACTTAACCTTCTCGTGCTCGAGATTTGGTTAATTTTGAGCAGTTCCGTTATAGGAAAACTGTGAACTACCCAGTATATTGAAATCAACAAACGTGGGATGGTTACATCTCATTTATCGGAATTACTCCTTTTGTTTACGTGTAAAACTAGCTTTTCTGACTCTATAGGTGCTGTGTTTATTCTTAGTGTATTTTTTACAAAATTTGTTTGTAATCATAGATTCTTAAATTAATAATTTTATTTTATTTACTCACTTATTTGAAAATTTTCAAAATATTCAAGCTATGCTTTGTATTCTGCTAGAAACATTGATAATACCTAGTAAAGAATATTTATGTAAAATAAGGCACATTTAACTTTTAATCCATAAATCTTGCGCTGCAAATATAGTAACGCAAAGAAAGACATCATTGCTCTCTGAAAATGTAAATATCCTAGTTCTTTTACATACAAATAAATGATTAATAGATTAAACGTTAAATATTTACTATTTTCATCTGTAACTTAGTAAGGTATGTGTCACAAATCATTTACGAACACCATAAATATGTCTCGGTGATGTCTCAGTGTGTGACCATTATTTGATCAGCTTTTGCACAGCGGTAGATATTATCGAGCTAAAATGAAGAATACCCGTGTTTGGGAATGGACAGCTCATAGTTCATGAGATATACGACGTTAAAGTAAGTTAATTACACAGGAAATGAGAAGGAGAAACTAGAAACAAGCGTGTGTAGTAATTCGGCAATAGTAGCAGTGCGAGTTCAAATTCTGTTGGGATATCTTTTTTTAAATCTTTATTTACATTTTCTGTCTATATCTGGGTCCCGTAGACCCAGCTCAATCGTACCCGAGTGCAAATTTCCTTCGAGTATACCTTATCTTATCCATAATTTGAAATGTTTTCAAAGCTGGAAAGTATCTACACAGTGAAGTCAACGCCTCTTCAAATTATAAAGAGAGGCGAGATAGATGAAGTGAAATTTAAAAATTATTCTACGGTTGAAGATCTTTTTGTATATTTTGAAAAGGTCTGCAGACTTCAAATCAGCTGGCGGACAGGCAGGTGAGGAAGAGAAACTGAGTCACCTGATTAAAGCGTTACCTCCAAGTCACAGCTATGTTGGAGATTTCATCGACTTAGTCAAGTGAATATGTCAAGTCCAAGATAAAGGAGAAAAATCTGGCAAAGTATGACAGTGAAAGAAGAAGCAACGTAAGCACTTTTCATGCTAAAATAAGAGGCGAGTGCTACAAATGTGGAGAGACTGGACACCTCCAAACGAACCGGTGGAAACTGCAGCGAAATCATCAAGGCAGAGGAAGTCACCAACAGGGCAGAGGTGCTCAAAGAAGCCAGAGACAACGAGGATCATCGCACGGATGGAGCCGAGGACGAGGGACTTCGCAGCGAGATCGAGGTCAAGAAAGGTTATTCGGATCACAGGACAACTTCAGCCAAGACACACATGACGCTTGGACTGCAGAAGTGATAAAAGTGAGTGATAGAGTAAACAAAGGTTCATCTAAAGTTAGTGTAAATAAAGTGAAAGTGAACAGAGTGAAAAAATGAGTGTGAGAATGAGAATGCAGTTGAATGGTTATTAGATAGCGGATATACTGATCATATTGTGAATAGTGATATGTATTTTTGTAATAGCGTAGTTTTAAATAATCCCGTAAGCGTTAAATTTCCAGATGGTAGATGCTTGAAAGCAACAAAAATAGGTACAGTAGAGACCACTTTTAAAAATTATTATGATGAAGCAAAAGTCACTCTGAATAATAGCATAAATAGAAATTTGTTAAGCTTTTCCAAAATAACAGAAATAAGCATAAGAGTAGCTAGAGAAGATAATGCTAAGATTTATAATCAAGATCGAAAATTATTAGCAGTTGCTAATAAAATTGATGGACTGTATATTATAAGAAGTTTTGTTTGAAAAAATACAAAAAATGATGTAGAAATAAACATAGTTAACATAACTGCAAAGGAAAAGTGGCATCGAGCCTTAGGTCACGTAAATTTTCAATATTTGAATAAAATTGTAAAGCATAAATTGGTTAATGGTATGCCAGAGAATTTAGAGAATGAGTTTCTTACATGTGCTAACTGTATGCGAAGCAAAATGTCAAAAGTACCATTCGAAAATAATAGATCTCAAACAAATAAAATTCTAGAGGTAGTTCACACTGATCTAAATGATCCCCATCCAACCGCCGGTTATGGCGGTGCGAAATATTTTTAACTTTCATAGATGATTATAGCAAGTGTAGTGAGATTTTCTGAGTAAAAAGTAAAGCTGAAACGGCAAGCTGTTTTATTGAGTTTTCCAATTTAGTTGAAAATGCATTTGACTAAAGAATTAAAAAATTAAGATGCGATAATAGAAAAGAATACTTATACAAAGACATTTTTAATTTTGCAAAAGAGAAAGGTATACAAATCTTGCCATGCCCTCCGTATGTAAAAGAATTGAATGGAGTGGCGGAAAGATTTAATAGATCGGCAATTAACATGGGTAGATATTTAGCTCGAGAAGGTAAAATTGATGATAGATATTGGCCTGAAATCATGAAGACAGTTGCTTATCTAAAAAATAGAACAATAGCAAATACTAGAGAAAATAAAACTCGTTATGAGATATTTTTTGGACGGAAGTCTAATGTTAAACACTTGAAAATTTATGGTAGTCGAGTTTTTGTTAAAGTTTCAGATGAAATAAGAAAAAGCAAAAGGCATGATAAAGCAAATCTTGGTGTACTCGTTGGATATGAGGATAATTGTTATAGAGTACTGGTAAATAACAGAATAATAAATGCGAGACATGTTAAAGTTATAGAAAATAGTTCAAAATTAATATGCCGAGAGAAGGACAATGAAAACGATGATTATAATACAGTAAATTTGACGTTATACAAAAATAAGGACAACTATAAATCTGAAAACGAAAATGATGAAATTGAAAATGAGATCGAAAATGATCCAAATAAAAGTAGACAAACTTCAGATGATGAAGAAATCTTTGTCGAAGCCATGTCTTCAGCACCTAAACGAAATAAAACACAAACGGTTAGAAGAAGCTCTACTAGAATAAAAAAAGGCGATAGAACGATATGGAAATCCGACAACAAATTTTATTTACGTAAATTATGTTAACGCAAATGTACCGAATACATTTGAGGAGGCGATAAATTCAGAAGAGTCCGAAAATTGGAAAAGGGCTATGAATAAAGAAATACAAAGTTTAAAAAAGAATGAAACATGGGTTGTTGTAGATAAGCCTAAAGATAAAAAGATAATCGATGTTAAGTGGATTTATAAAAAGAAAGGCGAAAACACATATAAAGCTAGGTTAGCAGTTAGAGGTTTCCAACGAAAGGAATACCTTGAAAATGTATATTCACCAGTAGGAAGAATGCAAACTTTGAAGATACTGTTGAGTTATTGTTGTATAAATAATCTATATATTGAACAAATGGACGTAGAAACAGCGTTTTTAAATGATGAAGTTATATCTATAGGAAATGTTCTATAAAATGTAGAACAGAAGATGGAATTCAGGTGTGAAAAATAAAAGTGAAGCGATTAAAATATTAATAAAACTATATTTAAAACAATTTAACAAAACAACTTAAACGACTTTACAACTTAGCAACTTTAATACTCTTTCTACGTTCACAACCAAACCTTTCTGTCTTCACCGTCCAATACTTTCTGCCTCGCGCTCGCATTTTCCCCGTCATATATTCTTCCAAACACTCGTTTCCATTCATTCTAACTGTCAACTTTTCTCACTCTACGCATTCGGTCACGACCACCCAGAATTTCTCAGTCACACTTTTTTCCGAAGTTCTCATATTTCACGCCTTAGAAACATTCGAGCCCAAACATTTTGCGTTCGCACGACAATCGCCCAACTCAAGTACTCTTCAGACTTTCCCAAATTCGCATCCGCTCGATCGCATTCCTACATATCCGAAGTTTATACGAATGAACCAAAAGGTTATAAAACTGGACAGACTAAAGTGTGTAAGTTGCAAGAAGCTCTATACGGTCTACGTGAAAATCCAAGAGCATGGTATAATTATTTTAACCAATATATTGAAAAGTTAAATTTTGTAAGAAGTAATTACGATTATTGTTTATATGTAAATAATGCGAGCGAAGATTCTATATATGTTTTAGTTTTTCTAGGTGATTTATTGACTTGTTCCAAAGATAAGGACAAAATTGAAGAAATTAAAGCTAGTTTGATGAAAAGATTTTGTATGAAAGATCTAAGAAAAGTTAGTAGTTATATAGATATAAATATGGATTATGATTAAAACAGAAAAATAATGAAGTTAAGTCAAACAATATACAGGGTGTTAATCTACCTCTGGGCCGCAATGAAATGGGGGGTTCTAGCCGGTAAAATAAGACGAAAATCAAGAGTGACGAAATGTCGTTAAACGCTTCGTTAATTAATTATTAGCAGTTAAAGATTACCCCAAATCAGCCAATCCGCTGCAGCGCCGTCCGTTGGGCTCGCCGCGCACAGGCGAACCCAGGACCGTATCAACATGTGTTACAACGCTTATCTCGTGGGGCGCAGAAAAACTTGTTTGTCACTCAAGAGACGGACGACACAAAATCAAAACTTCGGTCACCTTCCAAAAAGTATTCAATGATCGTTGAATAGCATTAAACCTACTTACTCGCAAAATCCACAAGAGCATGTCAGAACTCGCCCATTGGGATTTCCGAGTAAAGAGGGTTAATGATCTCTTAAAGCAGATAGTATACTGCTTAAAAGTGAAGCATCCACACGTATTCAAATCGCGATTGTCCCGTCCGCGAATATTTATTGAATATTACACTTGCACCGCGATTGTCCCGTCCGCAGTGTCTACAAAGAGGTACACAACACACGTGCACGAATCAGTCATAATTTATATCGCCACTAAAATGTATTATTTTCTCTCTTCTTTTGCACTCTCACGACAACACCACATACGTGTGGCACAAACACACTCACAATTATATTTTATTTAAAAACTAAATAAAAAAACTGTTATTTAAAAGAAATTAACTGTAATCAGGAACGATCTGAAAAAGCGTTTTAAAAGAAGTCGAAAAATAATTCCGCTACTGAACAACAGCAGAACCAAATGACGACTGACGAATACACGGGAAGAAGGATTCCTTTGCGATTGCATTGGAGGACTGATATTCTTCTGTCATCGACCGCGTTCGATCGCCACCAGAGATCAGTCGTTAACAAAACATTGTATTGACGTGTGGTTTATTTTCTCGTCGTGTGATTTTATCGCTGAGTTCATTACGAGTGCGTGATACATGTGGATAGATAAATTTGAGAAACGCTTTCTTAGTTTTTCTTTTACTGTGTTTGAATTTGAATAATAGAAATATTACGAAGCAAACATTAACCGAAAAAACAGCTTTCTTTTTCTGAAGGGTTTCTTCTAAAAAATCAAGCCATATTTTGCAATTTAGAAAGCAAGAAAACGTTAAAATACAATCATAAAGGACCCGGATTGGGTTATAGGAATTTCGACCACTGCGTTTCCCAGTCTCATGACAAAACTCGTGAAGTTCGGTTTCAGTTGCACCTTCCTGGTGTTGTACAGTTAATTTCTTTTAAATAAGAGCTTATTTTATTTAATTTTAAATGAAATATAGTTGTGAGTGTGTTTGTACCACACGTATGTGGTGTTGTCGTGAGAGTGCAAAAGAAGAGAGAAAATAATTCATTTTAGTGGCGATATAAATTATGACTGATTCGTGCACGTGTGTTGTGTACCTTTTTGTGGACTCTGCGGAGGGGACAATCGCGATGCGAGTGTATTATTCAATAAATATTCGCGGACGGGACAATCGCGATTTAAATGCGTGTGGGTGCTTCACTTTTGGGCAGTGTACTATCTGCTTTAAGAGATCATTAACCCTCTTTACTCGGAAATCCCAATGGGCGAGTTCTGAAATGCTCTTGTGGATTTTGCGAGTAAGTAGGTTTAATGCTATTCAACGATCATTGAATACTTTTTGGAAGGTGACCGAAGTTTTGATTTTGTGTCGTCCGTCTCTTGAGTGACAAACAAGTTTTCCTGCGCCCCACGAGGTAAGCGTTATAATACATGTTGATACGGTCCTGGGTTCTCCCGTGCGCGGCGAGCCCAACGGCCGGCGCTGCAGCCGGATTGGCAATCTTTAACTGCTAATAACTAATTAATGAAGCGTTTAACGAAATTTCGTCATTCTTGATTTTCGTCTTATTTTACCGTCTAGAACTCCTCATTTTATTTAAGTCCATAGGTAGATTAACACCCTGTAGAGTTTTTGCTACTCGATCGAATTTCTTCAGATATGGTTCTATTTTGTCAGAGCGTTAAAAGTACATGCTGGCAACGTAAATCCGCAGAATGGACCACAAATTTCGGAGCAGCTACAATGCTTGTCGTAAAGACTCGCGATATTCTGTGCCGTGATATCTGGGTTCCGGATAACTATGCCGGCCATCCCGCTCTCGTTCGGCATTTCTCCGCTTATCTCCTCGGCGCGGAAGCCGAAGCGGACGAATTTCCCTTTGATGTTGTAGGATTCCTGTGCCTGCAATACGTCGATGTCTCGTTCTTCCATCAACTTGAACACTTCAAGCAAAACCATCTGGGATCTTCTCATATTAAGCTACAGATTCTTCAGGCCGGCGATTCTTCTTGAAATGGGCTTAGAACCCATAGTCAGTGCGTGAGAGCGACTGGTTTATTGCGGCGATGTATCATGTGCACTCCCTGCTTTTTACCGAATGCAACGCATTCTTCTTATTCATTGAGCAGTTTACGCAGTTCCTCGGTTTCTCCTTTATCAGGAACGTCTTGAATCTGTGCCCAGAAGTGGCGCAGTTATCGCAGATCACTTTTTGCACCTTTCAATATTTTGCCGCGTGACCGTGTGCGTGACACTTGTGGCATTGCGTTATGTCGATGAAGTCATAAATGTGGCAGTAGCTCCATCCGACATATAACTTCTCCTTTTCGATGAGGAGCTTTCGAACTTCTTTAGAAAACTCGATGATGCAATTACATCTGTCCGTCTTTTTATTGTCGGTCTTGAATGCAAGCTTCGCTTATTGTTTACTTTTGGCGATGTCACTTTTTTTGAAATTCAGCTCCAGGTTCGCGTCAATTATTACGCTTTTGATCTCGAATTGCGGGACATAGTATACAATGACCCTCGGGCTTCTCTTGGCCAGTGCGCCTACAACAAGGCCTACTGCCCGAAACTTACTATTCGTCAGTAGTGCACTGATGCCACACTCCTTCGCCGTCTCGATGATTAGTCCCGCTACCCCGATTCGTCGGGCGTTTTAAATTTGAAGTTTGTCCGCTTTTGGAGACAACAGCTTCCAGACGGCCTTCCTCATCTTTACACTGTCCTCGTACAGCGCCGGGTGCTTAGGCAGGATGGTCACCACGTTCGGTGGGTCCTGTTTCTGGGTTGAAACTACCGTGGCTTTCGATTTCACCCCTACCCGTTCAGCGCATGTTAGCGACTTCGCCGCGGGTAGTTCGGCAGTCTTCCGCTCGAGCACGCGGCTTTGGTCACTAGCCTCAGGCTTCAAGGACTCTATCTGCCCTTCGCGATTGCTGGATTAGAGGAGGGTTAACAATCACTGGAACTTCGATACTGTGTCTATCAGCTCGTTCCTTACAGGTGCTAGTATATTATTTTCCGGGGCCGTTATCATATACAGAATCACGCGGAATGTCTTCTCGGCCCTGATACAGAGCTTCTTTTTTGAGTTCTCCTCCTATTCCTGTGTGGTATCCCCGTTCGCGGCTGGCTTATCCTACTAGACTTCAGGGCTCGCTGGTTTGATTGCCCTATTCTTTTTTTTTAGCTACCCTTAGTGGTCGGGCATCTGAAACACAGGTACTACATGCACAGTTCGGTTCTGTATCCGACGTGATCTTCCTCGTGATTCTCCTCTTTCTCACCGCTGTGTCGATGTCTGAGGACAGCAGCTCCAGTGCGGAGCATGACGACATTGTCGTCTGTACGCCAGTCGCCCAGGACAGCCTCCCAGCGATGCGTCTCTGTACGGTTACAACATCGCTGTCCGTCGCTTCAAAGCAACTGCCAAAGCAGTTCCGACTGCAGCTGGCTGCGGCGCTTCGGTCATTCTTGTGCGGCTCACTCTGAAACACTAACACCTGGTAGAGCCGCTGTCGCCCACGTCGACCAACGCCAAAGATGGCGTCCAAGATGGCGGACGCCAACGCTCAAAAACTGATTTTCTTAATAAATCCCCTTACACAGCACGGATCGGGCTTAAGCTTTCGGAGAGCGCTTCTATCGTAACTGTGAACTAACAGAATTGAAGGCAACTGCGTGGCTTCTACCGGTCGCGAGAAATTGTCAGTCGAAGTTTTACCTGTCACTTGGCAACGTGGCGGCTGATGCGGAAAAACAAGGATCAACGTATCTCGGTCAATATCGGCCTGATTTTCGAGAAAACGCGGCCACAACCTCTGTTCACTGCAACAAACATTATGTACACCTTCTCAGAATTATCCTCACAGAATGTCCATCTATTTCGACACTCGAAACACGGAGTGACGTGACCTCCCTTGCGTATCTATGCGCCACCAGGCGGAGACCTCATTATATAAGGGCAACTATTGTTCTACGTTTCTGGCGAGCTGATAAGACAGCAAACGTATTTGCTCCTGTTCTGTCGTGCCGGGGCGTGTGCCTATTCCCGTCGATGTTGGGGTGCATAAACCACTGCGAAGGATCATATCCGTTGGTTTTATGGGTGGCGGACCTGGAAAAACCCTCTCTTTATCGAACAAGGATCATCAGGGAGGTAGACCGTCCCTTTCGGGAGGTGACTCGCGTAGCCGTTTGGTCGGCAATCCACCGGGGATTACCAACGAATCGTTTTGCAGCGGGGGCTACGGGGAAGCTGGGTCGCTAACAGCTGTTCGATCTCATACGGGTCCGGGCCAGGGCCCGGAATTTAACCACCACGCAAGAACACCTCCCTGTGTAGGGGGCGCCCGCGTTTCTTGCCTGGTGTGTTTCTTAATGCGCGTCCTCTGTTCCTTACTTCTTTTTGATCTGTTTGCTGTCCTCTCTACATTTCTCCTCGCTTCTCAATGACGACATCTGCAAATCTGCTGAGATGGCGCTGTGTCCTTTTTTGAGCCAACTCCTCCCGTCTGCATGGTTACATTACACTCTCCCTCCTTATTCCCTTTAGAAGTTCTTTTCTTTCAGTTTCGTCCTCTTTACAATAGTATATGGCGTGCTTCACTGTATCCAGTTCACCACATCGGCACCGATCAGCTTCTGATAATTTGAGACGGTGTAGTGTGCTTTTTATTCGCCTGTGTCCCGTGAGGATTTGCGCTACATTTTGGCTGATTCCAGCACTTACAAACTGCATTATTTTCCTTATGTTCCCGAAGAATTCCCTTGTATCTCCTCCTCGTTCGGTGTCGTCCTATTCTAACTGCCAAGTTTTAATGGTGTTCCGTCCTACGGAACAAAAGCGGGAAGTTTCGCTTGGCATATTTACGACATGAGCGTGCCGGGAATGCTATTTTTGAGGACGAAGAAACCGGAGCCATTTTCTGCTTAATTTCAAACCTTCTTATCGTCCACAGAGTGACAACAGTGTTAATTTTCAGTCAATCATTTTCTTAATTTTTCTTAATTTTCAATCAACCGTGTCTCCTCAATACCCAAGCCTGTGTCGTAAATAAGAGACTTGCAATAGACCTGCAATAGACCTTTTCTCGCGGTTTCGTCGACAGTTCACTGTAGCTTGTACCTGCCTACGAACTTCTTCTCCCTGAGTTTTCGCAGTGCATGTTTCCACCACGGCACTGACTTGTTATATGTTCGCTTTTTAGAGATGGTGTCCTTATATGTGTCTAGAATGGTTTTGTCTATGATCTCTGTTATTGTTTGCACGTCTAGCTCGTTTGTATTAGGAATCGGCCTGACGTGATTTAACGATTAACTTATGTGCGCCCGGAAGGCGTCCCTATCTGCCCTCTTGATATTGAACGTATTGTTTTGTTCCGATTGAATTCCCTGATTCGTGCATGCTATTTCGAATGTCATTAGCCTGTAGCAGCTGTTTATTTCATTAGGTTGTACTTTCCAACTTCAGATTTTCATGGCTATTGCGTTGGTGGCTATTGTTACGTTTATATTTGATTGGCCGTATATGTTGTCAAACGTGGGCGCGTTACCATATCTATTGAGTATAATCAGTCTATGCTGTGCAATGAATTCGTCAAGTTCCTCGCCTCTCTGTTCTGATATTCCGTTGTGAGATGCTGTTAATCTTTGCCAGGAAGTGGATGTTGCATTCGCATCAATACATATTATTACCTCTTTCCCTTGAAGCGCCTTTAGGAGCTTCTGTAACTGCTGTAGGTAGTCACAAATCGAATCCGAGTATTTCATATAGGCGTTTACTAAGTAAAATCGAGTGTACTGCCTTACATTCTCTACACATGTGAAATGTATATAGCATAAGTGTTCTAGCTCTAGATATTTTATGTCTGAGCTTCGGATCGCTCCGGCAGATTTGGGGCTCCTATTCTTTACTCTGCTAGTGAAATCTGTAGTGTCCAGGATAACTTTCGTCGTTAATCCGAGGCCTCTGATAGTTCCATTAGAATTATAGTGCTCTTGGAGGGCTATTGCGTCGATTCCCATTTCCGCCATTGATGCCCTTATATCGTCTATGGCTAACCGTGAATTTTGCGCATTATGTTGTGCTATTTTAACTGTTTCCCGAGTTCTGCTAGTCGCTATAAGCTATTTTTAATATTAAATTGGATATAGCAAATTTATAAACCGGAGATTCCGGGGATCGCGACGAATGGTCACAGGGTTTCATGGCATGCTTGCAATTAATGCATACCGGATTCTCGCGTTTCTTTGGACAGTCCTTAAATGCGTGTCCGTCGCTACCGCTGAGACCACAGGCTTTTTTGGCAACTTTACAGTGCTACGAAATGTGGCTGAAAGATTGGCATTTAAAGCATCGACTTATCACTAAGTAGTTGCGTACTCTCAGATAATGTTATCCCACATAGATCCGGTCTTGCTTGAAGAGGATTTCTCTTGTCCTAAGCGAAACTTCGAGAACGATGTTTATTGTCTCTGCGTTTCTGCTGTCTGTTTTGTACGATATTTTTCCTTCTTCATGTTGCTTTGCATTTCTCGAGGTGTTGAGATCTTGTTGGCTTAAGGATGTCAGGAATTCACTCTCACTAAGGGCATTCGGGACGTCATAAACTACTTCCCTCGGTTTCTTCTTTGCCGGGAGACCGATGACGAGCCCTGCTGCCTGTAGGTTGTTATTTCTAAGAACCCATTCCATGTTTTCTTTCGTTGCCGTTTTTATGAGAACGCCATTATTTGATATCTTTTTGACTCCACGTATCTTCAATTTTTCCTTCGCTGGTGTCAGACTGGTAACAAGCGTTTCCTTCGTGGCATCACTGTCTTTCATAGAGGTTTCAGCTCGCGCGTAGATGGCAACAACGTGTCGGATCGGTGTCAAAGAACGAGAACGCTCAGGCGATTTCGGTACTGCTAGTGCCTTTAATTTGTCTGCATACGAGCTTGGCCTTTGCGCAGCGCTTTTTAGTTCGTGGAATCGAATGCGTTGCACCAAGAGTAACGTTCTCGAGCTTGCGTATTTTGTCGTCCAAAACAGGCGACCCGTCCTGCTTCTTCCTCAAGCTCTCATTCTCTTCAGAGAGACGGGAAATGGTTTGGAGCATTCCCGTAACATATTCCCTGATTTTACGGAGACCATTTTCATTTACTTGCTGAACCGTCAAGCTGTTGCAGTAGTGTGCAAATTTTCAGAATGCCTTAATTTCAGATGACTGGTCGCTGTCAGTATCAGAAGGAATAACATTTTATTTATTACACCTCGGAGAAGACTTAGGAGAAGCTTTCACAAACTCGTCGTCGCTGGTATCAGGAGCTCGTTTCTTCTTCCTCCTACTCAATGAACAATGACCGGCCAGGCATTCCTCCTCACTTCTTTTCTCTTTCCGTTTTGGTACTCGTTTCGCCAGATCGACTGACTCGTCGGCCGACAATTCATCGTACTCGGTATCGTTCGTATCGCTTAGAACGCGTTAAGAAGAAGAAGTGAAAGCTCTGGGATTTGAACGCAATCACCTCAAGACTGATGTTCCGGAGCTCCCCGCAAGATGCCACGCACTACCGGAAAAGGAGGCAAAATGACCGCCTGCTCCGACCACGTGGCGACAGAACACTTAAAAATCAATAACCTCACTATCGCTGCACCAATTTAATTGAAGCAACACTCAAAATGATAGTACAATTTTTTCGCACCAGCACTGGTAATTCGTCTCTACGCACTATGCACCTAAGCGCTGTAATATATGATTCCGCCTTGAGGTGTCCCATCACGTGCATAACACTTAATTTACTAATATCTGCACTATGTGTCAGAATTTATGAAAAACTTTACACAGAGTGATGCAATTTCCTTAGCTCTATGCGTTAATAATACACACTAAATACTTTTCGGACTTTTTCCATCGAATATTGCGTGTCATAGGCGGAGCGATACCTACGCGTGCATACGGGTCGCCGCCATCATATGCACTAGTAGAGAGGGACAAACGTCGTGTAGTGATTAAGCTTGTGGCACCTGGTCAGAGACCATTATCCACGCGGCCCCCATGGCCGCGGGATTGAGATACGCTCAATCTGCGGAACACCACGCAGTGGCTACCAATTATCTGAAAGTGCAGGCTGACAGAAACTTCGGTCGTGCCGGGCTTTACTAAAACCCTACCAGTTCTGCAGACTGGCCCCCGAGCTGGTTTATGCCGCAGCTTTCCCGCCGTGCTTCTCAACGAGAACACTAGCTCGCGATACAGGCTCTACGGTCTGCCACCACGAGTCGAATTGGTTGACGACGGGGGATGCCGACTCATGGGCTAACAAATCAACCTCCCGTGATACCGAACTTTGAGTCATACGGGTCATATTCCATGCGAATTTCACGAAATCTCGCTCCTGATTAGGGGCTTGCACCCCATCGCCTGGGTCCGCCAACGCTCGGGCACCACGGGTTCGTCAAGCCTGTACTACCGTTAACCGAGGTCAACCGTAGCCCCTGAGGGGAGTAGGTAACAACAGAGGGAATCTCGTTAATCCATTCATGCTCGTCAATAATAAGATGACGAGGAGTTTGGCTGTTTCTTTTTTTTGGTAGGAGGGGAAATGCTTTTACGCACAGCCTTAGATGTTGATCGGGTAGTGTGGGGCTCAACATATTCGCAATACCCACTAAAGCCCCACCTCCGTATTATGCCTTGAGAATACAGGAAGCACATTTTTCTCATGCAGCTCCATAGTTACAGTTCATCCAATTCCCGTTCTCCGTTTTGTAATCCACGTGGTCCTGTTAAAGATCCAGAACGCGTTTATTACTCCTATGAGGGTTCGGGAGGACAGCACTTTTAACTCACTCTTTTTCAGGATCTGTAAGTTGGTCGGATCCTCTGTTGACTCCTTATTGCATATTCCACGGCAAGATATCATTGCGGAAGTGAAGATTACTTTCTTGATGTTATGTTCCTTCATAATGGCTTCCTCAAATTCTTTATAATATTCGATCTTCCTTTCATGGGCTCTGGCGACGTCAGCTTGTTCACCGACAACTTGCGCGTCTATTACCACCGCGATATCCTTATACTTTGCCACAAAGTCGGGTTTTCGAATGCGGCTCTTCTTCCACTACCTCACACGTTTTGCTCAGAGTTTTTTTTATGTACGCTGCTACAGCATTGTGTCTTGTTACTCTTGCACCATATGTTCTGTGGCAGCGCTGTAAGATGTGGTTCAGCGTTTACGGCTTGTTGCAGCCTGCTCTGCATAGGCGGTCCATCCTTCCACCCCTAGTTGTTCTCGACCGCGTGGGAAAGGTGTTTATGCGCAGCTTTATTGAGTTAACGAAGTCTTTCCCAGAAAGGAACATGTTTCCCTCAATGATCCACTGATGTTGTTGTGGAACATCTCCTGATCCCATTAAGGCTACACCATCGCTTGACGTACGGAGTATTTTGGCACGTTGTTCTTCGAGCTTTCGCCGGGAGTCGATAGTTGTTCGATAGTTCGAATGGCTGTATTCGTTTCTTGTAAGATGAAGTGTCCCGTGTCCACTGCCGTCATAATTCGTGCCTTCAATCTCCCCATTCGTCTGAGTGTCTTAAGCCATTTCGTCGAAGGGATGGACAAACTGCTGACCTTGACGTTGGCATGCATGTATGCAATAACCACGTTCTGTGGGAACCCCAGTCATTTTCTTGCTGCTCCTCGCACTAAGGTGTATACCTCCTTTAGCCAGCTGAGTGTAGTGTTACTCAGCGTAAGTATATGGTGGAGGCTAGGTAAGACCATTACTCTTAATGGAAATAGTGGCTGTTGTGGTTTAAGCAGTGCTCTGGTAAGCGTCGCTAGGTTTTCTTTGAACTTTTGCTCTAGCTCACATACGGAGCGTCCTTCAGGTGTTAATTGCTGACTCCCAAATATTTCCATTCGACTGATATTTTCATCGAAGGCAGCGTTCTTCCAAGCCACTGGAATTTCCTGTTTGCGTCTACCACCGACTTCTTCATGTGTGGGACGTTCCTCACTACAACCGTGATCGATTTGTTTTTGCTAATCATGAGGCTGCATTGTGTGAGGAAGTCAGCAATTAGGATAATCGTTTGCTGGAGACCTTGTGGTGTTGAGGCAATTAAAATAGGGTCATCTGCAGTCACAAATGCATTATAATTCTCTCCAGCCATGTCCACTCCGACTTCTTTCGGTATTTGGCGAAGTAACCTGTCTATGGCCATATTGAATACTATGGGCGGCAGGAGGACCCCTTGCTGGGTCCTCGGGTGGCGCTTGATGGATGCGCACGTGATGTGTCGTCGGTCAGTGCTACTATTGTGACTTTTGAGGAGGTGCTTCGTGCATTGTGACCCGTGCTGGTTTGCAGTGTCTGACACAATTAGAGGCGAGTGCGTGAGTGTTCTCCGGGGAATCGGACTGAGGCGAGTCGAAGCCCGTCGATTTTTCGCCGTCCGCTCGCCCGCCACGTGGCGGGGGCGACAGAGTGCCCGATAGACGGAATCCTGCGCGGGTTGAGGGCACGCGGTCGCCTTTTTGGTGCTCCCGCGTAACGACGCAGAGACGGCCGGTGAATTAAACGTGTTTGTGAAGTGCGTGTTGGTGCATTGTATTTTTCGCAGTGACGTCCGCCATTTTTGCGCGCGAACCCGGCTGTCATCGAGGCGCGACCGAAGCGCCGCCAGCCGGTCGTCACGGTAGGCGGCATCCGAGTGCGTCCGAGTACGTACGGGAATTGCCGAAATAGTTTGTCCACTACAAACATTGCTAAGTGAATGAAACACCGAGTCGGATGCCTCGACAAAGTCGAAGTCGCCCACGGTGGGACGACCGAGAAGAAACCCCCAACGGGGGGTAAAGAGAAGGGCGCGGTGTGACCCGTCGCCGTCGGCCGCTGGGCAGGAGCTGCCGAGCGCGGGATTCTCGCGCCCCTCGAGGGCGGCCCTCCCTAAGGAGGAGGACCTCGCGCTGGAGATGCAGCGTGAGGCCACTGGTGGCCTCGGCGGCCTCATCCTCGAGCACATGAGGACCGTCGAGAGCGTGTCCTGCGATTTCCGGAATCTGCAGGGCAGGTTTGTGCGGCAGCTCCGAGTGACTACCGTAACGGCAAAGGTGGCGGCGACCGAGCTCGTGAAGCGGTCGTAGTCCGGCGGTGAGGCTGCGCGCCTGGAGGAAGAGAACCTCCGGTTGCGCGCCGAGCTGCGTGAGCTCCGGCGGGAGCTCGGCGACCTGAGGGGGGAGATGGCCTCCCTCAGGGGACTTGTTCCGGCCGGTGGAGTCGCGACCGCCGGGGCGGCGGAAACGTGCGCGGCACCCCTGCCCCCTCAATTGTAAGCGGCACCGCGGCCCGTGTTGCGGCGGCCGCAAGACGATTTGGTGGGAGGGGCCCTGGAGGACAGGGACGGGTCCCTCCTGATGAAGATCAGCCGGCTGATCGACCTGAAGTTGGAGACCATCATGGGGTGCCGTGTGGCGGCTCCCCACGAACCACAGCTGGTCAACGTCCGGCCAGCGAGGGAAGAGGTGGGTGACGGGAGGACCCAACCCACCTATGCCCAGGCGGTGAGAGCTGCTCCGAGCTCCACCGAGCGACAGGCCGCTGACCGACCCACGCGCGCGGGGTTCACCGCGGCGGGTCGAGAGGGGAAGGGATGGCAGAAGGTGCTACCCCGAAAAAAGAAGAAGGATGAAAAGAAGACAGAAGAGAGTCACCGGAGGACAGATATATCCGGGGTGAAGAGGAGCGGGGCGCAACAAAGACCTCCGATGAGCCAGCAGCGGCTGGTAACCGACGGATCTGGCGGCCCGCTGCCGTCTCGGCACGGAAACGGCGGCCCCGTTCATCGGGTCCTGTTGTGCCTGTCCTGAGCTGATCCTGGAGGTTGGTGGCGGCGATCGTGTCGCCAAGGCGGAGAGTCTCGCGGGTCGGATAAGCAAGGCTCTCGCCGGCACTGGGGTTTTGGTCTCCAGCCCGACCAAGCGCGCTGAGATGCGCTTGAGTGGCCTGGATGACTCCGTGCGGCCACACGATGTGGTTGCAGCCCTCGCTGCTCTGGGCACGTTCCCGGAGGGGGGCGTGCAACTGGGCGAGATCCGGAGGACTCCCTCCGGGTTGAGCTCCGTGTGGGTTCGTTGCCCACTGGAGGTCGCCCACTGGAGGTCGCCCACTGGAGGTCGCCCACAGGGCGGTAGCCGCGGGTGGGCTTCGTATTGGTTGGAGCTCTGCCGGCGTGGAAGCACTTGAGAGGCGGCCGCAGCGATGCTACCGGTGTTTAGAGGTGGGGCACGTTAATGCCAAATGCATCACCGGCACCGACCGCGGCGGTCGCTGCTATAGGTGCGGGGGGACTGGGCATCGCGCTAGCGAATGCCCAGCGTCCCCTCGGTGTCCTTTATGCACGGATAAGGGATGCCCGGCGGCGCACCGGTTGGGAGGCAGGGCCTGCGAGGCCAGGCCGCCCAGAGGCGCGAAGAAGAAGAAGCCGTCGGCTGCCGGGGGGGGGAGATTCCGTCCTTCGTGACCCCTCAGCAGGCCTCTGATGTTGGAAGCGCTCCGGCGGTGACGGCGTCCCCGACGGAGCAAGACCTGGGGGAGGTCATGGTCGTGGAGTAAATTCCCGACCTGCCTCCTCCAAACCAACGCGAACCGCTCGCGCGGAGCACAGGATCTTCTGCTCTAAACAATGGGCGAGTGGCGCGTTGGGATTGCGGTCGTCGCGGAGCCATATGTCGTCCCCGACCACCCTTCGTGGGCGGGTGACGTGCTGGATTCCGTGGCAATCGTCCGCGGTGATTGTGGCAGCTCCTTGCCGTTCGCTGTTCTTCAAGCCGGCAGGGGGTGCATTGCGGTGTCATATGGAGACACCGTAATGGTGGGATGCTACATTACCCCGAGCTGCGGGCTCGCTGCCTATGAGGCATACCTCGGCGGGGTACGGGATTGTGTCTCCCGATATCCATCCCGCCCCGTCCTCGTGATGGGGGACTTCAACTCCCACGCCTTTGCGTGGTGTTCCCCCAACACGGACGGACGTGGCCGCATTCTTCTGGAGTGGGCTGCGGAATTGGATCTTCGGTTGGTCAACCGAGGATCCGAAGCAACTTGCGTGCGGTGGTAGGGGTCGTCAATTGTTGACCTCACATGGGCTAGCCCGGCCGCCGTGTGTCGCGTTCGGGAGTGGCGTGTTGCTGTAGAGGTGGAGTCCCTTTCGGATCACCTCTACATTCTCATGGAGTTGGTTGCTGCCCCCGGACCCCAACGATAGGTTTCTGTCATCGACTGGTAGGGGCGCCTTACGACCGCGGTGGTCGCTGACGGCGCTCAACGATGACATCCTGATGGCGGCGGACCATGCCGTTGCGTGGGCCGAGGACACGTTCGCCGGTCGAGTCGACCCGGTGAGCGGGTCCGAGTGGCTTCGCGGTGTCGTGACATCGGTCTGTGATGCCGCGATGCCTCGCTCCAACCGCGCAATTCGCGGGGCGGTACACTGGTGGTCGCGAGAGATCGCCGATCTTCGTGCCGCCTGCGTGCGCGCGAGGAGGAAGCATACGCGCGCCCGTCGGCGTTCCGGCCGAGATGAACGGCGCACTGCCGCTGCGCACGAGGTGTACCGACTCGCACGGTAGGCCCTGCGAACCGCCATTTCTTCGGCGAAAGCGGCGTCATGGATGGAGCTCCTTGGGACACTGGACGGGGACCCCTGGGGCCGCCCGTACCGTGTGTTACTGGGCAAACTTCGCCCTTGGGCTTCCCCGGTGACGGAGTCGCTCGAACCCGAGGCATTGCAGCGGGTCATTGGAACTTTGTTCCCCGCTTCAGTGGGTGGCGACTGCTTGCCTGTTCCTCGCCAGCAGGACCCGGTTAGCTGGTCCTCCGACATGATGGTGTCTGAAGAAGATCTGAACGCCGCGATTCAGAAATCGCGGTCGCGAAATGTCGCACCAGGCCCGGACGGAGTCCCGGGTCGGGTAATGGCGACGGTGGTCAGTGCTCTGAGCGGCAGATTCGGAGAGTTCCTGAATTGCTGTCTAGAGTCCGGTGTTTTCCCACCGGTGTGGAGGCGGAGCAGACTTGTCCTGCTCAAGAAAGACGGTAGGCCGACGGAATCCCCCTCCGCCTACCGCCCAATATGCCTGCTGGACGAGGCCGGGAAGCTCCTCGAGCGGATCATCGCTTCCCGCCTCTCCGATTACCTGTCTGGGGTGGGGCCAGGCTTGGAGGAGAGCCAGTTCGGCTTCCGGGAGGGAAGATCAACAATAGACGCGATCTCGCGGGTTCGATTTCTCTCGGAGTCGGCGTCTTTGCAGGGCGGGGATGCGCTCGCGGTGTCTTTGGACATCGTGAACGCATTCAACTCGCTGCCCTGGGTGGCCATTAGGGAGGCCCTAGAGAGACATCGGGTGCCTCCCTATCTTAGGAGGATCGTCGGGGCGTATCTGTCCGACAGGTAGATCGAGTTTACCGATCGTCGCGGTGAACTCGTCGTGCGGGAAACGGTGTGTGGGGTTCCGCAGGGCTCTGTCTGCGGGCCCAACCTGTGGGATTTTGCCTACAACACCGTGCTGCAGACCGCCCTCCCCCGTGGGGTCAGTATCACGTGTTATGCGGACGACACGTTGGTGCTGGCCACGGGGAGAGACTACGGCAGGACCCTCCGTCTCTGCGAATGCGGAGTGGCCTGCGTAGTAAGGGGCATTGAAATATTGGGACTTCGGGTTGCCTCCCACAAGACCGAGAGCGTCTGGTTCTTTGACTCCGCTCGGCGGGAGGTCCCACCGCAGTCGTGGCTGCGAGTGGGCGGGTCGGTGGTCGAGGTGAGTCGTACTATCAAGTACCTGGGGCTCATCATCGACGGCCACTGGCGGTTCGGCGATCATTTTGGGCAGGTGATCCCCCGGTCGGAGGGGGTGGCGGCCGTTCTGGGCCGTTTGCTGCCGAACCTGGGGAGTCCCGGCGAGGGAGTGCGCCGCCTGTGCGCGGGGGTCGTGCGGTCAGTGGTACTATACGGGGCGCCTATATGAGCTCGTGACCTACTGGCCAGTCGCCGCAGTCGTCTTCTGCTGGGCCGCGTGGAGCGTACGACCGCCATTAGTATCGTGCGGGGATACCGTACGGTCTCGTATAGGTCGGCGGTCACGCTGGCGGAGCTCATCCCGTGAGAGCTCCTTGCGGAGGAGGCCGCAACCGTATATGCTTGCGTGCAGGCCCTCCGACAAGAGGGGCTCGACCCAACCGCGGCTGAGTCCCGGCTTGCCTCGTCGAGGCGCCCGGCTCGGCGACGCACCGAGTTGTCCTGGCGACAACAGCTGTCGGAGCCATCCGACACGGGCCGGCGTGTCGTTGGCGCCGTTCTGCCCGTTCTGTAGAGGTGGATGGGCAGATAGTGGGGGCGTATAACGTTCCGTTTGACGCAGGTGCTCGCTAGGCATGGGTGCTTCGGCGAGTACCTGAATCGGATCGGGAGGGAGGCGACGCCGCAATGTCATTACTGCGGAGAGGAGGAGAACTCGGCTCAGCACACGCTCGAGGAGTGTCCCGCGTGGTCGCGGGAACGCCGGGAACTCCGAGTCGCAATTGAGCCGGTCCTCTCGGTGCCAGCAGTCATCGAGGCGATGTTGGATGGCGAGGGGTGTTGGAGGGCGGTGTCCTCCTTCTGCGAGTGCGTCATGCTCCAGAAGGAGGAGGCGGAGCCGGCTCGGGAGAGAGTCGCGGCTCCGTCAAGACGGGGACGGCGCCGTCGGCGTGGTGGGCGCCGGTCAAGGGCGCCTTGAAGCCTGAATTCGGTGATGTTTCGTGGGACGCTCCCACGGCTCCCGATGAGAGCAGCATCACCAGGGGAAGTGGCCGTCGCAGTTAGGGGGCTGCGACGCCATTGCACTGCTTCTCCCGATGTATGGCGTCGCCGTGCGGTGGTCGCGCGGCGCTGATTCAGCCACTGAGTGGGGTTCTGGCCCCCGGCAGTGATGGGTCTCAATCGAGAAAAAGGCGAGGGGGAGCACTGGAAGTGTTCTTCCAGGGTTCCCGGTGCCCCCCCATTTCGCTGTAGTAGGCCACCGTGGAGGTTTTAGTAGGTAAGAATCCTACATAACCTCGCCATCTCCCCAAGGTGGTGGGGGATCTTTCTGAAGATTTCCTCCACGTAAAAAAAAAGGGGACCCCTTGCTTGACCCAGCGTTTCGGGTGGATCATTTATGGTAATCAGTTATCGCATTTCAGCCTTATTGTACTGTGGTCGTAGGTGTATTTTATATAAGATATCATTGGTCCGGGAAGACCCTCAGAGTCCAATGTGTCGTGAATCGTGCTGTGCGTAGCTGAATCGAACGCTTTCGCTATATCAACTGATGCCAGATAGAGTGGCTTAATGGTCTGTCGATGGTAGGTTTCCAGCTACGCGTCTGCTGGAGTGAAGGCTTTTTGCGGTTTATCAAGTACGATGTGTTGTAGGAGGCCATTGGTCAACACCTTGTGGTAGATCCTTGCGATTCTCGTGGATTCTGGCAGAAACTGTAATTGAATGGAATTCTCCTCGTTCTGCTGCGGTTTCCGTTTTAGGAATCACAGTTTTTCTTGATTCTAGGAGGCGCTTGGGTATTTTACCGCATAGCAGGAATCTGTTTATGATCCTTGTTAGGATACCTAAAGGGATCGGTCTTAGCTGCCTTGCTGTAACTCCGTCTGGGCCTGGTGAAGTTGTCATTTCTGTGTACGCCTTATTCATCTCCATGCCATCGATTGGTCTCCAGAGAGCATCGATAGTCTGATGCTCATTTTTAATACCCGGTGTTGTGGTATTTTCATTCGTCATCACCGTACGCCAAAATGCCGCCATAGTCTCTTTATTTTGCGTACTTGCGGCGGCTTTTCCCTTCAGTATTTTTCTTAGGCACTGGCAGGGGGTTTCCCGTCACGTGCGTTGCACTATGGCATGTTCCGCACGCCTTAGTTTTCTTTTGGTGTGGACTTTATGGACTGGCTATCAGGCTCCATGTCGTTGTTTCTCTGGCGGTGACGGAAATACCTTTAAAAAGAAAATCTCTATCTCTTCGAGTATTCTGTCGACTGTTCACTGTTTGATGTTCGTGCAGATTTCCTGTAGGTGGCTTGTATGGTATTCGGGGCCATCAAGAGGCACAAATGAGGTAAAGAACTCCGTTATTCCACCCTCCAGGCAGGTACCAGCATCACCTGATTGATGGTCTTCAGGTGCTGCCTCATCTCCATGCGGTGTACCTGATTGGCTCATCTCTTGCATGAGCTCGCGGATGATTGTCCTTGTGTTTGGCATCTTGCCGCTGTCCCTTGATTGCTTTGAGGGTGTGACTCGGGAAAAGGACAAAAGTGCCTGGTTAATGAAGCGTTTGCAATCGATTGTGAGCTGCGCCTCCCGTCGTGCTAGGAGGGTTACTTCTTCCGCACTCCAGGGAGCCTTACGGTGTACGACATTCTCGAGTTGGTTAGCGTTGTACTAATATTTATGCTGTTTTTGTTCGGGTACTCCCGTGCTCCTGGGTGTCTGGAAGAGTCGATTTCATTCAGGCACTCTACATTTATAGGCCACTGTAGGATCAAACATACTGTACTCCGTTTCGTCAGGTCGGTTCGTCAACGTTGGGTTGAATGCGCTTGAGGATCCACCGACTGAATCTATCCTGGTCATCCAAGGCTTCTTTATATTTTCAGGGTCAACTGAATACAGGTTCTATCAACGCCTTTCGTGGTATCCGATAAGCGTCGACTTAGGCGTCTTAACACAGCGTTTGAATCATCCCACAGCGCCAGTTCTGCTTACCAAAATTTGCCCACTTGGCACTATGATCCAAGACCTCGTGGCTTCATTAATCCAAGCAAGTCAGAGATCTCTCCCATTTAAAGTTTGAGAATAGGTTAAGGTCGTTTCGGACCCAATGCCCCCAATCATTCGCTTTACCAGATGGGGCTCGTCAGCGATCGAATCGAATGCCAAGCATCCTGAGGGAAACTTCGGTGGGAATTAGCTACTAGATGGTTCGATTAGTCTTTCGCCCATATACCCAGTTCAGATGATCGATTTGCGCGTCAGAATCGCTTCGGACCTCCATCAGGGTTTCCCCTGACTTTGTTCTGACCAGGCGTAGTACACTATCTTTCGAGTCCCAACGTGTACGCTCTGAGTGCGCCCATTCTCGTAATGAGAACGAGACAACCCGCGAGTGCTGGGCAACATCGCAACTCTGGGTTGAAGCGGTCCTAGCTTGCGGCGAAACGTTCATGGAGTTCATGACTAGTTAGGGCTGCACTTTCAAGCAACCCGACTCTAAGGAGAGATCCTCACGAAAACGTGTAGCGGTCGCTACGGGCCTGGCACACTCTATGGATAAATGGCCCCAGTCAAGATGGACTTGTATGCGATTCGACGTCAAGGGACAGACGGATCCTCCCAAACATTACATTTTCCAGGGGCAGAACCGCGGGATTCAGTGCTGGGCTCATTCCTGTTCGCTCGCCGCTACTAAGGATATCCTTGTTAGTTTCTTTTTCTCCGCTAAGTAATATG
Source organism: Tetrapedia diversipes (assembly GCA_033822845.1). NCBI lineage: Eukaryota > Metazoa > Arthropoda > Insecta > Hymenoptera > Apidae > Tetrapedia > Tetrapedia diversipes. The sequence continues at coordinate 486,513 of JAOPTO010000699.1, read as the reverse complement.
CTTAAATTCAGCGGGTAATCTCGCCAACTCTGAGGTCGTCATATACGTGTATTATTGTGTGCGTGAGCGGGTACGTATATGTTATATATACGATAATAACACAACCAACAACAAAAAACCTGAGTTACGCACAGTTGCGAATAGCAACAAAAAAAAGAAGTAAGAGAGAGAAGGTATAACCCAAAGTCGACCAAAAATTGTACTGGAAACATGGATTCTTGGCTTTATGCATGTTTGGAGTATACGTAAATTAAATTATCGTTCGGGTTCCCGGACTCCAAACAGCTCGGAAAGAGGAAGAGGTTAAGAATAGTACACAATATTCTTATTTTCGGCGCTCATGCAACGAGCGGCCGTATATTGTTACAAAAAAGATTATGTAATGTGAGCGAGAGAGAAAGAGAGAGAGGTGGCTCGGAAAAACTCCTCGGCTGTGCCTTCTCCCGGTGGCCTCCTCGATGGCTCTGGAACAAAAACGCTCGCTACAGTTCTGACGTCACGGGCTCCGTGTACGATCAGCTGGCCGAATTACGTCACGCACGATTGCCGTCGGCCCGTGGTGACAACTGCCTTTTGCCTGTGCGGCGAAGTGGACTGTAAATTTGTAGACGAGAGCGACAAACCAGAAAGGAGTCTACTCTACGTCTGTAGATAATACCAGAATCGGCCCCAAAGGGTGGAGGTTGTAAGGCTCCTCCCTTGGTGCACTCGATTCGGCCTTGAATTCCCTCACCTACACAACCTCAATGGGTGCGGACTCCCGGTGTGAATGCACCGTGAGCGCGTGAGTAGTCAAGAGGATCCTGCAGACCGCTTGGATCCTCTCCTGTCTTTGGAAACGGTCTCACGGGAGAGCACGGCAAGTCCAGCGGCAGATGAGGGCGACGAAAGCGGTAGGCGACTGACGCTGTGAATCAGTGAGCAGTCAAGAACTATGTTCTCCTGTCTTGTACCTGATTCACAGAGCACCCTTCCCTGCAATCGACGATAGGGCCGAGAAGCAGGACGCTAAAGCCTGGTTTCTTCGGCGGAAGCAAGGTTGGAAAAATCCTGAGATTGCTTCAAATGACAGTTGAAGCGCGAAGGAAGTCGACCCACGTTGGCCACGTGGAGACTCCGGTTACTCGCGCTACTCTTCTTCAACAGGATACTTCTCGTTATGCGGCACGACCTGGATCGCCGAAGTCGCTCGCTCGAGGTCCTGTGATAAACTGTGATACACTGTGCCGTTCGTCGGCTTCCCCCGACGAACGCGCATTTTCGTTAATTTCAGCGCCGATAAGAGGCGCTGACGAGTCTCATATTCTTTTCTCTTTCCCTTTCCTGTTTCTCTCTGTTTTTCTATCTAGCCGCGGCACGTGCGACCTAGCCCATCACCTATTTTGTTTTCCAATGACTCACGCACCGGACGGTGCGTGGCAAGAACATTGAAAAACAGGTGAGCTTAGGTCGTCTTAGTCAACGGTTTTTTGCGATGCCTACCGGTGGACGGTGACATCGCGAACGGGAACAACCGACAAAAAACAGACGGCGAATTTCGCGGTGCTCAACCGTTCCGTTTTTAAACAATGCACCTCTTCATAATGACAACTTATTGCAGGCTCGAATCAGAGAGACTCTCGCTGGACAGCCGAAGGATTTACCGCATGTTTGACATCCGCCCTCTATTTAAAAAATGCAATGGTTGGAGTAAACTACTCTTCAGCGGTTCCTATATATCGTTTTGCCCTTTATTCTGGATCGTCTAGACGTACAAAAAAAGCATCGAAACGGCGCACCGATTCTCCTCAGGGCCATTCCGATTTTTTATTATTACCCCACATCCTTCAGAACGAAGGAGCAGGCCGGGCTGAGTCAGAGGTGCACAACACGAATCTCAAACTCTTTTTATCTATACGAGCGAACGAAAAGTGATAAAACAGAACGGATGCAAGCGGAAATAGACAAGTATCTTTTTCTATTTCCAGGGCTGGACAGCCGGCATCTGGTTGCGCGGTCTCTCGCAATCGACAACGAAAATGGCATTCAGTGACCAACACAGCGTGGATGCAGCAGCCAAATCACGACCGATATCGAAGAGTCTTTGGTTTATTCGAATACAGCCGCACCTAAGGGGAAAAGAGCTTCTAAATTATCATCCATTTCGGTACGCTTTCCTCCAAATTCTTAATCTCTCCCGTGTAATGTTCGACCTCCTGACCCGAGAAGAGAATTTTCTCTCGCACAGACTAGCAGTAAAGGCAGGTAACAGTATTTACTTACTATTTATTTACTTACTTATAAATTACTACTTCCCTTACTGCACTCCTCTCACACAGGGTAAGGGATGGACAGCGAAATGAGCATTAAATTCCCCTTTTTCCTGGGGTCCTTTTAACGAATAATCGTAACTCGTCGTAAATCGGAGTAAAAAAATGGCAGCGTACATTACACACACACACCGGGTCTCTTGTACCTCTTCGTCTTTTTCCCATCTTATTTACGTCGCTCGCTCTCTTTCCGTCACCCTCAGTCATTTCATTTCAAACGACGTCGGGGGCGTAGGTATATAATTTTGGTGCTCCAAATGACTTGACGACACCTCGAATCGAGCGGATGGCGGATAATGTGGTGGAACTGTTAGTACTTATCACGGGAAAAAAACCTGACAAGCATGGACGAAGCAGTGCTGTAGCAGTGGGCGGTAGTTGAAGTAGAATTTAAAAAAGATCGAACCGACAACTCACGACGCCATTTCAGCTCTCTTGCAAGTTCACCTGAAACGTTTCCTTAGACATCGGTACTCCGTGAATAAATACATCCCACACACTCGGCACCGCACTCGCACTCGCGTACGATACGGGGGTCATCGTCTTTTAAGAAGCACACCTTCGCGACGAACGCCACTGAAACGTTCAACGGTCGCTCGTATGTATACGCATACATTTCCTCTGGTGTGCCGATAATCTCGATCTCTCTATCGAGAACATCCCTCCCGACTTGGAAACGTTCTCCCCATTCGACAACGGGACCGACCGACAGCGGGATACTGTCGTATCGTTCTCGTAGGGGTAAAACAAGGAGAAAGCAAAATGTGTTTAAAAAAGCGCATTTCGGAAAGAGGTTCGGGCGATATCGCACATAGCGACGCCCCTGGATTCGCGACCTCTAATTCTACCGTTATTAAAAATATCAATAATCGGGTAACTTCAACCGGCGGATTTCGGTAAACATCGCCTTGGCCTTGTCTGCCAGCGCGAGGGCATTGAACCACAAGGTCCAAAAAAGATGTTTGTCGACACTCTAACGCCTGTTATTCGATTAATTCAAATTGAAAATAACGAAATGAGAAGGGGCGATTACGCATGAGAGTGAGAGAGAAAGAAGCTTCGTCCGTGAGGTATTAAATACCGTGCGCTCACGAACGAAGAGAGATTCCGTTAGTGATTTTCGAGGAGATTCCGATGTAAATTTTCGAAGTGTATACTGCGTGGAGTTGCCGCGAAAAGAAGTCTCGAAATCAAACGGAACGGTCACGGAGTGAAGTTTGTTCGGTCGAAAAGTACGTGTCGTTTGCGATGATCGTGATCTCGCGCATCGATCGAAAAAGCGGAAGAATTTATAATTAAACGCGGTTGGCGTTTAATTATGTGATTCGTGCGTTTCGCGTTCCGCAGCTCCGTGACATCGGTGGACACCCATAAAGTTCTTATAGGCCACTGACACAAGCACCTGAATTCCTCTGGAAAAGAGGAAAGAACAGTCGATGATCTCCGATTTTCGGAGCTCGACCAAGGCGGTAATAATCAACTATTCTGTCCCGTGCATCTCTGCTGTCCTTACCCCTTGTGAAGCATTAGGGGATGCACGCCCACAGAATGGCGTACGTCTGTCTTAAAATCCTGCCCACGAACAGCAGGTGTATTCTAGTGGAGGATACTTCTCCTGCTCCCGTGCATCATGTGAAGATGGAATTCACGCACGGGGGTCTTGAAAAAGTCACAGAATACGCTCGATCTGTGGATCGAAGCAACGGTCGTTCCTTTACAGCTGCAAGGGCTATGATGCAATGGCTACGCCTGTCGCAGTGTAGGCCCGGCAGTGCATGCACCAATGCTGTAGAAACAATGCACGGAGGCCCCAGCGGCTATGTGATTGCTACACTGGAGGCACTCTGCAGTTTCTGCAGGTCCATGTACCAGGCCTTCATGGGACTACGCATTGCGTGTGTACTTACAACACACACGCAAGGGGAACGAACGGAAGAAGACGTTGTGTGTATTGCGATGGAATCGTCTATTTCATAGGCGAGCCGCATACACACATAAGAGAGTAGATCCTCGGTGTTTACCGCGACGCGGTCAAAACACACAGACCCGTCGGGTCTATATGTGTTGTAGCATCGTGATGCTCAACACTTACTCTCTTAACGGGATTAACTACCGTCGCAAAAACTCGTCGCGACACGGCTGAACGCCGTGCAATAAGCCGACGATACGGGCTTGAAAAATAATAAACATTTATATTTTAAAACTCATACAGTCCACAATGTTCGCAGGTGAAGATCCTGACCTACCCGATCAGCCGGACCGTTGGGCACCAACCAGGCCAGGCTAATACATCGGGAGGAAACATCAATTAAAATCTGTTCTTTCTAATTTGTATAATCCAAATAAACGGTGTTCCGGGCTGGAACACCAATATAAACGGAGCTCAGCGTGACAATTTATTAGCCTTTATCGATACCACTCTCCCTCTCCCGGCTTACTCGAAGATTAGGGAAACTATTTCATTAATATAGAAATTTCCTTAGTCAAATTTCGAACAAAATGCAATGCAAGCAGTATATAGGATTCGTGAACGACGATCAGATAGGCGATTGCCCTGATAATTGGATTCATCGTGTTTAATTTAACGACCTCCCAGGAACCAAATGGCAAAACGCTTGCAAGCAGGTCCGCTTCCCAATCATCTCCTGTTTCCCCCTTTCTTTTCACCTCTCTCACGCTCGTTGTTCCTGGGGTTGTTCGTTCAGGTGGAAATCAAAGACAAAAGAATCAATAGGAATCGACGATACCGTGTTAAAAGCCTGGGTACAGCCATCCAGAAGCGGTTTTACGTAGCATCAATTCGTTGCGAGCAAAAGCGCGAGGGAAGGTGTTTTAAACCTCCCGGCAAGCATTCTTCGTTCGATTTTGCAACGGCGTAGGCGTTTCACTCACGACAACGGATGGCGGTTCCCCTTAACAGCAACCGACAAAACAGGGTGAGCGCGGTCCCTCTCCGAATGAAATAAATAAACAAATACTACTTAAAGTGTGGGGGGAGCTCTGCTTCTAGATATAACCCGCCGCTTCCCAGTTCAGATATCATTGCGAAGTAAAGTTCGATAGGATCGAAAAAATTGACATAGGGCCCGACAAACGTGCATCGTAACCCGTGTTCTCCATGCACAGGACAGTGATTTTAGTATAAACACTATATGAAACATAGAAACAACAAGCCGCCGCCATCAAGCTAATGTTCACCTGATGCAGAATCGATGTTTTAATGAAAACGCAATCTGAAACAGAATTATAGCGCCATATTGTGTAAACTCGAGTTCTGCATGTAGAAAACAGTGATTTTAAGAAAAACGCAATATGATGCATTGAAATAACGACACACCACTTTCAAACTCATGCTCTCTTGATACAAAATTGATGTTTCAGTGAAAACGTAAGTCGGAGGCAGAGATATCGTGCAACCTCGTGTAAACTCGGGTTCACCATATACAAAACTTACTCGGTTAGGCGATGCGTGTGCGCCGGTGTTTCGACCCGTTTGTTGCGGTGTTCCAGAGCGAAGCGTGTAAGAGTTGTATGAGGCCTTCGCCAGCCGATCGCCAGAAATGCTCCCGTGTGATCCGATTCGATTACACTGCCAGGTGGTGAGTTTGACCGTGGTGGTACATCTATCAAAGAATAACGCACGTATCCTAAGGCCAGCTCAGCAAGGATAGAAACCTCGCGTAGATCGGAAGGGCAAAAACTGTCTTGATCTCCATGTTCAGTACGCTTAGAGACGACGAAAGTATGGTCTATCGAACCTTTTGGCTGGGAGAGTTGTCAGCAAGAGGTGTCAGAAAAGTTACCACACGGTAACTGGTTTGTGGCAGCCCAGCGTTTATAGCAACGTCGCTTTTTGATCCTTCGATGTCGGCTCTTCCTATTATTGCGAAGCAGAATTCGCCAAGCGTCGGATTGTTCGCCCGCCAACAGGGAACGTGAGCTGGGTTTAGACCGTCGTGAGACAGGTTAGTTTTAGCCTACTGATGACTAGTCGTTGCGATAGTAATCCTGCTCAGTACGAGAGGAACCGCAGGTTCGGACATTTGGTTCACGCACTCGGTCGAGCGGCTGGTGGTGCGATGCTACTATCCGTGGGATTATGCCTGAACGCCACTAAGGCCGTATCCTTTCTAGTCAAAGGAGGCAACGATATCTCTAGGAGTCTCGTGTGGATCGAAAGGCTCAAAACAATGTGTCAGTACTAGGTGGCCAGCCCTTCATGACTGGCCATCGCACGGGCCTCAGTTTGCCGTATGCGAGCGTCAATGGGATTTGTTGTCAGGATTTCACCGAACGACGACCTCTGGCGTTCTAACGGTCGATCATGGGTACTCCAAGTTCGACGTTCAGACTCGGAATCGTCTGTAGACGACTTAGGTACCTGGCGGGGTGTTGTACTCGGTAGAGCAGTTACCACGCTGCGATCTGTTGAGACTCAGCCCTATGCTTGGGGAGTCGTCTCGTAGGCTAGACGAGACCCCGAAATTGCAAAAGGTAATAGATAGATAGAGAGACTAAGGAATAGAAGAAGAAGGATAGAAAAGAAGAAGGAATAGAGAAGAAGGAATAGAAGGAGGAATAGAAAAGGAGGAATAGAAGGAGGATAGAAAGGAAGGAATAGAAAGAGGATAGAGGAGGGAGAGAAGGGAATATAGTATTATACATTAATTATAAGTATTATATACTGTACTATGTATATAATATACACAGAAGGAAATTTTTTAAAGCAATACGCCACTGGCACTTGGAAAAAAATTTACACTGTGTCTTCTGAACTGGTATGACAGGAGAGCGAGGTAAAGAGCCCTCTGCACCTCCGTACGAACACAACTGGAGGATGCTCCCAAACGGATATGACTAGGGAACACTCTCGAACGGATATGACTGGAGCAAGTGCCCGAACCGATATAACTGGAGGTAGCGCCCGAACGGATATGACTGGATGTAGCGTCCGAACCGATATGACTGGAGCACGCGCCAAAACCGTTATGACTGGATGTAGCGCCCGAAACGATATGAGTGTAGCACGCGCCCGAACTGACATGACTGGAGGTAACGGCCGAACCTATATAACTGGGGGACGCGCCCGAACAGATATGACTGGAGTTTTTCCCTTTTTTTCTTTATTATTTGTTAGCAACCTATATATTTTGTTGATGTAATATTATCGTTTTGCGTCCCTTTCAATAATTATCACCCCCTTTCGTACGGTTTGTTGAAGGTTCATTTTATTTTAAATAACTTTATCTTCGAAATCCGTATTTTCCGACATATTTTTTTATAAAATTCTATTTTCGGCTTCTTTTTGATGCGTACATGATCGTTTCGTCCTAATTCGACCGTAATATTACGCCCTGATATGTTGTCGTTTCGCGTCAAAGTAACAACAGTCTTCCCGGTCGTTCTCCCGTTGCGGCACTTTCGCACCAAAAGCGTCCGTGCGTTAGCCCGGCTGGCGCCGAGGTTACCGTGGGTTGTTTCGTATCTATAAGAGAGACGACCGTTCGGGCAAGCCGGGCGGAGCAGAGTCGGGCGCGTGGGCTTATCTACGACCTCGGTCGAGAGCAAGACCATCGCACCTCGAGAATAACAACTCGACTGCTTTCGCACCGCGCTTACGTATACGTATTATTTTCTGACAGCATTTCCACGGGTCGGTGTCTATGACCAAATGGCCCTTATTTGTGGAAAGCGTCCTATTGGGATGTTGGTGACCTGTATGCACGATTCGGCGTGTGTACTTGTACTAACCGAACATCAACTCTTCGACCCGAGCGATCGGACGATTTTACAAACGTTTTATAACTTATATATTGATACACGTTGGGCGTACAAATTGTATACGATAGATTTATACTTTGCGAAAAGTGCACTGTGTTCTTCTTGAGGTGCGTTGGTGCGACTAAAGGGAGGGCGATACGAAACTTTCACGAAGAGTTTGTTCCCTTTATTTAGATACGTTCAGCGTGCACTTCGAATACCCGCTTTGCTCGTTAAAAAAATGTTCAGCATGCTGGATACATGCTTTATTTTAACGAGAAACTGTTTCGGCCTGGAAGTGAATATAATACGCGCTTCCTCGAAACGGAGACATTCCATGGAAGTAACTAAAAACACTTTGTGGTGTGATGAAGAAGATGATAAATAAATTTAATCTGGGGCAGTAACAAATGAGTGACCCGTCCTCCTCTTGCGATAAAGAAATTAGAACAAACGCACGTAATGTATATAACATATGTATAATTGTAAAAAAAAGTACAATTCGGAAAGAGGTTCGGGCGATATCGCGCATAGCGACGCCCCTGGATTCGCGACCTCTGAGTTGTACATAATTAAACGCAACGGTAATCGAGTAATGTTTAACGGCAGATTCGGTAAACATCGACGCGGCCTTGGCTTTTGTTGCTCGAGGAAACCGAGTCGCAAGACAGAAAAAAGATGTTTAACGAGTCCCTAACGTCCGTGGCTCGTCAAATTTGAAATTTCAACTAACGTTTTGAGAAAGGGCGTTTCTATATGCGAGTGAGAGAGAAAGACATACTTCGTCTGCGTGGTATTAAATACCGAGTGCACGCAAACGAAGTAGCATTCCGTTTCGAAATTTCGCCTCGCGAAGAAAAGATATATTTTAGTCTCTCAAACGGAAATAATCACGGAGTAAAAGTTGGTCTTGAGTTAAGGTTGTTAACGTCGTGATTTTCATGGTTACGTGCATCGGTCACACGTACGGGAGATTCTAGAATTGGATGTGGCATTCTCCAATTCTAGATTCAAGCATTTTGCATCCTGTAGCTCCGTGATGTCGGTGAACAAACATGAGTTGCATCTGGTTCACCGACAAATATCACACCTGAATTCCTCTGGAAAAGAGGAAAGAACAGTCGATGATCTCCGACTTTCGGAGCTCGACAAAGACGGCAATAATCACCTATCGCTGTCACGTGTATCCCTGCTGTCCGACCCTGTGAAGCATTAAAGGGATGCACGTCCACAGAATAGGGTACGTCTTTCTTAAAAACCTGCCTACCATCAGCAGGTGTATTCTAGGGGAGGATACTACTTCCTATTCTCGTTGCATTCAAGTGAATCTGGGGACGCCCGTTCACGCACGGGAATCTTGTAAAAGCCATAGAATACGCTCAATCTGTGCACGATTGAGCTACGGTCGTTTCTTCAAAACTGCAATGGCTAAGATGCTACTGAGCTACGCCTGTCGCAGTGTAGCCCCGGCGGGGCATGCACCCATACTGTAGAAACCTTGCAGAGTAGCCCCAGCCGCTCTGCGAATGTTATACTGGAGGCGCTCTGCAGTTTCTGCAGGTCCATGTACCTGGCCTATATGGGACTACGCATTGCGTGTGTACTTACAACACACAGGCAAGGGAAACGAACGGAAAGAAGACGTTGTGTGTATTACGATAGAATCGTCTATGTATTAGGCGAATCGAATACACACATGAGAGAGTAGATCTTCGGTATTTACCGAGACGTGGTCTAAACACACCGACGCGTCGGATCTATATGTGTTGAGGCATTGCGATGCTCAACACTAATCTCTTAACAGGATTAATTGCCGCCGCAAGAAATCGTCGCGACACGGCTTAACGCCGTGCAATAAGCCGACGATTCGGACCTGAGAATAATAATATTTACTTTCTTAATTTAATACAGTCCACAATTGTTCGCAGGTGAAGATCCTGACCATCCCCGACAAGCCGGACCACCATAGGCGAGGCCAGGCTCGAAACATCGGGCGAAGGAACAGTCAAAACCTTCTCTCTCCATTATTATTTCTAATTTGTATTATTTAAATAAACGGTGTTCCGTATCGAACACCAATATAAATATACCTCAGCGTTGACAGTTCATAACCTTTGTCGATACCACTCTCCCTCTCCCGGCGATTCGAAGACTAGGGCAAATATTTATTTTAATATAATATTTTCTTAGTCGAGTTTTTTAAACAATAATATAATACAAATACGAAAGGCTCGACTCGTTAATCGATCCTCCGGTGGAATCGACGACGGCAGGTACAGAGAGAATAGAGAGAGGGAGAGAGTGTGGCAAAAGACGACCATCGAAGGCACAGCACCTTCGGCTTGGGCCACCAAGGTGTAAGCCACCAAGGAGATCCAGTTTACTACTGGCCACCGTCCTAATTTAGAATAACTCCCGATGGAAGATGGTGAAATTTCTAACTGCTGGCGGCATGCTGCTTGCCAGCGACGTATTGCTGTTTAAGGCAATACGATGTCCTACTTGACGTGGTTCCACGTCCTTAAGGATTTATACGGGCGGGTGGTTGTGTTTAAAGATCACTCCCTGTTTTTCTCTTTCACACAACTCCCTGGTCGATCCTGTAAGTAGTCAGTGCTTGTCTCAAAGATTAAGCCACGCATGTCTAAGTACATACCGAAATGAGGTCAAACCGCGAATCGCTCATTAAATCAGTTACGGTTTCTTGGATTGTACCCACATTTACTTGGATAACTGTAGTAATTCTAGAGCTAATACATGCAAACTAGAATTCCGACCAGAGATGGAAGGAATGCTCTTATTAGATCAAAACCAATCGGTGGCGGACGGTTCGTCCGTTCGTTCATCGTTTGCTTTGGTGACTCTGAATCACTTTGTGCTGATCGCATGGTCATTTAGAACCGGCGACGAATCTTTCAAATGTCTGACTTATCAACTGTCGATTGTAGGTTCCGCGCTTACCATTATTATAACGGATGACTAAGTGTGTTCGCGTAGGTACTTTAAATTATACGTTAGGTTCCGGTGTGCACTTGATGTTATATATTATGTTAAGCTAGAGTCCTGAATTTATTGTTTAGGTTCTGGTATATACATGGAACTATTAGTTTGTTTCTGGTAGATACTTGAAATTACATGTTAGGTTTGAGTAGTCGCTTCAAAATGTACTCTAGCTAGCGAAATTACGGGTTAGGGGCGGGCAGATGTGTGAAACTATAGGATAGGTTCGTGTAGGTACTTGAAATTATCGGTTAGGGTCTGGTGGTCTCTTAATACTGTACGTGAGCTACTTGTACATATATGTAGTTATTGGTTATGTTTAGGTTGATACTTGATATTACTGACTAAGTGTGAGTAAATACCTGATAGTATAAGGTTGTTATCTAAGTTACCGGATAGGTTGTGGTACATTTAAGAAATGATGTGCCTGTTTCAGGGAGATATATGAAATTAGAGAGTATGCACTCGAAGGGAATTTAAATTACAGGTTAAGTATAGGTATGCACTTGAAGTTATACGTTATGTTAAGCTAGATATCTGAATTCATTGGTTATGTTCCGGTATGTACATGCAATTATTGGTCAGGTACGGGTAGATACTTGAAATTAGATGTTAGGTTTGAGAATACGCTCCAAAATATATGTTTGCTAGCGCCGTTACGGGTGGGGTTCGGGTAGGTATGTGAAACTGGAGGATAGGATCTTGTAGGTGGTTGGAATTATCGGTTATGTTCTGGTAGACTCTAGTAGTTAATATAGGAGAATTCTAACCCTTGTACTCTTCGTGGGGTAAGATGTAGGGTGGTCTGTCGCACGGGCGAATGACGTCACGCGGTGAGGGTTCCGGCGAGAGCAATGGCCTCGCCGACCGCGTCTAGCAGTGGGACTGCGCGGATGATGGACTCGAAGGGAGGAATAGCCCGAAATTTGGTCGAGGTGACCGCTGTAATCTGGAGGGGGGATTTGATCTTCATTTGTTAAGTGGTGTGCCGTGGGAGAAAGATAATTATACGGTAAATTAAACTGTGGTGAAATCATGTATTCTCTAAATAATATTTTTCAATAACGGCGAAATAATGTTTCTTGTTCTTTCCCATAATTCGATGTAGTACATATGAGTAATATTGCCCCACATTGTCTATTCATAAAGAATATCGTCTAACCGTCTGCCAATAATTCGCAATCTATAATCGATTTGCCATCAAACGCGCCGCTCTCACGTATCGCTTTCGCAGCATGGCATACATTGGTGACATTGCAGCGTTTTACAACATTTAAAAGTAGTTGAAACTTATTATCGACAGTACGCGAATTATCACATAACTTGTAATACATATGGTCTGTACAATGTTCTAAATTAAACATAAACAGCATTGTTGAAGGTTCTAAACTTAAATACTTATCCAACAATATTAACCGTAACATCCTCTCTGTATGCATCGTAGTAAGTGCTATTTTTAAGTCTTGAATCCACAACGGATAAGCAGTCGTTGTTGGCGATTGTATTAATCATTCAATATCTGGACGTTGTCGAATGAACGTTCTCCACGTTACAAACGGTAATATTATGCGATGTCCATGATTATCACCAATAAGTAGATCTACACAACAGACAGGCTCAACGCGTATTCCAATGTCTAAATATTTATAGCACGTCGGTGTTAACGCATATCTCCGTCCGAAGATGTGAGTCACGCGACGCGAGGTTGACAAAGGAGGTATACTATAAACGGGAATAAATATAAAGATTTGATAAATCGTGTATTTGAAAAAAAATATCAGTATAAAACCTCGAAACTTAACCATCCGATTGTGCATCGGAAGTTGCAGCTTCAGTACTTTGTATCGGAACGTAATAATTCATGGCTTTATTACCTTCCTTAGCGGTTAGCATCATATCTACTTGTAGGAAATACTGTTGATCAAATCCTTGTATCACCCAACAACTAATGCAGTTACATGCCGTAAGTCGCCTTTTAAATGATACGTATACCCCCTCTACAGCACACTTTCTACAGCAGCACCGCTTTTGGCCACGCTCTCTTCGCGCTATTTTGATGATGATACCGAATTCGATATTTTCTTATTCAAGGTTATGTCAACAGTCAGGTTCTGTGATAAAATAAATTGCTATTCAGAAAAGTCGCATCTGTGACGCGTCGTCGCGTAATTTAAACGAATATTGATATAACATTAGTTTCTTATTACATATAAGGTTCCAATGAATCTTTATGACGAGTCAACCACCAATTACATATTCTAATACATTTTGTAAGGCGAAATTCTTTACATGCTTCTCGCAACGCATAGTATTGATACTATCTAATGTGTTCTAAGAACCAATATCTTCGTTCGAACCATTATCGAACCATTAGAAAACCACTATTCTACCACTATTGAACCAAATTGAACCACTATAGAACCACTAGTGAATCACTATTAAACCACTATTGTACCAATAGCGGAACACTGTTGTACCACTATCGGACCACTCGTATCGCTATCGGATCAGTATCGAACCACTATCATCAACCGGAAACATGCCTTAAAATCGAATAACGTCGCAACGGTTACGAGACGCGACGTTGCAAATTTTGAAACCATATCCGAGGATTACGAGTTAGCGACGAAGTTATGCAGAATCTTCGCGTCTATAGAAACTTGCTATAGAAATAATATCTGAGAATACAGATAGGATGCCTAACTAATAGCGTCAGCTAAATTCAACAAAATGTGATGAATGGACTCACACATATATGTTACGGTAAAGTATATATCAAGAGGACGATGTGTTCCGTGTCAGTGTAGTCGAATCGGAACATCTTCGTGTATATTACAATGGAAGAATAACATATGCAAGTCGAACGTAGTGTGTGGGCGCAATCAACGCTAGTGAATTCGAGGGAATTGTACGGTCCGTGTGAGCGACGATGCGACGAGCGTCTCCGATCGTTGGAGGAACGTAGTCGAGCTAAACGTCCTAGATTGGCGATTGAGATGAGACAATCACTAATCGCTCAAATCGTGCATGTCGAAGGTTTGAAAAATTCTTTAAGAAGACGTTTCGTATACGCGGGCGCTGGATATTGTGAGCGAGATAACGGATTCATTTGGCGAGAGATAGAATCTGTGAACGTGTATACCATATAGAGGAGGGCCGAAGAAAAAGACCTGGCAGTCCTTCCGATACATCTCACACACCGAAAGATCGGCAAGTTTGCCAATTTGATATAAGTGAAGATCCGCGAGATGACAAAGTAGGACATCTGCGATCGGTATGTACACATATATATGTTTAAGAGAACGATGCGAGTGTCTCCTCGATCATCGACATTGAAACATTTTAAATTTTACAGATGTTCACACTATTTCTATTCGGAGAAGAAGTTGCAGACGCGTGCAGTAGCCTGCGGGAAAATGAACGGTTGCGCGATCATATTACTGGACGAAGACGACAAATGGTTAAATTTCGGCGATTACTCAAGGAAATAGCGGCTCTCGTTTATCGTGTACGCTGACCTGAAATGCTTCCTGCAGAAGACAGAGAAGGATGAAAACGAGAGGAGGAGGAGGAGGAAGAGTACTCGAAAGCAAAGATTTCAAAGGTGCACTGCTCGTACGACCAGTCATTTTCGCCGCGATAGTGATTGCGTCTTGTGGTTCGTCGAAGAACAGGAACAATTAGCGTGTCGCGCAAAGAATATACTATCCGGTAACGTAACCATGGAGCAATTAACGGAGGAACAGTGGAATGCAATTCGTAGCGCAATGCACTGCTACGTATGCGAAAAACCGTTCGCTCAAGACGACAAGCGGGTACGCGACAATTGCCATCTGACTGGACGATACAGAGGTCCCGCGCATTCAAATTGCGATCGAAATTACAAAGAATCGCATTGCATTCCCGTAATTTTTCACAATTCAAGCGGTAATGATGCGCATTTTATTATCAGGGGAATGACGAATACACTTGCATGTACCATCGCTTTACTACCGACAACAAAAGAACGATAAATCTCGTTCACGAAAAAAGTTAAACCTATGGAAAACGTGCATAAAATACGTGTGAAATTGCGATTCATCGGTTCATATAAGTCTTTCAACACCAGCTTGTTCTGATTGACATCCTTCCTGAACAAAGACAAGCTTAATATATTGCATTCCGAATTTTCGCATTTGTCCATCGATAACTTTGATTTATTGTCGCGGAAAGCATCTTTCTGTATGAATACGTAGACTGCGTCGACAAGTTACAAGATCTATATTTACCGCTACGCGAGTTATTTTACAGTTCTTTAACCTGCGACACGATATCTGAGAGTGACTACGCGCACGCCGCGAACATCTGGCGACGGTTCTCCATCCAAACATTAGGATGTTCTCCATCCGATCTCCGGCCCCGGCAACTAATAGGAGACGGGGCTATACCCCCTGTAAACTCCAGGGCTATTCCCCTTCCACAAAACTCGCATTATCAAATAAATATATTTGTTAAAAAAAGTACGTTTTAAAACAAGGTACGGGCGATATCGCACATAGCGACGCCCCTGGATTCGCGACCGCTAATCAAATCGTTATTAAGAGTAATAATAATCGGGTGACTTCTAACGGTGAATTCGGTAAACATCACCTTGGCCTTGGCTATTATAGCTCGAGGACATCCAGCCGCAAGGACAAGAGAAAAAGGTGTTTATAGGGTATCTAACGCCTGTTGCCCGACTAATTCGAAATTACTAATAACGATCCGAGAAAGGGCGTATCCGTATAAGTGAGAGAGAGAAAAACGTTTCTTCCGCGAGGTATTTAAGGCGTGCGCGAGCGGAAGAACAAGAGAGAATTCAGTCAAAATTTCCCGTACAGACTTACCGTCTCATAACGTCGTGATTTTCGGGAATTATTTGAATCGGTTCGGTCACGGGGTTACAGTTTTTGTGGTCGTGCGGTAGGTCCAGTTTGAGACACTTTTGTTCGTAGACACGCGCATCGACCAACGTGCGGAAGAGTTTATAACTGGCCGCGGCAGTCGCCAATTCTAGATTCATGCGTTTCGCATTCCGCAGCTCCGTGACGTCGGTGGACATCCATAAGCTTCTTATGGGCCACTGACACAAGCAACTGAATTCCTCTGGAAAAGAGGAAAAAACGGTCGATGATCTCCGCTTTTCGGAGCTCGACCAAGGCGGTAATAATCACCTATTCTGTCCCGTGCATCTCTGCTGTTCTTATTCGTGAAGCATTAGGGGATGCACGCCCACAGAATGGCGTACGTCTTACTTAAAACCCTGCCCATAAACAGCAGGTGTATTCTAGTGCAGGATACTTCTCCTGTTCCCGTGCAACATGTGAAGATGGAATTCACGCACGGTGGAATTCAATACACGGGGGTATTGAAAAAGTCACAGAATACGCTCGATCTGTGGATTGAAGCAACGGTCGTTCCTTTACAACTGCAAGGGCTATCATGCAATAGCTACGCCTGTCGCAGTGTAGGCCCGGCGGTGCATGCACCAATACCGTAGAAACAACGCAGAGCGACCCCAGCGGCTATGTGATTGCTACACTGGAGGCACTCTGCAGTTTCTGCAGGTCCATGCGGCCAGCCAAGATGGGACTACGCATTGCGTGTGTCCTTACAACACATACGCAAGGGGAACGAACGGAAGAAGACGTTGTGTGTATTGCGACAGAATCGTCTATTTCATAGGCGAGTCGAATACACACATAAGAGAGTAGATCCTCGGTATTTACCGAGACGTGGTCGAAACACACAGACACGTCGGATCTATATGTGTTGTAGCGTTGCGATGCTCAACACTTAATCTCTTAACGGGATTATTATTGACCCAAGAAGTCGTCGCGATCTGGTATATCGCCGTGTAATAAGACGACTCGGACTTTGGAAGAAAATCATCAACATAACATAAAATTAAATACAGTCCACAATTGTTCTCAGGTGAAGCACCTGACCAGTCCAACAATACGGCCCGCAGGACAACCAGGGGCCAGGTCTACCCCACAAGGACCGGGGACCAACAAATTTACTTAGAAGCTTTAAATCTAACTTTATATAAAAGTAAACGGTTTAATAACCACAAAAGGTACACTTCAGCGTTGACCTTATCTAGACCCTTTATCGTTCCACTCTCCCTCTCCAGGCTCAGCAAAGACTGGGAATTTATTAATTTTAATATAAATTTCTCAGTCGAGTTTTTTTGAACACTATTCTTACCTAACTGATTATTGTTTACTTAGGCCGACCCATAATTAGTTGATATAAATTTTTAACTAATTTAGTTTCTTTAAACAATAATTTATACCGTGTTTCCTCATAACCTCCTCCACATCGGCATTGTAAAATTCCTTCCTTCTGTCGGTTTGCAAATTTTTCGGACATGTTCCATGCGGTACGGTCCACGCATACTTGCTTAAGACGTCGATAATCGTGAGTATGTAATGGTATCCCTTGTTGAATCCCGTGTAAGGACGCATTTTCACCAGATCCGCCAGCCGTTGTTCATCTTATCCGCGCACTGTCACCCATCCACGTGGAAAATTTTTTCTCGCTGGAGTGTGTAATTCTTCTACCAGTTGCAGTTTTTCGGAGGTAATGTTTCTTTTTTTGTTCTTCTCCGTTTCAATGGATTTCGACATGTTTGATCGTGGCATTATTCTCTATGAATGACACAGTATCGCGCATGCATACTTTCTTATTCATTTGCCTGTATGTATTTCCTCACGAGGTGTGTTATTTCAGAGGGCGATGTCGCTACACCGGGTAACGCGTTGAATCATATTCTCGATCTCATTTAACGTGATTCGTATCGATCGTACGTTTTCCTGAAGTTTGACCATCTTTCCATCTATTTCATTTTGTCGATCTATAACGTTTTTACAATTTGTTTCACGTAACGTTTGTTAACAACGTCACCGTCCGCTTTTGGATGCGCAACGCGCAGTATTTTTCGCGATCTCGCATCAAAGTCAGCGACACTTAGACCAAGCACGTTGTCGCGTACGTAATTTCTAAGCAATCCGCTCCACTGATAATATGGTCTATCCATCGTGCCATCTCCTCTGAGCGATACACCAAATTTATCGATAGGCATTTCGAAGCTGACTGATCGATTGACTGACGTGTAGTTTAAATTTATAATAAGGCCAGCTTCGCGAAGTTCCTCGATAATCGACAGAGTTTCATATGTCGCGACCTTAGTTGCCTGCTTGGCGCGAGGCTTCCAGCAATCGAAGACGATCTACTAACTCGTTGGGATCATTCCAGTGCACGTAATCAATTTTATTATCGCCTAGCGTCATAGCGCTCGGTATGCTTACATCTTTCCCAATCCTTCCACCACACAATAAGGAAGCTATTACATACTTATATTTGAATCCCTTGTTACTCAGTTCAGGATTAATCACGTTGTTATCGCGTCTGTGCGTGTTTGTCGACAGCAATGTGTGTTTGTACTCTTCCTTATCGTTCACGATGTATGAGGTATCGTCGGGAATTCTCTTGAAGATCAACGCGTATAGACCCGGTGTTCCGGGATATCTCATTCCGTCTACGATTATATTGTCGTTCGCGGCTATGTCGATACGCTTATCGCCGAGCATTGTTCCATCGTTGCTGAAATAAACACCGTAAACATGATTCATGTTGCTGTCTTTGTTGCCGCTCAAGGCAGTCCCGATATAGTTTTGTTCCAATGGACCGAAGTGACTCCGTAACATCTACAGTCCTTCGAGAGTTTTCAACTCGAGTTGAACGGACGATACGAACGATTCGTCGTCATGATCGGTTTCAAAAACGTCTTTGACAGTCAATAGAGGCTGAATCGGCGGCTGCTCGTAAAGTTTTCTGCGCGCTTGATTACAGCTGGTCGTCGTTGCCGTCGTAGTCGTCGTCGTCGGTCTTTCGTTCGATCATTTCACTTTATTCGGATTGAAATTAGTAATTGATAATGAAATAGTTGATCGTTTCAGTTTTATCCGACCCTCGTTCTTCTTCATCTCTTCATGCATGTTTTTTTCGGAGAACATTATACTATTTTTATCTCCGACAGCTATCGGATCGAAACTCGAAGCGACAGGGCTAGACCGATCATTGTTATCGTTAACAGTGTTTTCGACGATCTGCTTCAAAGGATCCGTAATATGCTTAAAGTGTTTCTCCACTGCGATATCTTCCTCCACTTTATCGGTTTTCAAGGTGCGATACTTTTTGCATTCTCGTTTTGGCGATCTCTTTCCGTAGTATTTCGCGATCTCTAATCTCTTGGCCACTGCCGCGGCCGCCATTGCCTTTATCGATATCGACGGTTGACATGCTACAATCAAGTTTGAAACAAATCTTTTCACGATCACAGACGTTGCCCAGTCAATTTGTCAACGATTGCTAATCGCATCCCGGTATCGCAAATTCGTTAAATCCCTTCCTGTATCGTCCATTGTTGAACGCGCTGTTTGTTTCCAACAAACGCGACACAAGGCGTAAAAATCCTCGTAGGACATACGGCGTTTAAGTAGTCGTTGTACACATGTTTTAAATTCGTACCATCCTGTTTGAATAAAATTATCAAATTCGCATTGTCGTGTATATGATGCTAGGGTATCTGTGCACATGTCTGACAGATATAGAAACAGTCGACGCTTGAGTGTCGACCCATTGCAAAGTACTCTCTTATCGTATCTTGCTTGTCACATGCAACGTCATCAGAGATCAAAATTGAATTCGGTAGCGCCTCGCCCGGCAGAATAATATTGATATTATTGCAAAGTGTAAAATATCCGGTCTCATTAATAGGCGATAGCAAATAACCCATGTTTCGATATTTCGGTTGTTGAAGCGATTTCGAATACACGTATACGTTCTCGAAATGCGCGCCGTTCGGGCTTTCCAACAAACTTATCAACACGTTGGTCTTGCCACAGTTCGAAGGACCGCAAATGAGACCGGGTATGGTGGCCGGTAACATGTTTCCGTGCCTGCGTATGTTTCCCTCGGACATAAGTTGCGTTTTACGAAATTGCTTACTTTGGTCGTCGTCGATTGTCGCACGAAACGCATCGTCTCCTTTCCCTCTTATGACCACAATTTATTTGCAACGCAGGTTGCGATGTCGGTGGAATTTATAGAAGTGCACTTAGTCGACTTTGCTCAGGGTGCAAAATATTATTATATGCGGTGGACAACTGCGGTATTCGCGATATAACCGCCAAACAATTGTAATTTATTCCGAAAATAGTTTGCTGCAAAAATTCCGTGACTGCGTACATTATTTGTGAGAGAAGCTGCCGGAATGCATAAAGGTCGATTCGGAAGACGCACAGTATCGTAAGTGTTGGGAACATTATATCTGGTCATGGTAACGAACGCATATCGACGGTTTGACACCGCTCATAAAAAATCGCGCCGAATGCCAAAGACGACGACTACGAAGATGATTGTAAAAGGCTACGGCCAGCTGAATCGTGCGACGAACGCACTTCCCATCGAATTACATATCCCTGGCTATCATTTTTGCGCCCCTGGAACTCGTTTGGAGAAACGATTGGCAAGAGGTGATCGGGGTATCAGTCCACTGGATGCGGCGTGTCGCAAGCACGATATAGCATATTCGCTTAGCAACGATATTGCTGAACACGTTGCGGACAATATACTCGCTACGAGAGCGCGAAAACGCATCACCGCGAAAGATACGAAGAAACAGGAGGAGAAGAAGGAGAAGACGGTGAAAAAGCGCACACTTCCGATGGTGAAACGTGGCGGTATTTTGCTATTGCAACCATTATTGGGAGCTCTGGGATCCTTTGCTGACGGGGTAGCGGGAATCGCAAAGACGGCAAACGATAACAAGGCGACGCAACGTCAGTTGCATGAACTGAGACGTCATAACTGCATCATGGAAGGTCATGGACTTTATCTCGCCCCGTACAATCGTAGACGAGGTACCTGGGGAAGAAGAAAGTACCAAGAAAGACATTAAAAATACCCGCAAGTGTAAAGACTAATGTGCAATTGGAACAACTGCCGAGACGTATACGTAAACCGTTTTTTAGAGGAATTTTTATGGGCAATAGTTTACCAATAGGCGGCATACACTGAAAAGAAAGCGGAATCGTCAACTTGGATGACTCCGATGATTCCGGTACTCATTGGGTAGCGTATGCGAAGAGGGGAGATCGCGGTGAGTATTTCGATAATTTCGGAAATTTTCGCCCGCCGCAAAAGTTGATGCAATATCACGAAAAGAATGCGACAAAAATCCAATACAATAGTAGTTATATCAGAGATGCGACCAGAGCAATTGCGGAAAACTATGTTTGTAGCTGCTCCGAACCATCGACGATACATGTCCATTTAAACTGTTATGCTTCACCATCGAAAGTCAATATTCCCTGAAACTGTATCAAAACATGTCGCTGTCATTTACGTTCACGGGCAAGAGTAACGCCGTAGCGTTAAGCTACTTCCCAGCCATAGATTTGAGCTATGACGATTACGCACTAGGTCTAACAGACTTTGAATCTTACTATACGATACCGAATGCGAGTTCGTGGAAGAATAAGTTTTATTTCAACAAAGACGACGCGATGATTGTCATTTACGAGTGTTCGCATGAACTGCGTGCGATAGTCGAGTATCTCAAACGTGAGATTTTACGAGAATATTCCAACATTGTAACTGAAAAGAAGGAAGTCGGCATTATTGATGATGATAATGATGATTATGACGATGATAAGGATGAGAATGATGATGCGAACGAATATCCGCGAGTGATTCGTAGCAACAGTAACGCGAGATTGAAATCAAGAACGCTTATTGAATAAACTTCAGCAAACCCGATAGTATTGGATCGTTATTGGTATTGTCGTCCAATCGTGTGTTGCAGCTGAGGCAGTGGCACGAATCGGGCGCATCAATTATCATCATCGGCGTAAATATTATTCGCTTAGAATGTAACGTGTTCGCTGGTGCATATATCAACGATAAGTGCATGGACATGATACACGAGTTTTCGTCGAGCGTGCCGCCGGGATATAAAATATCGGAAACACCGGCGCAGATCATTTATCTACCGATCATCGCGCAGAGCATTACTGACTTCTATTTCTATTATTTCTTTATTGTTTTCCATCTAGGAATACAACTTCTCCGTATTACAATCATCTCTTTGTCTTATATCTAGCTTACATTTATCCCATTCATACTGTTCACCGCCTTTTCCACTCGCTCTTCTAACCTACTTACAATTACTCTTTCTCTATCCCTTTCCCTCTCGTAATACACTTATACTCTTCCCGCTACCCAATAATAATACTAACGATCATACTAATATCTCAACCATACTAATAACATTAATAATAATCATGATAATAATAACAACAATAATAATAATATGATAATAATAACAATACTTAACCATAATAACTACAATAAGCATAGTAACAATCTTAACCTAACAGGGATCGTAATCGTAATAGCCATAGGTCACCCTAACACCTCCTCCTCCCCATGGTCTATACCTGGTTACTTCCCTTATTGCCGCCACTCTCTTTCTTCCTTATTCTATTGCTTCTCTATTCTTTTCCATAATCCTTATTACTCTTCTTCCGTTCGCATTCCTTCAACCATGCCTCCCCCTCACCCCTTTCTCCCAAAATTCTCGCCGCATTCTCCTGCCAGCTACTTATATTTTCCTCTCTCCTTCCACACACCTCCCAAGTATGCTCCCATGATTCTTCCTCTTGCTCGCAATATCCGCACCTCCTTCTCTCTTCCTCCGACCAGTACCATCCCTCCTTCGTCTCACTTCCTATTCTATATCTCGCTAACCTTCTTTTCCTCTCTTCGGCCCAATTCTCCTTTATATACTCCGGCATCCCAGATCTACCTCCTGTCTCTCTCTGTCCTTCTTTTCTATCCTCTCCCACTCTACTTCTTGCCCTTCTCCCTTCTGTTTCTGCTCCACTTCCCTCTCTTTCCTAAATTCTTCTCTTTCTTTCCACCAGCCCGCCCTTTCTCTTCCCTGTTCTCCCTTTCTTATTCCCTCCCTGTAACATTCCCCTGCCAACACCCCTCCCTTTCCCTCTTTTAATTTCCTTTCGTACAGCCAAGCCCTTTTTCCTGCCCTTATTCTCAGGAGGTCTCTCTTCCACTCTTCTCTCATCATATATCCCGGAGTCCTCCAATCCACTCCCATCACCCATCTCAAATATCTTTCCTGTACCGCCTCTACCTTTCTCCTTTCCTGCCACCCCCAGATTTCCGCCCCATACCCCATCACCGGCCACACCAGTCTGTCAAACAACCATACCTTTCTCCCCCATTCCTTCCCCAACCACCTCTTCCCTAATCCCCATACTTGACTCATAACTTTCATTGCTCTTTTAACTCTTTCATTCACATGATTATTCTGTCTACCGTTCCTACTTAACCTATATCCTAGGTATGAATATTCCTTAACCTCTTCTATCTCCTGCCCCTTCCATTTCCATTCCACTTTCTTTCTTCTTCCCCCTCCCCCTACTCCAAATCTCATTATCTTGGTTTTATCTGTGTTTAACAGTAGCCTTTTATCCTTCAGATACCGCTCTAGTCTTCTTATCATTTCCTTCATCACCTCTTCCCCCTCCGTTACTAACATTATGTCGTCCGCATACGTGAGACTATAAACTCTTTCCCCTCCTACCTTTACTCCCCCCCACCAACCCCTTTTTAATTCTTCCTCTAAATCACATAATAGAAGATTGAATAAATGTGGGCTGAGAGGACAGCCCTGTCTTAACCCTCTCGCCGTCCAAAAACACTCTCCTACCACTCCTCCGGCCTTTACCCTACTTTTCGTTTCCCTGTAAATCCCTTTAACCCCTTCAATCAATCCCTCACTAATTCCCTTTTTCCTCATCATTTCCCATATCAACGCCCTATCTACCGAGTCAAATGCTGCCCTCAAGTCCACAAACAATGCCCACAACTTATTTCCTTCTTCCCTTATATTTCTATTTACCATGTAATTTATGACGTAAATATTATCTATTGCTCCTAATCCCTTCCTGAATCCCGCTTGTCCTTTATTCAAAATCTTCTTTTCTTCCAATTCCCTACTTATTCTCTCCGCCAATACTCCTGCATATACTCTATACAGCGATCCCATTATTGTCACCCCCCTATACTCCTCTACTTTATTTCCTTCACCCTTCTTTTTTATGGGTACTATTGCACCTTATTTCCAACTTTCCGGCCATAATTGTCCCCTCCCTACGCTATTAAACAACTCTCATACCTAGTTCACTATCTCCTCACCCCGATATTTCCACACCTCCCCTGGAATTTCATCCAACCCCATCGCTTTATTCTTTTTGGTCCTCTTCAGTTCCCTTATTATTTCCTCTTTTTCAAAACTTAACCTCTTCCCGTTTCCTTCTTCGTTCCTCTCACCATTTCCTCTCACCACTCTTCCTTCCACCCCCCCAGCAGCTTCATAAAGTACTCTTTCCATTGTCCTTCCGTGATGCCCTCTCCCACTCTTTGTCTCTTTTTCCTTTCTCTGTTAATCAGTCTCCATATCGTTCCTTCGTCTGACGCCTGCTCTATTTCTTTCTTTAAACCCTCTCACCTCTCTTCCTTCTTCCTATTGCATAAATCTTCATATTTGTACCTTGCTCTCACGTATTCCTCCCATGATATCTTCTTATTCCTCCATCCCCTCAATTTCTTCCTCACTTCCTTCTTCTTCTCCCAGCATTCTTCATCCCACCATCCACTTCTTCCTTTCTCCCTTCGCATCTCTTTCTCCTCCAATAACTCCCTAACCTTGCTTATCATCGCCTCATACCTTTCCTCCGTATACTCCTGTTCTCTCCCTATCTCCCCCACTTTTTTCCTAAATCTCTCAATTCCTTCCTCCGTCCAATCCCCTCTTCTCACTTTCCTCGTACCCTCTTTCCTCTCCCTCCTTTTGCCCTCCTTCTTCCTTATTCCTACTATCAGCGGAAAGTGATCCGAGTCCATCCTGTCCCCAACTTCCATCCTTTCCACGCTCTCTCTTCCCTCTTCGTCTGTAATCACATAGTCTATTACCGACTCTCCTGTCTTCCCTGCATATGTAAACTCCCCCATCTCATCCCCCTTTACATTGCCGTTTATTATTGCCCATCCTCTTTCCTCTATTATTCTTATCAGTTTTTTCCCTTCACTATTTATCTTCTTGTCTTTCGATTTTCTCCTTTCTTCCAGCTCCTCCTCCTCCCCCTCCCCTCCTCTTCCTCCTCCCAAACATCTTGTCCTCAGGTTAAAATCACCTCCAATCAGCGCCCTTGCTCCTCCCTCCTCCAGCTCCAACCATCCTCCCACTTTCTCCATCTTCTCTATTACATCCCCCTGTATATACATCCCTGCGATCCTCCACTCTTCTCCCTGAACCCTCATTTTAATCTTTATCACCCCCTCATGCTCTTCCACTTCTATTGCTCCCTCTATCCATTCTTCCCTAATTCCTACCAGTATACCTCCCATAGCTCTTCCCTTCTTACTTCTTCTCGTCGCCTCCTGCCTATACCACCTATAACCCCTGGGCACCCTCTCTCTAATCTTCTTCCATCCTTTTTCGTCCATTCACGTTTCGATCAGCACCATCATCTCCCATTCCTCTACTCTCCTCCAGAAGTCTGTATCTTTATTTGTCAATCCCGCCACATTCCAGAATGTCACCCTCCAAATCTTCTCCTCTTCCTGCTCCTCAGTCATCACACCTTCGCCGTCCATATCCTATTGCTCCGTTCCCTCCGCCCCTCCACCCTTTCCCCAACTTCCCCTTTCTCATCGTTCCCACTCCTTCAGCCTCTCCTCCTCTTCATCCCACTTCCACCATTTACCTTCAATTTGCAATTTTCCATACCTTACCCTTACCATTTTACCTTCCTTTCTCTTTACTTTTGCAATCCTTCTCAAGTTATATTGCATTTTCCTCTCCTTTTCCGTCCAATCGTCCTCCAGTACTTCTTTTTCTCCCTTCAGCAAGTATTTCTTCTGCATAATCCTTTTTTTTGCGCCAATTGTCTCGCCTTCACAATTATCATGTCCTTTCTCCTCCCCACATTTCTTATCTCCTCCAGCTCCTCTGTTTCTCCTATCTTTTCCAACACTCTTTTCATCGTTATTTCCTTCCTTTCTTCCTCCAATCTGATCCCTCTCACTACCATATTTAACCTCCTGTCCTCCCTCTCTCTCTCTCTTCCACCCCCCTTTCAATCTTCCTTATTCTTCCCTTCCATTCCTTCTCTCCCTTACCTAATTCTCCAAATCCTTTCTCCCTTATTTCCTTCGCTTTTCCTAGCCTCTTCTCTAAATTTTCGAACCTTCTTTCTATCTCCTCTTTCTCTTCCCTTTTCTCCCTCTCCATCCTTTTTATCCCTTCTGCCACTTCTTTTACTTCCTTCCTCACTTTTTCCATTTCATTACTTCTCCTCTCCGCTTCCATCTTCAGGAGGTTCCTTATTTCTCTCATGTAATCCTTTTGGTTCCTCATTTCTTCCATCAGTGCTCTTACCATTTCCTCCACTCCCTCGTCTCCCTCTCTTTTACCATCTCTCCCACATCCCTCCCTCTTCTCTCCGTTCTCATTCACTCCTTCTCTGCTCTCTTCTTTCCTCAGTACTGCCTCTTTACAGCACCATTTCTCCAAACTATTCTTTCCGTTTTCCCTTTGCCTGCTTTCGGTCCTTCCCCCACCACTTTCCTCTTCTTTACTCATTCCCGCCGCCATTTTCCCCACCTCTTTACTCACTCTTTTCATCTTATTCCGCTCACTTTTACCCTGCCCTCTATGCCCAGCACCGAACACTACTCTTTTCCTTCTTTTTTTTCCTAACCTCACTTTTCTTTCCCCGCTGCCAATTTTCAGCCCACCTTTTTTTTCCTTTCTCCTACCTGTCTTCTCTTCTTCTCCTCCTTACCAGCCCTCCTTCTTCCCCTCTCTCACCACTCACTACCGCTCCTAGTACGTCCTTTCTCCACCAATTTTCGCACTTCTCACTCTCAATCACTTCCCTTGTCTCACCTCTCTCGCAACCAAACCGGAAGTCCGGGCATTGCTGACTTAACGATACGCATTTTGGATCAAGACGGACTACTGCTCGATTTTCGAGGAGAAAAGATAACCGTTAGATTGCGCATGCGGCGACGACGGCGATAATTGCGCGCCTGTTGGTGCGCATGTAAGGTACATACGCTCTTACTGAACGAGACGAGTCGCGTGAGAGACAATACATATACGACAGACGATATTCTCGCGAGACGAAGATCGGCTGTAGCGGTATCGGGTGACAGTAATTGGGTATCCGGTTGCGTTAAAAAGAAACTTAGCGCCTTGAATTCGAGAATTTTTGAAATGGTTGGGATTTGTTGTACCAACTCCGTGAAAAAGAACAATGTCTGATATTCTAAATGTTGGAGGTGAGCCGATCTTTGACGATCGTATAGTCAGGATTGAGACGCATACGTATAATCCGTACACCAACACGTCGCTGGGGTATAGCTATGAAGTACGAATACTTATACAACATCAAGATTTGTACACGTTACCACGTGAAAGCTGTCTACGCACCGAGGGAAAATCAACGGTGCACAAATTACAAGAAGAAGATACGCGGCTGATATAGGGTAACAATTGTGCTGCGTTCATGTTCGATGAAACTCGATATGAACTCGATGGTGTAGAAATCAATCGCGATAGAAACGTTGGAATAACTTCGAAGATCAAAAATTATACCTCTCTAGCATGGAATAGAGGTATGATGCTGAAAAAGGATGGATGGGATTTAACTCACAATTTTGCCGAAGGCTACTTCAACCCTTGCGTAACGCTCAACATGCTGCTAGGATTTTGCGAAGATTTTAAGGTTGTTGTGATCAATGTTCGTCACGAGTTGATTCTGATTCGCTCTCGAAATAACAATAATTGCGTATACGGATTTGACCAAACGGCGGATGTTTCGATTGAATTATTCAAAATACAATGGCGTATGCCTCATGTGCTATTGAACGAGGGCAATAAAATGTCACTGCTGCGATAATTGAAGAGTGGGCGATTCTCGAATATGAGTTTTCGTTCTTGAAATTTTTTCGAATATCCTCTGTTGCATATCACGACCAAGCATTCGTGGACCGTGAAGACAGCCTCCCAGCTGGAGAAGCCGCGATATGTGATCTTTGCTCTGCAGACTGGCGTCGAAAGATGTCACATTATTCGACCATTGCAAATTATCCAATGTTAAACTCTATCTGAACTCGGAATTTTATCACTACGATATGAATTTGGAGTTTGATAAAAATAAATACGCGCTCTTATTCGACACGTTTTCCCGTTTTCGCAAATCCTATTATGGATGCGATCGCGATGGATCATCCCTGTCCATGGCAACATTTCTACATTGCGGTCCTCTCGCAGTCATCGATTGCTCGCGACAAAATGTATCCGTAAAAAATGCCACCGAGGACGTGAGAATAGAGTTTGAGTGCAAAGAGGATATACCGCTGAATACTACCGCTTATTGCCTCATCTTGCACGATCACGTCGTTCAATCGAACCCACTGACCAACGTGGTCCGTAAAACTATGTAGATGAAGTATCGCTTGTAGATTGCGAATTATTGGCATACACATCAGAGGATATTATTTATGATGCTTGTAATAAATAAACAAAATCGCTCAATATTATTATTATTATTATTATGTACTTAAATTGAATTATGGAAATGAGCAATAAAAATTATTTCATGTTTATTGAAAAATATTTTCATTCACCTTCTAATTACCTCCATTTCCCGTAAGCCTTTAATACATAGGTACATACGTAAATTTAAGTTTAATTCATAACTTATCTATAACCAACATTATATTCGCACACGTTAAATCTCATCGTTGAAACCTTGGATGTATCCATTCATCACATCTTGTTGTATTCAGCTGATCCTATTCGTTAGACATGGCATCTGCCTTTCCGGATATTATTTCTTTTACACGTCCCTGTAGACGCGAATTGAGACCTTGGATATGTCTAAGCATCGCATTTTGTTGCATTTAGTTGATGATGTGATTTCATCGCAACTAGTGGAAAACAGGTAACAGGCAGCCGCTGCATTGTCTGCGCATGATAGGACGAGTATTAAATTACGCGGAGCCGTCTCATCGCTGTCGAGATATCCATGTAGAATAAACGTAATACGCTTTTCCTTCAATTAAATATTTAATTCAACGACTTTGGTAGTAGTAGTAGTAGTAATAGTAGTTAGCTGATGATGATCATGATATTCTTTATGAAGCTTGTAATAAATAGAAAATATCGCACAATATTACTGTTATGTACTACATTGAATTATGAGAATGAACAATAAACATTATTTCACCATTATTGAAAAACATTACTTAAAAAATATTTTAATTAACTTATAATTACCCTTCTTGTCACGGTACACTACAAAACAAATTAAGATAAAATCCCCCCCTTTTGGTTACCTATGTGGATACAGTCCACAGAAGACAGTGGCTTGATAAGGATCAATCACCCCTTTTAGATCCGACAGCAAATATTCATGGCAAAAGATTTGTTGTGTGTATGATGGGATTGTCAAGAAATAATTCAGCAGAAGTTGTTGAAGTCAAATTTAACAATTACTGCGGATAGATACGTTCAACAATTGCAAAGAGTGCAAGATAAACAGCATGAAAAGCGTCCTGCACTCGTCGATCGCAAAAACGTCATTCTTTTACACGACAATGCGTGACCACATACAGCAAGGGTGGCTCAAGAAAAAATTCTGCAGCATGGATGTTCTATTTTACCACATCCACCTTACTCCCCGGATCTTGAACCAATAGATTACCACATTTTCAGTTTTCTATAAAACTTTTTGAATGGAAAAGCTTTTCATTCTGAAGAGCAAATTAGGCAGGATATCAAAAATTTCTTGCAGTCAAAACCAATCACATTTTACAAGGAAGGAATTGCTAAACTGCCATGAAGATGGGAAAAGGTTACATATAAAAGTGGTGAATACATAATATATTAATATAATTTTATTTAATGAGAGCAAAATAAATGTCTGATGAAAAGCGGAAGTTACTTATGACTCGACCTAATATATTTGCTTGCGAAAGTACTGGTTAATTTCTGTTAGATACACAAATAATATGTAAGCTTATGGTACATACATGAAGTTATCGGTTAGTTTTGGGTATACACTTGATGATATAGGTTTCGTTATGGTAGATACTTGAATTTATTGGTTAGCTTCGGGCTGATACCTGAAATGACAGGTTATATTCGTGTAGACAACCCAAATTTTTTGTTTGGTGGTGAAAATCCGGGGTTAGGATCATGTGCGTGTTTGTAATTATACTTTGGGTTCTGGTAGATACTTAAAATTATAGGTTAGGTTTGAGTAGATAGGTAATCGAAATTACAGTTTAGCTTCGGATAGTAGCCCCAAATTACACGTTTGCTTGTGAAATTACGGTTTATGTGGAGGAAGATATACGAAACTATAGGTTAGCTTGTGATAGATATATGAAATTATTGATTAGATTCGCGTGGGTACTAGAGATTAAAGGTTAGGTTCTGGCATATACTTAAAACAATATGTATGCTTCTGATGCATGCATGAAATTAAATGTTAGTTTCGTGTAGACGCTTGAAATGACTGTTTAGGATCGGTTATGCAATTGAAATTATATGCTTTTTTCTTATAGATACTTTAAATTACAGGTTAGGTTCCTGTATGTTACAGGTTATTCTCGGGATGATACCTGATATTATAGATTATGTTTGTGTGGACACCTCAAATTATCTGTTTGCTTGTGAAAATAAAGATTGGGTGTTGGATGATATGTGAAATGAAAAACTAGGTTGTTGAAGATAAATAAAGTTTGTTTAAAAAACTATCGACTGAGAAATTTTATATTACGATTCCCAGTCTATTGCTGAGCCTGGAGAGGGAGAGTGGAATCGACAAAGGGTCTATAAGGTCAACGCTGAAGTGTACTTTTGGTGGTTATGAAACCGCTTATTTTTTATATACAGTTAGATTTAGAGCACTATATGTGGTGGTGGGTCCCCTGTCCTTGTGGGTCCATTCGAGGTAGACCTGGCCTCTGTTGGTTTTTGCGGGCCCCTTACTGGTCAGGTGCTTCACCTGAGAACAACTGTGGACTGTATATTAATTATGATTACAAGGTTATTTGTTTTGTTATTAAGTCCGAGTCGTCTTATTACACGGCGATATTCTATATCGCGACGACTCCTTGTGCCGATAATAAATCTCGTTAAGAGATTAAGTGTTGAGCATCGCAACGCTACAACACTTATAGATCCGACGTGTCTGTGTGTTTCGACTACGTCTCGGTAAATATCGAGGATCTACTCTCTTATGTGTGTATTCGACTCGCCTATGAAATAGACGATTCTATCGCAATACACACAACGTCTTCTTCCGTTCATTCCCCTTGCGCGTGTGTTGTAAGGACACACGCAATGCGTAGTCCCATATTGGCCGGCCGCATGGACCTGCAGAAACTGCAGAGTGCCTACAGTGTAGCAATCACATAGCCGCTGGGGCAGCTCTGCGTTGTTTCTACATTATTGGTGCATGCACCGCCGGGCCTACACTGCGACAGGCGTAGCTATTGCATCAAAGCCCTTGCAGCTGTAAAGGAACGATCGTTGCTTCGATCCACAGATCGAGCGTATTCTGTGACTTTTTCAAGACCCCCGTGCGTGAATTCCATCTTCACATGATGCACGGGAGCAGGAGAAATCCTCCACTAGAATACACCTGCTGTTTGTGGGCAGGATTTTAAGTAAGACGTACGCCATTCTGTGGGCGTGCATCCCCTAATGCTTCACGAATAAGAACAGCAGAGATGCACGGGACAGAATGGGTGATTATTATCGTCCCCGGCGAACTCCGAAAGTCGGAGATCGTCGGTTGTTCTTTCCTCGTTTTCCTGAGGAATTCAGGTGCTTTTGTCGGTGGACCATAAGAAACTTATGGGTGCCCACCGACGTCACGGAGCTGCGGAATGCGAAACGCATGAATCTACAATCGGCGACTGCCGCGTCCAATTATAAACTCTTCCGCTCGTTGGTCGATGCGCGTGTCTACTAACAAAAGCGTATAAAAAGAACCTACCGCTCGACCGTAAAACTGTGACCCCGTGACTTAAACTGATTTCAAATTAATTCCCGAAATTTGGAGACGCAATACGCGGAACGTCTAACCGAAGTATCTTTAAACTTCAAAAGCCTAAAAGTCTAAAAGTCTCGTTCTTCTGCTCGCGCACGGCTTAAATACCTCGCGGAAAGAACGTTTTTCTCTCTCTCACTCATGTGGATACGCCCTTTCTCTGATCGTTATTAGTAATTTCGATTAATCGGGCAACAGGCGTTAGATACCCTATAAATACTTTTTTCTCTTGTCCTTGCGGCTCGGTGTCCTCGAGCTATAATAGCCGAGGCCAAGGTGATGTTTACCGAATTTACCGTTAGAAATTACCCGATTATTATTACTCTTAATAACGATTAACTCAGAGGTCGCGAATCCAGGGGCGTCGCTAAGTGCGATGTCGCCCGAACCTCGTTTCAAAACGTACTTTTTTAAACGAAGTTAAATAGATATATGTCATTATATGTTAGGTTCGGGAAGACAAATGAAATTATAGTTAAGTTTCTGATAGATATTTTTAATTACTGGTTCGGTTCCGGTATGCCCTTGGAACTATAGGTTCCATTTGGGTTGAATTATAGGTTAGGTTTTAGTAGATATTAGAAATCACATGTTAGGATCGAGAAGGTAATCGAATTTATAGGTTAGGTTCAGGCAGACACCCCAATTTACAAGTTTGCTTGTCAAATTACGGGGCGCAGGGACTATTTTACCCTACCCTCTGCTCATGTCCGTCCGGTGCGCTGGAGCCGTTTTTCCCAACCCATCGGTCCTGTCCGTTCGCAGCGCAGCGGCCGTTTTACCCAACCCTCCTGCCAGGAAGTCAATACCGCACGGGAGAGATTATGCCTGTGGAGGAGGGCGTATTGAAATGTAACATGATTTAGAACCTCTTTTCCCCTTTGGAGCGACTACATTCCAATAAACCAAAGACTCGTCGATAAGGGTCGGGAGTTGGCAGCATCTGCATCCACAGTGTGTTGGTAACACCATGCCACTTTCATTGTCGATCGCGAGAGACCGCGCGACAAGAAGTCATCCAGTCCCTGGAAAGAGAAATAGAAGCTTGTCTATCTCCACTTGCGTACGTTCTGATTTTGTCCCTTTTTCGTCCTCTCGTACAGATAAAAAGAGTTTGAGATCCGTGTTGTGCACCTCTGACTCACTCCTGCCTGGTCCTACTCTGAAGGATCTAGGGTAATAATAAGGAATCGGGATGACTATGAGGAGGATCGGTGCGCCGTTTCGATGCTCTTTTTTGTACGCAGAGAGGCGATTCAGAATAAAGGGCGATACGATATATTGGACGGCCCAAGCTCTGAATTTCCGGTCGAGGACGCTACTGCTTTGAGTACTCCCAGAATCCCTCTTGAAAGACGGACCAAGGGGTCTAATATGTGCGCGAGCAATTGGGATGCATAAACCTAAAGGCGGAATGAAAGTGAAGGTCGGCCTAAGCGCCGACTGAGGGAGGATGGGTACCGTTACGATGATGCCCCGCACTCAAGGAGCGTCTTGTTCTCATTACGAGAAGAGGCGCACCCAGAGCGTACACGTTGGGACCCGAAAGGTGGTGAAATATGCCTGGTCAGGAAGAATTCAGGGTAAACCCTGTTGGAGGTCCGTAGCGATTCTGACATGCAAATTGACTGTCGCAACAGGGTATAGGTGCGAAAGACTAATCGAGCCATCTAGTAGCTGGTTCCCTCTGAAGTTTCCCTCAGGATAGCTTGCACTCGTTTCGAACGATGATGATTCTCATCTGGTAAAGCGAATGATTACAGGCATTGGTGCCGAAATGACCTCAACCTATTTTCAAACTTCGAATGCGTGAGATCTCTGTCTTGCTTGGATCAATGAAGCCACGAAATCTTGGATCACAGTGCTACGTGGGCCAACCTTGATAAGCAGATCTGGCGCTGTGGGATGAACCAAGCGCAGAGTTAAGTCGCCTAAGTCGACGCTTATGGGATACCATGAAAGGCGTTGGTTGCTTAAGACAGCAAGACGGTAGCCATGGAAGTCGGAATCCGTTAAGAAGTGTGTAACAACTCACCTGCCGAAGCAACTCGCCCTGAAAATGGATGGCGCTGAAGCGTCGCGCTTATACGCCGCCGTCAGCGACAAGAGGGGACTGACGTGCGTACTTTGACCCCTCGCTCGTGTGGACCGTCCTCCATGTAGCCCTGATGAGTTTGAGGGTCGCGGCGGAGTGCGCAGTAGGGTCTGGGTGTGAGCCTGCCAGGAGCTGCCGTCGGCGCAGATCTTGGTGGTAGTAGCAAATACTCCAGCGAGAACCTGGAGGACTGATGTGGAGAAGGGTTTCGTGTGAACAGCCGTTGCATACGAGTCAGTCGGTCCTAAGCCCTATGAGAAATCATATGTAGATGAGGTGTCCTAATATATATATGTATATGTATATATAATACGTGCAAACACACAAACGCGAATTCGAAGGAACGAGACTATGTTCACACACACACCCATCGGGCGAATGGGAATCCGGTTCCTATTCCGGAACCCGGCGGCGGAACCGTATACCATTCCGGGCCCTCACAAGGATGCTCATCGGGGGTAACCCAACATGGCCTGGATACACCGTCGGGAGGTGCGGGGAGAGTTTTCTTTTCTGTATAAGCGTTCAAGTTCCCTGGAAACCTCTAGCAGGGAAATAGGGTTTGGAATGCGAAGAGCACCGCAGTTGTGGCGGTGTCCACATCTTCCCCTCGGACCTTGAAAATCCAGGAGAGGGCCACGTGGAGGTGTCGCGCCGGTTCGTACCCATATCCGCAGCAGGTCTCCAAGGTAAAGAGCCTCTAGTCGATAGATTAATGTAGGTAAGGGAAGTCGGCAAATTGTATCCGTAACTTCGGAATAAGGATTGGCTCTGAGGAGCGGGGCGTGTCGGGCTTGGTCGGGAATCAGTGTCGACTGACGTGCAGGGCCTGGGCGAAGCTGAACGATAAGCGATTCGTATCGCCCCCGGGATCTGAGCTCGGTCCTGTGCCTTAGCCTCGCGCGGATCTTCCTTGCTGCGAAGCTTCCGTGGCGGCTTACCGTCGTGGTCGCTCTCCTCTACCGAAATTCAACCCTCAGCTAAGAACTGGTACGGACAAGGGTAATCCGGCTGTCTGATTAAAACAGAGCATTGCGATAGCCCTTGCGCCCTCGTCCCACTCTCGGTGCCTTCCCTCCGTTTCCAGTCTGACGTTGCCCGGTCCCCACCTCGTGGAGGTGCGGAGGGTTCGGGAGCCACCTTAGATCGTGTGGCACCGAGAGTGTAACGTTGGCGTTTTCGATCGTCATAGTTACAGGGGCTGTGATGCGCAATACAGGTCTTTGGCCCTTCAGCCTCTGCCGTCCAAGTAGCAAGCATGCCACCTTCTCGATGGTTCTCGCCGTGAGTACCTCCTTCGGGGGAAACCAAGTGCTGCTGCTGCGATCAACGGTTTTGGGGGTTGCCAGCCCTCTCGACTGCAAACTTGTTGGCCCTAACAAAAAATTAGCCTCGGATAACACAAATACTTTTTCTACTGGAGGGCCCTCAGGCTTTACCGGACCAACAATTAATAATAACAACAACACTGATGAAGCTGAACATAATGAAGTCTTTTTCTGTCGAAAACCTGGCTGTGATAGATATTTCAAGACCTCCCGCGGTAGAGGAGTCCATGAGCAAAAGTCGCATAAGTGCTGGCATGACGAACGACTGATTGAGCAATTCCAGCACAGGAGGGCACCATGGAGCTCAGAAGAGCTTGCCCTCCTGGCTAGACAGGAGGCGCATCTCACCCTCAATGGTGTTAAATTTATTAACCAAGCGCTTGCTCCCTTTTTTGCCAACAGAACTCTTGAGTCCCTAAAGGGACAACGGAGATATAAAAGGCATAAAGATATGGTACTGCAAATAATTCATGAGATTAGCGAAGAAAAGAATGCGTCTGCCGATTGCCAAAACGACCAGACCATCCTTCACTTACAAGATGGAGGGATTGCTCAATCGATTGCAGAGTTATTCAGTCAACTCGATCCATTGACTGGCCCTGAATTCAGCGCGGAAGAGCTAGGTCGGATTTGCGAGAACGTAACTACATGGTCGATCAACAAAATTTACGAAGAGCTGGAGATTTGTCTCCTATATGTGTTCCCAATTAGAGCAAGGAAGAAGCACAAAGCCAGCTATAACACCACAAAACGCCAAATATCAAAACGTAAAGCAAGGCGCATAGAGTACGCCAGAACCCAGAAAACTTGGAACAGAAACCCATGCAATTGTATAAGCGCAATAATTAAAAGCAAAACCTCAGCAAGGATTCCATCTAAACAGGAAATGGTAAGCTTCTGGCGTACAACAAGGACGAAAGGTATTGAGGAATCCCCTGACAACGAACACGGGCGGCCAGTAATACCGGATATTTGGTGTCCTGTAGTCCCTGACGAAATCGTTAAGTCCTTCCCGAAACGATCCACCTGTCCTGGACCTGATGGACTAACAGCAAGACAATTAAAAGCAGTCCCCACCCATATATTATGTAGAATATTCAACCTTTTTATAATTTGTGGGAAACTGCCAAAGTATCTCCTCCTTGCACGAACATCCCTAATTTCCAAAAGAGATGGCTCAGAGATGCCTGAGGACTACAGGATTACGGTCCAATCCATTATAACTAGGACCTACCACAGAATAATGGCTAGGCGCCTAACTTCACTGGTCACGCTCGACAAGCGGCAGAAGGCTTTTATCCCGGTCGACAGTTGTGCGTCTAACATTTTTGACCTAGACATGATCCTGCGTTACCACCGGCAGAATTTCAAACCGCTCTATACGGCATCCATTGACTTAGCGAAAGCTTTTGATTCGGTGTCCCATAATACAATCCAGGGCAGATTAAGTGTCATTGGTCTGCCCAAACCTATGATTGATTACATCATGGATTCCTATAGACGTAGTTCGACTATTTTAACTTGTGACGGCTGGGAGTCAGACCCTATTACACCAACTTGTGGAGTAAAGCAGGGTGATCCTTTATCACCAATCATATTTAATATGATCATCGAGAGACTCCTTCGGCGACTGCCACCTGATATCGGCGTCAACATTGAAGGCATCGCCTATAATGCGCTGATTTTCGCCGACGACATGATCTTCATGGCATCAACACCACAAGGCCTACAGATCACTATAAACAGGGTTTCTGACTTCCTAGCCAAGTGTGGGCTTCACTTTAATGTGTCCAAGTCGTTCACAGTGGATTTGAAAAATGTTGCACATGTTAAGAAGTCGGTGGTGGACGCGAAGGCAAGATTTACATGCCAAGGTTACCAGTTGCCGTCATTGAAGAGTGACAGCGAATGGCGTTATCTCGGTGTCCCTTTTACGCCAGAAGGCATTACGGTGACCAAGCCCGAAGTACAGCTACAAGATGCGTTAAGCAGGCTTACGATGGCACCACTAAAGCCCCAGCATAGGCTGTTTGCTCTGCGCGTCCTAATCCTCTCAGGGCTTTACTATCTGCTAACCCTGGGGAATACAACATTGAGTAGGTTGAAGAAAATAGACATCATGACCAGAGCTGCGATAAGGAAGTGGCTAGCTTTGCCACATGATGCACCAAACGGAGTGCACCTTTCTTTCATTCCAACGTCAAAGACGGTGGTCTCTCGCTGCCATCTATGAGATGGCTCATGCCCCTTCACAGAAGGCTGAGGTTGCAGAGACTCATTGATGGAGCAGGAATATCATCCTCTGTGTACCTTAATTCTGAATTGCAGAAGACAATTAGACGTTTCACTGACAACCGCCTTGACCTGGATACCGCAGACAAACTCGCCGAGCGATGGGCTAAACAGCTTTATAGCTCAGTTGATGGCAGAGGACTCAGAAACTCACGAGACGTTCCGCAACAACATCAGTGGGTAACCGATGGGACCCGCCTACTGAGCGGTAGGGATTACCTGAATATGATTTAGCTTCGCATTTATGCGCTTCCAACACGATCCAGAACAACAAGAGGTCGCGCTGAGAGTCGTCTACGCAGAGCCGGCTGTAATGCGCTGGAGACACTAAACCATGTTCTCCAGCATTGCCATCGAACTCACCGTGCCCGGATTGAGAGACATAATGCAATTGCATCATATCTGAAGAGGTCCCTTAAAAAGAAATTTGACAAGGTGGAGGAAGAGCCTCATTTTACCACCGAATAAGGACTAAGGAAACCAGATTTGATCGCAATGAAAGGTGCAACAGCTCTCGTAACAGACGTGCAGATAGTAGGCGATAATATAGACCTCAATGTAGCGCATCAAAACAAGCGAGAGAAGTACAAACTTCTAAAGAACGCCATTCAGCAGAGATACGGAACAAATAACGTATCGTTCACCACAGTAACGCTTTCATACCGCGGTGTATGGAGCGGAACGTTTGCCAAAGACCTAATTGAGAGAGGCATCCTCAATAAAAATGAATTAAAAATAATCTCTACCAGAGCCCTAGTAGGTGGATTATGCAGCTTCTGGAGGTATAATCAAACAACTTCAGCCAGACCGAACACCTTTGTAAGATCAGGAATAGGCTAAATGCGGGAAGCGGAATCAGTTATACTTGGTGCTGCCTGCCATTATCAGGCAAAATATGATGGAGTTTTAGTGGGTATGCCCGGCTAATGGGAGAGCCCTACACTTCGTGCATAATGCATTTCTCCATCTAACAAAAAAAAAGGTCGCTTGAGGTGGCATAGTTAGCAAGTAGACTCCTCTCAAAGGATCCCGCCACTAGTAACTTCTTGTAATGGGTCGTGAAGCTAAGAGTTACGGCCGCGAATAGGTCCGTGCGGGCTGCCTTCCCGTACGGACGACATTGAACTGGCTCGAAAAGTAAAAATTCAAAGCCTCGGATGGGTGCTACACCCACGTTCGGTGAGCATCAAACCGGCCCGCCCACTGGTGTGGCCGCCCTAGTTTCCGATGACCCTATCGGCGTCCCTGGCATCTGCACGGAGTGGCATCACCTGTGAGTTTCCGGAAATAGTCGAGGCACGTTGGAGCCCCGAGGAATCGGCGCTGCTCGCTCGACACGAGGCTACACTCTCGTTGCAGGGCAAGAAGTTTCTGAACCAGGAGCTCCTCAAGATATTTTCGAGCAGGACGCTGGAATCAGTAAAGGGACAGAGGAAGAAGCCGGAGGAGAAAGCTGCAATCAAATGCCTAAAAACAGCTTTGAGCCTAGAAACGGCAAAGGTTGCAAGGCGTATCGAACGCCTACCGACTCTGTCCCTATCGAACGAACACCTTCAGTAGGCGAGGGCAGCAACCAACCGTACAACATTTCCGAATGTCAGCTGCGAGTCAAGGTTGTTGACCTCCTATCAAGCCTACAACCCTGCAACTACGTACGCTTCAATGGCGACCGCTTGGACGGCATTTGCTGTTCGGCCGCTACTTGGAGTAAGACCCGTCTCTTTTAGAAGCTCTCGTTGTATCTCCTTGAGACGTTTCCGAGGAAACCGCCCACTCGGAAGGGTTCTAAGGCGGGTCGCAAACCGGACCTGCCAAAGTCTTCCTGTAGAGCATACAGAGCCGAACCCGCTCGGACACAGATGGCGTGGAAGAAAAATCGAACGCAATGCATTCGAGCCTTGACGAAGGATAAACGCACCTCCAAAGCCCCACCAGAGGAGGTCATGACTCCCTACTGGGAAAAAGTTATGACCTCAATCGACCAATCATCACCTAGTGTCGAGTCTAAGGACCAAGTCGTCGTCGACATTTGGAACCCGGTTCTCCAAGAGGAGATTAAAGCTGCTTTGCCTAGTTTGGGTACAACGCCGAGTCCTGATGGCTTCACGGCCAGAACCTTCAGACAAGTTTCGTTGTGTATTTGGGTCAGGATCTTCAACATCCTGATCCTATGAGGTCGGGCTCCAGATCAGTGGCTGGAGTCACGGATAACGTTAATACCCAAGAAGGACGGAGAGTCTGAACCGTCGGAGTTCAGACCCATAACTGTATCATCGGTCTGTATTCGGACGCGGCACAAGATCCCGGCAAACAGGATGGGCCACCTCATAAACATTGATTCGGGGCAAAAGGAACTCAGACCGATAGACGGCTGCTCCGAAAACATCTTCCTTCTGGACTTCGCCTTGAAGTATAGCTGGCAGAAGAATAAGCCTCTCAAGCTGGCCTCCTTAGACATAGCGAAGGCATTTGACTCAGTTACCCGCACATCGATTGTGGATACCCATTGATCATCTCGGGTTCCGCACTTGATGATCGACTACATCGTGGGGACCTACGAGCGGTCATGCACGCGCCTAAGCTGCGATAGCTGGGAGTCGCACGCGATACACCCATCATGTGGTGTAAAGCAGGGAGACCCACTGTCACCTTAGACCTTCAATCTGATCATCGACCGGATGTTGTAAAAACTCGACTCGGACATCGGCCTAAGGCTCGGTGGCTCAGTATTGAACGCAGCATGCTTCGCGTATGATATAGTGCTCCTGGCCGAGACGCCAATTGGTCTCCAGTCGATGCTCGATACCACAGTCGAATATTTTCGCTCTTGCGGTTTGCGGATTAACGCGTCTAAGAGCTTTGCTGTGGCGCTGAAGGCGGTTGCGAAGGAAAAGAAAACCATGATGGACGCTAAACATACTTCCCAATGTATGGACAACCCATTACCGGTACAGAGACGGACCGATGAGTGGAAGTACCTGGGTGTCCCGTTTACAACGGGAGGTCGCCTCAAGAGCTGTCCTATAGACAAGCTGAGGAACGACCTCGATACCCTTGCCGCTGCACCCTTGAAACCGCAGCAGCTGCTGTTCGGTCTGCGAACAGTAGTACTCCCAAGTTTCCATCACCTCTTAGTGCTGGGGTTGACAAACATTGGCTTGCTCAACAAAATGGATACTCTTTGTCGAACGTATACCCGGAAATGGTTGGCGCTCCCCCACGACGTACCAAATGCATACCTCCACACCAATGCGAAGGATGACGGCCTGTCTCTCCCATCTTTCAGATGGGTAGCCCTTCTCCACCGCCTCAATCGTCTAAAGAACCTCAAGGGCGTCGAAGATGCCGAGGTTCCGGAAGCGATGAGGCAGTGTATTGAGAGTGAGGTCCAGCGAGCGCAACAGTGCCTGCGGGACAAGGAGACGAACATCCGCTCTATGATGGATTGTAGATAACGCTGCGGCAGCCTCTTGCACGCCTCCAATGATGGGTCACCCCTTAAAAGTTCAGGTAGGGACCCCGGTTAACACTGATGGATCACTGCCGGCATCCTATTGTTGTCCGGTCGTGACTTTGTTCACGTAAATAAGCTCTGGATCAACGCCGTTCTCCTTCGAACTCGAATGGCAAGAGGGCAAGTCAGGGATCGCCATTGCAGAGCTGGGAGCGGGCATGCTGAAACCCTTCAGCATGTACTACAGCAATGCGAATGGACGGTCTACGCGCGAACCAAACGGCACAACGCCTGCCTTGAATGCCTGCTCCGTCGTCAGGACGAAAACTGCAAGATTTTCCGCGAGCCCCACATTCGAACGCGTCAGGGGCTCAGGAAACCCGATGCGGACATCAAGAGGGCTAACGACGCCTTGGTGGTCGACGCCCTCGTCGCTGGAGAACGAGCGACGCTTGATCAAGCCCATCGAGAGAAACTCTCAAAGTATGAATCCTTACGCGATCTCATTAATACCAGGTACTCCGTCGAGAAGGTCATATTTATATCTTTGACCTTATCCTCTTGAGGAGTATGGAGCAGAGAATCGTTCGAGCATCTGCGGGCCCTGAGCCTTCCGCGGACTCGCGATACGAAAATCTTGTTGA
Organism: Tetrapedia diversipes; assembly: GCA_033822845.1. Lineage (NCBI taxonomy): Eukaryota > Metazoa > Arthropoda > Insecta > Hymenoptera > Apidae > Tetrapedia > Tetrapedia diversipes. Next base: position 444,389 of record JAOPTO010000699.1, on the reverse strand, counting down.
CTCAGGAGTTGATTGGTGGACTTAACATCTTATGCACCTTCAACAACTCGACCGCGAGAGGTCGTCGCCCCAGAGGGACCGTGGCTGCCAAATGATGGTCTCCTTGTGAAGCTGCCGCCTGGATTACGGGCGTAATCAACAGAGAGGACTTTTAGTGGGTACACATGTCAGGTCATGGAGTCCCACACAACCGGCAACAACATCGGCTGGTGTGCGTAAAGCATTTCCTCTCTGCTCAAAAGAAAAAAAATGTAGCCAAATGCCTCGTCATCTAATTAGTGACGCGTTTGAATGGATTAACGAGATTCCCTCTGTCCCTATCTACTGCCTCTCAGGGGCTGCGGTTGACTTTTGTTGACCGTGTTACGGGCTTAATGACCTCGAGGTACCCGAGTCAAGATCACACCGTAAACCTGTGGTCATGTTTCGCAGTAACGGGGGTCTTGCCTTGACCGGCCGGACCGCGAGGATGACAACCTCTATAAAAATCCCTTAATCCAGGCTACGGTGCGCGGCCTTGGAGTACCACTCACTCACCAGACACATGGGGGGTTGGCTGATGGGTGCACCAGCATTCGGGTGACCCCTTCAGGATACCTGCGACCTCCTGTTGTATCGAGCCTTCTCTCCGGAACGGGCGTCACCCGGTGAGTAACGTGATATTCGTCCCTACTCGTGGGACCCGCTCTGGATGATAAATTTGTTAAATTGGGGGATTTCAGGGGGGGGGGTAATGAAGGAGAAGGTGAGAAGGAAGTCGTGATGTGGGAAGTGGAGCGCGGTGCTTCCTCCCCACGGGGGAGAAGTGCGGGCTTCGCGTCGTGGAGTGTTAGCCCAGCGAAACGTTTGAAGAGGGCTAGCGTGAGTGTGTGTGAGAGTGGTCCGTGTGCAGGGTACGAGAATGATGAATTGATTGTGTTGCGTAGTGTGGGTGATAAGCTGCGGAAATACGTGTACACGGAGGTCAATCGCGTGTCGAAGTCTACTGGTGAGTATGTGTTGAACTGCGTCGCTGAGTATGAGGTACAAATAATGAGGATGATTCCCAAGAATGAACGATTATTAGGTAGGTTGTAAGAGAGTGGGAAGCGATTACTGCAAGTGAGTGGTGCGTCTGAGAAGCGTGTAAGTTTTGCAGATGCGGCGAGTAAGAGTGTGAGTGGTGTTCGTGCTGCGTCGAGCGTGAAAGCTATCGCGAAAGAGAGATCGTATGCGGTGGTCGTCAAGCCGAAAGATGATAGTGCGAAACTAAGTAGTGAGGATGAGAAGCGCAAAGTAATGAAAGATGTGAGTGAGCAGCTAAATGTGCGAGTGAAAGCGGTGATAAAGACCGGCAGTGGTGGTCTTGCCATCGAGGCGGCGAGTGAGAGAGAAACGCAAATGTGGCAAGAGAGCAAGAGGCTTGAGCAGGTTGAACTGATGGTCGAACCTCCGAAGAAGATAGGGCCCAAGGTGGTCATTTTGATGTTCCAAATGTTATGACGAATGAGGAATTTATGAGCGGATTGTATATTAAGAATTTGATAGTAGCTGGTGTGAACGAAAATGAGTATAAAGAGCGTGTGCATGTGGTGAGCCGTTTAAATAGGAAAGGTATGGATGTAGGGAATGTGATTGTGGAATGTATGAGGAGAATGCATGATGTCTTGTTGAATGAGAGACGCGCGTATGTAAAGTGGAGATGTTGCAAAGTGAAGGATTATGTGAATGTGCTGAGATGATATAAGTGCTTCACGTTCGGGCACATGATGCGGGAATTTATAGCGAGGGAGAGATTGTGTGAGAAGTGTGGTGAGTCTGGGCACTTGAGAGAGAAGTGCAAGAGTGAATGTGTATGTAGAAACTGTAAAACGAGAGGTAAAAAGGCAGACCATTGGGTTATGTCCGTCGATTGTCCGGAGTACATCAGATTACTAAAGAGAGAGAGAAAGCGCGTATTAGCAATGACTAATACGGGCCTATGTGTGATTCAATGCAACTGTCAGAAAGCGTACGCCGCGTTATGTGAAATGGGTGTGGTAATGAATGAGAACTGTGTGGCTGTATCTATGTAGCAAGAACTGTATGTTGTGAATGGACGAGTGTGTGGCCTACCGAGCGAGTGGCGGGTGTACGTATGTGAGAGTGATCCTGCCAGAGGTGCGATAGTCATGCAAGGAACGAGTGTGGAATCGATGTGTGTGAGGGAATGCACGTGTGAATATGGTGAGTGTGTATGGCTAAAAGGGGACTTCGGCGAATTGTATGTAGTGTCAATGTACTGCCGGTATGGTCAAAACATTGATCCGTACCTGGCGTATATGAAGAATGTGTCAGAGTTTGTAAGGAGTAAGCATGTGATATTTCGTATGGATGCGAATGCGACCTCCTCCTTGTGGTTTAGCAAGGGTGGTGGACGCAGTACTTTGAATGAAATGCATGGTAGAGTGTTAGAAGGATGGATCTTGCAGAAGGGAATGGTCGTTTTGAACGAACCGAGTGAACATTATACGTTTTCTGGGATGAATGGACAGAGTGACATAGATGTCACTCTGGTGAGTGGGGTGCCGGCTGGGTGCCGATATGAATTGATGGTTAAGAACGAATGGGGTATAAGTGATCATAATGTCATCCTTATAAGTATGATTACGGGGGTGCGTGATGAGAGTGCCTCTAATGAATGTAACAGGTTGGTGAGCAAGGGCGTATGTTGGGAGGAATGTGTTCAATGACTTGAAGGAGTGTGCGATGCTGTACGGCATGTATGTGATTCATGAGAACAACGTGGAAAGGATGGTTGATACGGTGATGAAGTGGATCCAGGAGGTGAATGGTAGGAGAATGAGTGAGAGCAACCGCTGGCGTGTTAGGAAGATTGTGTGGTAGACGAGTGAATTGGAGCGGTTGAAATAGAGGGTGCGTAAATGTAGAGGGGCATATCAGTCAGGGTGCGAGAAAGAAAGGTAGTGAGCATGCGAGTGTAAGACTGGCGCAGTATAAAACACTGCTGAGTGAATATAAGAGTGAGTTGAGATGGATGAAAGAAGCGAACTGGAAACAGTTCGTCAGCGAGTCTGCTAACCTGGATCCATGGGGTCCCGTCTATAGATTGTGTCCGGGTAAGACTGAGAGAGAGGGTTTGTGTGAGCTGAATGTTGACGGTATGACTTATTCTACGTGGAGCGATTGTGCTAAAATATTGATGGAACAATTCTTCTCAGCTGCGAGTGTGACTGACAATACTGATGAACGTATGAGGGTAAGCGAGGTGAATGACGGTAAGTGTTTCGAATGGGAGTAAGTGAATGAGGCTGTAAAGAAGGCGAGATTTGGAAAGGCACCTGGCCTGGATGGAGTGACTGCCGAGATGATGCGTGCGATTTGGGCGGCCAGTCCATGGTGGCTGATGAGATTGTATGATGCGTGTTTGCAGACAGGGTGTTTCCCTGTAGCATAGAAGAGAGCGTGAGGGTCCGCGATCGGACCCCTCGTCCTATAGACCCATTAGTCTGCTATTTGTGCTGGGCAAAACGCTGGAGAGAATGTCGGAGAGAATTCAGAGGGGGCCGGTCGACGGAGAGTGCGTGGTTACGCGTGAAAGAATTTGTCACTCAGAGTGAAACGAAGTATGTCTTGGGTGTATTTGTTGATTTCAAGGGAGCGTTCGACAACCTCGAGTGGAAGTGTGCGCTGAAAGGCTGAGTGAAGTTGACTGCCAGGAAATGACTCTGTGAAAGAGTTATTTCCTGGACAGAACGGCATGTATGGTAGGAGCGAATGAGGTTGTGTGGAGGAATGTGCGAACGCAGCTGTCCACAGAGGTCCATCTGTGGTCCATTCATTTGGAATCACAAGATGGACATACTCCTGTGGCAGCTGAGTGATTGTGGGTGTGAGTGAGTGGCGTATGCTGATGATTTGTTGTTACTTGTGGACGGGCATAACCGAATGGAAGTGGAGCGAAAGGGTGCAGAGTGGATGAGAATTGTATGTGACTGGGGTGAATCTGTGGGTGTGTGTCTGTCTGAACGCAAGACTGTGGTGATGTTAATGAAAGGAAGTATGGCTGTAAGTAGCAGACCGTGTGTGAGAATGAATGGTAGGCTTATAAAATACGTGGAGCGTATGAAATATCTGGGTATATGGGTGAGTGAGAGGATGCACATTAGGGTGCATCTTGAGTGTCTGAGAAAGAAAGTAATGAATGTTGTTGGACAAATGAGGCGTGTGTTAAAGTGTGAATGGGGAATGCGCAAGAGAGCTGTAAGAATGATATATAAGGAACTGTTTGTAGCGTGTGTGATGTATGGATCGAGTATATGGTACAACGTGATGGAATATGGGTATGCGAGAGAGTGTATGAATAGGTGTCAACTGAATGCATGCAGGTTCTGATGGGTGTACCCCCTTGGGACCTAGAGTGTGTAAGGTGAGGAGTGCTGTGGTTTGTGAAAATCGGTGTCAGGCTAAGTACGAATGAACTGGTGACCAATGTCGGTCTGCGTGAAAGAACGATGGATGGATGCATGGAATTAGTGAACGATAGTGTATGAGCGATAGCAAGACAGTTGGGATGTATGTGTAAAAGCGAGAGTAACGTATGAATATATTAAGGATGTAAGGTTCGCGGAGAGGAATGTGTGTTTTAAGCCGAATGTGTATGCGTGTTACTTGATGACTGGCTATGGAAGTATGAATGCGTTCTTGTGTAAGCGTGGATTGAGCGAATCGGAGAACTGTGTGTGTAGAGTGGCGCAAGAGGATTGGGTGCATGTGTTGGCTGAATGCTGGTTGTATAATGACCTCCGTGACCTCAGTGAATGTGGAGTGATCGTGAACGTGGCTGGCAGCGTGACCGTGAGTGGTGTGTTAGAATGCAAGAACAAGTATGAAGGTTTCTGTAAGTTTGCGACGAGTGTATTTAAAAGGCGGAGAGTGAATGTGTGTGTGTGTGTGTGTGTGTGTGTAGTGTACATGGTGGGTGACGTGAGGGGCGCAGGTGGGAAGTGTCGTCTTCGGATGACATGTTCCTTGGGGAGTGACACCCCACGCTTCCGAGTTGGCCCCAACCAGGTCGAGATTTGCAAGGACCTCAATGGGTAGTGGGTAAATTCCACGACGAGTATGACCAGTACGACTTCGAACTCTGGTACTCCTGGGGTTGATAAGTGAGCTCACGGAGGGGGGTTTCTCCCTCCGCCATCGACCTAGGGTTGGACTCGCGGGGGCAGTGGTACAGCCTACATCGCAGGCTAGAGGAGCTGGATCGCCTCGGCGGGTGAGCTGCATCATCCCAGCTCGGGCGCTGGCCTGCAGCGCCAGACGGGAAGTTAGAAAGTTCCCGGCCTCACCGAAGGAGACCTGAAGAGCTTGCACTCCCGGGTTCTTACAGTAGCTCCTGTGGAGGTTTTTCGGGGAGCGCGCTGGTTGATCGTACCTCAACCCCTCGCCCATGGGGGCCGTGTTGATAAGGTCTCGGACCAGGTGCCGCACGTAAAATCACTCTGACGTAATGTCCCTATCTACTGGGTGTATGAGGCTGGACCGGCATCCCTTTGAGAAACCACGATGAAACTAATGTTCATCCTTGTAGGTTTTAGCTTACAATAAGGTAGAACTTCGGCGAAGTTGGCGGGCCGGCTCCGGTCAAAGTCCACATACCTCACCTCCACGCGGTGCACCTGGGACTCTGTGCGATACAGAGGGCGAAAGAGTAAGTGGAAAATACCCTCACGGGGCATTTAGACGAGGTGGCCTCGACTTGAAGATGTTCACGGGAGAAGGTGGGAGCTTGACTCTACTGGCAATAGGCCGTGAAGCGTTCATTCAGGGGGGTGACACTGGAATCCGTCAGTGGCTCTAGCCCTAAGGCTTGTATCTATGAAATGGCCTGTCCCCCATAGGGATAGTGCTCCAGACATACAAGGGGCGGCTTGCAGTCAGCCTGCGACGCTCGCCGCATCAAGTGCTCTGTTACGACGTGAGGCTTGGTGATGAACATGGATCGTAGGGATCCTTCGAAGGGTCCTCGTGGCGTGGAACCCACGGCCGTCATCCAGCTCTCTATCGGGGCATCTACAATTGCGAGAGATATTGTCGAACCGGTGGACGGGGCCACCAAAGGCGAAATAAGAGTAGCCAATGAATGAAATCACTGGATGAGATTTGAAATAAGGAATGCCTATGACAGAATGTACACAACTGAAATGGGATCCCCGAAAGAGAAACTAAACACCTCAGGGGCTGCTGACACACTGGCTATCGCAAGACAGTGCTTCGGTGTTGCAGTACGGGCCTAACGAACCGGGGTTACTTGAGTCACGAACACACCGTAAACATGTGGTCATGTTTCGCAGGAGCGGGGGTCTTGCCTTTACCGGATAAACCGCGAGGATGAGCGCCTCTATAAAAGCATCCTTAACCTCAAGCTGTGCGGGCGCGGCGACGGGGCACGAGACGGACTAGGCACCGTAGCGTGTACAGATGGGTGCATCTGTATGTAGCGTCCGGTCCCCGGGAACCTGCCAATCCCCGGTGGTATATTGGCTTATCTGGGTAACGATGCTCTGCCCAGATGGACATTTCTTTCATACGTTGCTTTTGGGGCCCATGGATGCTCTCATGTTGAAGTGGGCCCAACCTAAAATTATGAACACACCCAAACCAACAAAAACCACAAACCTTATATCGAGGGAGGAGCTGACCACTACCAGCTCCTCCGATTAAGAGACGGGAATGAGCGTTGGATCGACGAGGAAGGCGTCCACCAGTGCTCCGAAGAGAAGAAGGCTGAGGGGGACCACTCCCTCGGTGATGCACAAAGATTCTAAAGACTCTGAAGGCTCATAGATGGAGGTGGAGAGCTGTGGCGGCTCCCACCTCGACGACGTGAAAAAGATGAGATCAGATATCGAAAGCGCTCTTTTGAGCGAAAACAATAGGATAAATAAAGCAACAATAAAAGTTGTAATGGCCAAATGGGGCCTGTTAGAAAAGAAGCTTCTCGAACTCGTTATAGAGAAAGAGAAGCCTAAAGCCCAGAATGATGCCATTAAGGCAAATCCACCCAGAATTCCGCAGTCGTATGCGCAAGCATGCGGTGCTGCAAACGCACCCAAGAGGGCAACAGCCCCGTTGGGAATGATAGCGAAGGCTACCAGAAATGAGAAGTCGGACGTCCTGCTGATCCGCACCAGCAAGGTCTCCGACAAGAGAACGAGTGAGGTGATTCAAAAATCTATCACTAAAGAGCTCGGGCCCGAGAGGTCCCAAGCTAAAGATTAAAAGCATTCGACAGATGCACTCCAAGGGAGTCATCGTCGAGCTCGGTAGTAAGCAGGACGCCGAGAGTATAAAGAATTCATCCTTAGCCAAGGCAGGGCTAAGGATAGAAGAGCCGAAGAAGCTCAGCCCCAGCGTCATTATTTATAACGTTGATGGGGATTACAAGCCCGACGAGCTGAAGGAAGATCTTCTCAGGAAGAACTTCCCCGGCAAGTGGGAAGATGAGTTGAAAAAGCTAGCGGAAACCACCCACTTCCGACATAGCTACTTGTCAAAAGAAAAGAACAGAAACTGGATAGTGGAACTTCCACGTCCACAATTTACTGAGGTGATCTCCAAAGGCAAGATATACATGTTGTGGAGTTTGTGTCGAGCTCGGGAATATATAAATGTAATCCGGTGCTATATGTGCCATGGGTACGGACACGTCGCTAAGGCGTGTAAAGCAGACAGTCAGATCTGCGGAAAGTGAGGAGAGAGCGGTCACCTTAGAGGTGACTACAAGAAAAAGTTGCATAAGCCCAAGTGCATTAACTGCACGAGGGCAAAAGGAGAAAAGACTGACCATGAGGGCAAATCTAAGACCTTCCCGGTCTATATGAAAGAAGTCGAGCGGTATAGATCTAGGCTAGCCCAATGATGATCAAGCTCGCATAAATCAACGCACAGAGGTCTGCCGATGCAGCATACGACCTCCTAAAGAAACTAGAGAAAGGAACTATTCAAGTACTCTGTCTTCAGAAGCCGTATGCCTATAAAGGAAGGGTCAAGGGTTATTCGAGTCGAATGACGATACTGCAGCCGAGCTGCAAGAACCCTTGGGTTGCTGCGGTAGTGGCAGACTGAAACCTTGAAGCCTTTCAAGTAGGACTTGAAGACACAACACATGTCATGTGCTTTAGTATCAAACCTGGGCTTGATGAAATATTCATTATTAAAGCGCATTGCCAGTATTCACTTGCAATAGAGCCCATCCTCGAGAAGGTTGAAGCTCTATTAAACAAGCTTAGAGGCAAGAACATTATAGTGACACTTGCTGCGAATGCGAAGTCCATTCTATGGCATTAGAAGTGGTTTTGAAGAATGGTTTTGAAGAATTCCTCTGCGCCAACGATTTACATGTTTTAAATCGATCGAACGCCAGACCGACCTTTGCGACAATCAGAGCCGAGTCTAATATAGATTTGACATTGATCACCCCCAGCTTGCTGGGGAGGCCCATAGAATGGACTGTCTCAGAAGACTGTGACGTGAGCGACCACAGTCTGATTGAAATCAAGCTCATGTCCGTTAAATCAGGTGTAGCAACCAGACGAAATGAAAAGTCTGGTTACAACCTGAAAAACGCCGATTGGACCTATCTGAACGCCTGTCACGATGATACACTCAACGATGACTTTCTAGAACGCCTAACGACCAGCGCCCCTGACACGGCTGTTCGGTCCCTGAAGAGTGCAGTTCGAACGAACTGCGGCAAAGCAATACCTTTGACTCGTAAACCACCCATCAGGGTACCCTGGTGGAGTGAGGAATTGACCAACCTTCGATAGATTGCTAACCGTTGTAAGAAAGAACTTACCCGGGTTAGGAGGTTGAAGTTCAACGACGAGGTCGAACACATTCAAGAGAAATATCGAACAGCAAGGAACAAGTACACCTCTGAGATCCGAAAACATAAGCGAAACTCCTGGAGGAACTTTGTTGTCGAAGAGGGCAACAGGGATCCCTGGGGAATCGTGTATAAAATCTGCCGTGATAAGCTACCTCCTGACGAGCCGGTCTCGTGCAGTTGGTGAACGTAGGTTGCACCCTAACCTGGAGGGAGACAATGGAGCAAATATTGGGTCAGGTCGTTCCTCAAGACGGTAATTGCTCTTCAGATGTTTGGGCACATCTGGAGATTAAGCAGCAAATCGCACTCTACAGGGATTGTAATATGGAACGCCCTATAAGTCGAGAAGAAATCGATGGAACCATCGGAAAGTGTAAAAGTAAGGAAGCCCCAGGCCTTGACCAGGTTAAACCTGAGATCTTGAAGCACCTTTACAGATGCCGCGGGGAAGTATTACTGTCGTTGTACAACAACTGCCTATCGAACGCTACCTTTCATAGGATTTGGAAGCAGGCCCGCCTGCGGCTGATCCTGAAAGACAAAAATAGTGACAGGATGAAAACGAGTTCCTACCGGTCGATTGCTCTCCTCCCAATGTTTGGGAAGGTCTTTGAGAGGATAATCGTAAATAGAATCCAACAGCAATATGTTGACAAGGGCCTAGCCCACAATTGTCAATTTGAATTCAAAAAGGGCTGTTCCAATGAGGTCGCCCTTCTTAAACTTCGAGAATGGGCCACAAACCTAGATCAGAAGTAAGTACTGGCCCTCTTAATGGACATAGAGGGCGCCTTTGACAATCTATGGTGGCCCGCCATAGCAAAAAGGCTAATCGACGCTGAATGCAGCAGCACGATCATTCGACTGATAGACTCTTACTTTAAAAGGAGAAAGATGTTTATCTACTCGAACTCGAACACCGAACGCATCGCCAGCACAATGAGAAAGGGCTGCCCACAGGGATCCATTATTGGACCCGTGGTGTAGTGTTGGTGCATGGACGTGCTGTTGCACGAAATTGACAAAAACTTCGCTGCAAGCGAAGTATAGACGATAACGTTTGCCGACGATTTGGTCTTGCTGGTCAAGGCCAATTCAAGAGCTGCGCTAGAAAAAAAGCGAACTAATGTGCAGAGTATTTTAGAAAAATGGTGCACATTGCACAAGCTGAGGTTATCCCTCGATAAGACTTGTGCAATGATGCTAAAGGGCAAGTTTCACAATGACAGACAACCAATTTTAAAATTGGGTTGTAAAAATATTAAATATGTAGATCACACCAAGTATCTTGTTGTGATAATAGACAGAAAGATGAACTTTGTTGAACATGATAAGTATGTAAGAGACATAGTGGTGAAATATATTCTGACTCTAAGACAAGTCGCCCACGAAGAATAGGACATAATGGCCAGTATATTAAATATATTATATAAGGCAGTGTTCGTGCCAATTGTCACATATGGTGCCACAGCATGGCTGGAAAAAGCTAATAAACCGCATGTCTCGAAACACGTTACTGCCGCTCAAAGAGCTATCTTGCTGATAATGACAAAGGCTTGCAGAACGACCTCCACTTCAGCGATGCAGGTCATCTCTGGAGTCCTGCCTATAGACCTAGAAATTATAAATAGGGGGCTTTGTACTCGAGTTCGCAAGAACTTCTCGGTACAATGGGACGGTTATGCCTATCAAAAACGAGACAATCTAACACTCGAGATTTTCATAGAAGAATATCGAACGATTAACCGAGTGATTAGAGAAAAATGGCAAGAGAGATGGGATAACAACTCTCATAGTCGTATGACCTACGAGTTTATCCCACTGGTGGATTTTAAATCCAAAAATAGATGGTTCTGGCCGGGAATACACTGTGTGTACTTCATTACCGGCTATGGACCATTCAATGCATCCCTCTATAAGAGGAAAGCCGCTACCACGAGTACGTGTCCGCTGTGTAACGACTGCGAAGGAACTGTGGACCATATTCTGGGGAGCTGCCCTCTGTACGAAAGTATCAGAAGTGTTCAGAGGCCCCAGTGGATAGAACAGAAATCACGCCAAATAAATAGAAAGTCGGAATTTGAAAAATTTAACTCCGCTGCCAAAAGAATATAATTCTGGAGCGGAGTAAGTAGATGGAAAGACAAGGAAAACGAAGTAGAAGTGGTTCCGCCTCCTCGCGGCTAGGGACTGTAACACCGGCGCACTCTGTTGACTGAGGGACCCGGTGGCCAAGTGACCCCTCATATAAGAATACCATTGTAAGAATATCGAAGCCAACCAATTCTCATAGAGTATGTTGGCTTCAACGATGAGCTCAAATGTAGATTGCGAAATGCAATCTAAGAAAGAGAACAGAGGCAGCCATGAGCGAGAGCTCGATTGCTGCAATAGTTGAGGGAAAATGATGACGATGATGATGTCCCTATCTACTTTCTAGCGAAACCACTGTCAAGGGAACAGGCTTGGAAAAATTAGCGGGGAAAGAAGACCCTGATGAGCTTGACTCAAGTCTGGCATTGTAAGGAGACATGAGAGGTGTAGCATAAGTGGGAGATGGTAACATCGCCGGTGAAATGTCACTACTTCCATCGTTTCTTTACTCACTCGGTTAGGAGGAGCGCGTGCTCGGTGTTTCGACCCTGTTGTCACGGTGTTCTAGAGCCAAGCGTGTAAGAGTGGTGTGATCAAGGAGATTCCTGTGTAACAGTACTTTTTAAAGGAAGAATTAGGCTGTGAAAATCACTGTTGATACTATATTCCACGATTCTAATGGAAGATATGTTGTACGTTTACTGTTTCCGCAACGGATGGAGAGTATTGGTGAGTCTCGTATTGAATTGATTTTATGCTTCAGAGTCCAAGTTTCAACGAAATCCTTGTCTTTTGGAGTATTATGAACAATTCTTGCAAGAATACATCACTTGAGGACATATGACAGAGGTCAGTAAGGAGCGAGACGGTAAGGGTTTCTACCTACCGCATCACGCGATTATAAAGGAGTCGAGTATAGGCTTCTTCCGCTTCGACCTCATGTTTTTGTATTGACGGCAGACATTGTGAAAATGGTCAGGAAGATTAACGTACACCTTGATGACAGAGCCTTTTAAACAACTTTATGGCGCGATTCCATAAACGATGCAATTGAAATCTTTGAACCGAATACGATGACCCACAGAACCGCTTGCGCCCCATTTCTAACTGTACGATGTTTGTATCAGTTTGCGCAGAACGAACACGATAAGTTCCCTTACGCAGCATGTATCTTCAAAAGAGGTTTTCATGTAGACTATTACGTTTTGATAACAATTGATGAAATAAAATCAATAGCAAGGGTGAGCTAACGCAGCAAGCGATTCAAAATGTTCACTTGGTAATAATAAAAGAAATTCGATGTGATATCTTTGCGTCCCTATCTCAATATGCATATAAATATAAAATTTGGAGACTATAAACTACTGAGGTTTTGTTTATGCTTATGTTTAATGCATAAAATGTCCGTTTTATCTCGTAAGATTTATCTAGTATAAAAAAGGATATTGTGTAATATTAACCATTTTTCTATAAATGGAGTATCGAAGATGATTTTGAAATATAATTAATTAACCTTAATGGAATAAAATATTTTGTATAACATAATCCGATTTAACTCTAGTCATTTTCTACAAAAAACTATTAAGCCATGTATTCCAAGAGAACAATGTTCCAAAGGCATTAAAATTTGACATTACTACTACCACATATAATAATCCTACTGGTAATTATATAGCCAATGCTTTCCTAGCATATTATAAAAAAAACTAGCATGAATTGTTGTCTTCTATCAGATATAACTATTGTATAATAGCAATATGTTAACATCTACGCCAATGGGGCTCTACCTGCCGCGTGTTTCTCATTATCTCTTTCTATCGCTCTGACCTCCTTGTCAGTCAGCCCAAATGTGTCTGTAACTGCCGCGACGAATAGCGAACTAGAATTGAATGTGTGAGCGAGAATATGTGTATCCCTTCCACTTTACTCGCATTCCAGCCGCGGGACTTCAAGTGAGCGGAAGACTACGTGCTCCCTAGAGCTATAACCTTGAATTCGTCAGCGGGGATTAAGTATTATTATTTTGTTTTCCGAATGTTAGAGTCATAATGATATAGAGATACTTAAGCTAACTTTCGGGTTTGCGAAAAAAGTGGAGTAAAACAAAAGAAGGATATTCAAATAAAATTAGGCTCAATATCGTTGAGTGACACTATAAGTTAAAATATGTGCATAAATTATTTTTGATAAAAGCTATACTTTAAAAATCCACCTTAAATGTACCATTGTTTCAACGTTATAGTGCGGAGTTCCACAATATCAGTCGCAGCCGATTCTTTGAAATTTTATGTTTCATGCTATATTGTGTTGGGTACATGAAAAAATTTAATGGAAATTATTTACTTTAGGGGCCTCAATTCCGATTTTGGTGATTCTGAAATATGTTGTAGAAAACAAGATTCTGAATAACCTTTTCCTATACATATAACCGCCGCACGGCTTTACTTTCAGTAATATTTGCAAAATTCCTTTCGTGCTGCTACATTGAATTCTGCGTCCATAGTATGTGTGTGTCAACGTTGGTCCACCACTTGTCTGCTGTTTGTTTCTATAAACATGCAGCGCCCGGCGGACAATATAATATAACGAGTGAATCTAAAACAGATTAGCATCTACTGACACTTATATTGTATTATTATACGATACGTTATTACGTATACGTATATTATATAATTAAGGTGTCGTATAATAACACTAACAATTAATTCGGTTTAGGTTTGGGTTAAGTTGGGGAGGGGGGCCGAGGTAGAGTCCGCCTTCCTTACACATTATTACATTGGATATTTAGCAGAGTTCTTATTCTGAAGGACATTTAATTTCGACAATCGCATAATATCGTTTTCTGATATAATGGCGGAATTGAAACTTGATACAGAGTATGTTATTTAACAAATATAATTTAAACTTCAATCTAATGAAGTAGTAGTACTGATTCTTCTTTGTATAGTTAAGCATGAATTTGAGGACGATCTAAAAAAATTATGAATCTGTAAAGTGAATATTTGCAAAAGATCAAACTTGACTTATTCGATGATTTTGAACGTTAGTTTGCGTGGCAGGCCGCCTAATAGCGGCCAGTGTGATAAATATACCCTATACTAACCCAATCCATCGATTCGCTTCCCCTCCCGTAAAACCTAACCCAAACCTAAACCGAATTAGTCTATTGTAAAGTCAAACGTTATTATATTAAATACGTATAAATAGAATCCAATCTGTTTCAGGTTCACTCGTTATGTTGGCAGTTAGTAGATAGTGATGTTTATAGAGACAGCAGATAAGCGGCGAACTAAAGTCGTCGCACTCATTGTTACGGACGTGTACGTATAGGCAGCATTCAATGCAACAACACGGAAGGAATTTCGCCAATATCCTGGAAAGTAAGGCCGTGCAGCCGTTATATGTATAGGAAAAGTTGTTCAAAATCTTGTCTTCTATAACTTATTTCAGAATCATTAAAACCGGAATTGGGGCCCCTAAAGTAAACAATTATGAATGTAATTTACAATCCCGCTATATCTCGACCGGTATTATACAAACACTCTCTTTGTCGCTGGCCATTAAGCTTTGATTGTGATCCCGCCAGTAGGTTCATAAGTTACGCAGCGATATATCGTTTGTGACACCGGTGTTGCGTTGAGTCAACTTCTGCTAATGTGAACTGAACGTCCTTAAATTAACGTTTAACCCTTTGACTGCCATGCCAAAATCACATGTTTCGCTTAGGATACCATGGGAGTATATCGCTAGATGCAATATTTCATAAAAATTAATCTTTTCTTTTCATGATTTAATGAAAATTTTTAATTGTTCAATGGGGCATTCTTTACTTCAAAATATCCTCCAATTAGCGGTAATGTTCAAAATGCAGTAACCGTCAATTTTTATGCAACTCTTACGATTGTAAGTAGTTGAAGCGTTCCGGTCACCAATGATCACCGTGGGGTCACAGGAGAAACCGCGGCCCGTCATATATGGCCAACGTGACAGTTAATGTGTTAACTTATGTGGTGGGGCTTGTTGGAGCCCATAATTTCATAAATACTTGTACATTTACTTTCCATAAGAATACAATTTTACTTATATTGCTTGTATTTATTAACCTTTTCAGGGACGATTTTTTGTAGGAAGAAAAAGAATGATCTTATTTTTTCGTTTATTATGATTTATTCGTTTCATAATTAATAGGGATACAAAAAGCAAAAGAATTGGGAAAACAATAAAAATTCACGAAAAAACTTAACGTTCACATTTGTGCCCAGTGAGCGTTATAATTATAGAATACTAAATGTCCACATATGTGGCCAAGGGCGTCAAGAGGTTAAAGCTCCATTTTCAAAAATAAGTATGCTGACTTGCTGTTTAAATGAAAATAATTAATATAAGAAGAGTAACACACCAGTTTACCGTTAAAAAAATGTGCTTCGCGAATTGTGACAATTTGCTTTATCTCCTCCAACCTCCTTCCCTTCCTTTCTTTCTTTCTCTTCCTCTTTCTTTGCACCCTTTGTCAACGGACAAAGTTTCCATTAGCAGTGAGAATTAACTACTCCATCCGTACCACTGCTAATTATTTTCTTATTTGCGAGCTTCCTTCTTTTATTTCCCCCATTACCTCAGAAAACGATTCCATTGCTCGAAACTTTCTTCCCTGCTCCGCCAAGGGATTAAAAGGGAAGGCATAAAATGAATGCTAAAGGTTGGAGACGGTGATTTAAAGTTGTTTCCTTCGGATTACCGACATTTCATTTCGCAGACACCGTTCTCGTCGACAAGATTAAAGCTACATCGACTTTCGTCGACGCTCATTCTATTGACACCGAAGTTAGTTATTGCAGTAGTGAAAATAATGACGAAGTTGCATCGATAAGCATAAGAACACTGTCGACATGGGTGGAAATGAAGACTGATAAATTTTATCTGTCAGTAAATATGTCGACAAATGAGATGCTGACGATGGAAGGTAACTGAAATCAAAGGTGGCCGAGAGTCGCCTATTAATACCATTGACTGCCACTTTGCTTACTTGTGATCGAAACTTTTTTCTTTATAGGGACGATGAATGTGCGTTGTATGTGTTATGATGCGAACGAAGCATTAGTTCGTCAGATCGCGACTATCGCCTGCTAAATTAATATTAATTGCCGTTGCAGGCAGTTTTTTTAACTACTTATATTATAAGCAAAGCCTCAAACGCAATATCGTTACGCTTGATTTTTGTCTTAGAATGTCACATAGAGTTACCCCTTCAATTCCTGCCTAGATTCGACCGAACACCCTGTATAAGGTCAACCTTCACGAAAGCGAAGCATAGTTCGAAAAACATGTATTCTACATTTTCTATTTATTCTTATATTTAGCATCACTCATAGTCTGTTTGCCCATTCATTTCAGAGTACCTAACACTACAAATATGAATAAAGTAGAATTAACTCAATTAGTTCACAAAGATTTCGTCCACAGTTTCCAAGTTACAAGATTAACGTATTCAGACCTATTAATCAACCACAATTGTTTCATTAATTCGTTTCCATCAGTTCGTTCTTTATTCATGATTAACTAAATTTCCATCGGAATCTCACAACACAAAGTTGATGTTAACCAAGCGATTCGCAAAAAAGCAAATGCGGTCAAACTTTCGCTGAAAGCGGGCGAAATTTAATCAATAATTTCCTCGATGTATCAGCTCAATCTTCACCTATCTTATTCCGCATCATTAAACGGCCAGAATCAGTTATCAGCCCCGTCAGAGATTACACGTGACTGTTCTACTCGCTGTAACCCGTCCAGTAGTAAGTATCAATAGTATGCCAGCTGGCGAGAGATACCGAAGCAGATCGTGATGCACGCAATGCAGCTGGCAACCTTCGCTTTTTTACTCCAACGTACAGCGTGGATACGATATAAGTCAATAAGTGCTATATGCTACATGTTATTGTTCTATCACTGGTACTGGAGGCGTAATGAGACTATACATGTATACCACATGAACCACATACCACGGCGAAACTTTTTTAATTTGTTTTTGAATGAAACTTTCACTAACGTATTTGTAAGGTTCTTTTGAATAAAATGAAACCAAATAGTGTGTAATTTAGATGATACTACAGCAATATAAATTGCATCTGTTAGACCCTTGCGCTGCACACGCGGCCAAGGTCTCTCAACGGGGAGAACATCTTCCGTCCCACAAAACAACAGCGGGAAGTTTCCATTTGGACATTTGCGACATGAGTGTGCCGGTAGTGTTATTTTTTGAGGACTAAGGCTTTTAGCCTTTCCTTTGCCTTCTTTGTCGAACTTTCTTAACGTCCACTGAGGGACAACAGTCTTAATTTCTGAGTCAACCGTGGTTCCTCAATAGCAAAGAGCATGTCGTAAATAAGGGACATACTGTAGGCCCGGCGCCCAGCCGAAACCCGCACTTGAGAGGCACATGGGCCTGGAGGAATTTCCCCTTCGTTGCCTAAATTCGGGAAACTTCCTGCTCCGAGTGACTCACCCCACCCTCGTTCTTGAAACACGTGCTAAGGGCACAAGAACGGGGGTGGGTGGCATTCAGGGCATACTGCTGATTGGAGTTTTGACTTTTTGGCTCTAACCAATTAGCGTATCGCCTTGAGGTATGGTAGGAGTGGCCAGTCGAACTCCTCCATATAAAACTGAGCCACTTCGGCGCCGAGACATAATATCATAGTATCATAGTATCATAGTATTCTAGTATTATAGTATAAACAGAACATAGACCACAAACATAGACTTCAGATAGTAGAGCATAGTATTGAATCACTAGTATTGAAGCAATAGCATAGAACACTAGTATACCAAGACATAGTATAACACCAGTATAGTATAGAATATCATAGTATAACTTGGTATAGAATTTGAACTTGTTAGTCTGTGCACCACGTGCAAGCTCACCCGGAACTCGAGCGATTTTACACCTGTAACAGTCGTGGAGTCCCAAACAGCATCAGCCATTAATATTGCAGATAATATTAATAAGCAATTATGATCCAAATTATATTGAGTTTAATTACCATTTTAATTAGAAAAATTTTACCAACACATTATTAGAACTTTCATTAAAAATTAACCAAAAATACAAAAATTACAAAAACTGTCTTCGTTTTATTAGTATTGTTTTATTGACGCGTAGTTATTCCAATTTTTTCAGTTGCCTCGATTCTCAATCTCTCTTTCTTCCTTGCCTGCTATCTTTCTTTGCGTTTGTCGCTAGCATTAAAATTACAAACAACTCCGAAAATTAGTACCTTCGCGTTGTAAGCTCTCGAACGATCCCGAGTTTCAAACATATATCGTATCTAAACTGTATCGGTTGGAAATTGTTTTTGCAAAAAGGAAAAGTCCGATTGCTCGGAAGGTTTTACGGTAAGTGCCGTGGAGTCAATCATAGTCCTCTTGCTAAAAAGCAACATAGTGTTCGTCACTTCTTGGACAGATCTTTCAACACAAAAGTCCTATCTCTTAGATAATGCAATATCGAGGAGCTTGCTACTTCAAAACATTCTTGTGCATACTATAAGCAACACATTCCTCGACTTATGATGTCTATGCGGCTTCAGGACACTAGACATTAAGTGACGTCTGGGATTCCATTGATAAAGCTAGTTGTACCTTCTAACCAGGCACAGATCACACACACGGTAAATAATAAATTGTCCTTTTAACGTATTTCACTTCTCCCGTCGTCCGTAGATCTAACAATTTTTTCCCTCCATTAGTCGAGAATCTCTTCAATTATTGGAGCATTAAACTTTATAATTACAATCATAATAATGAAAAATTTATTAACAAATTATGATCAAACCATATTATCTCCACGATCAGTATTTATCACTGCATTACTTCTACTGCTTCTACCTAGTGAATAATAACTTATCTTTCGAGGAGAATTCAGAAGGTAACAAGCAGCGCAAGAAATGTATCAGAAGGATTTAATTCGACGAAGAGAAAGAGACTTGGACAATGACAGGCGAAGCATAATGCTAGAGCGTTCAAGTAACTCAACCTATGTGTAATTTAGTATTTTCCTTCTCCATATATGTTGCACGGTCACATGACTGCAACGAGGTACGCTGAAAACCCTTCTTTGACATCGGTGATGAACGCGGGGGTTACAAGTTCCACCCACAAAATACCTGGCCACTTCTGATCAAATTCCATGCATACCTCAAGATCTGTCAGCGCTCACTATTTAACCTTTCACAGTCTTATATCGTTCTTCGAAATGAGCTACTGTTCTTGAGAAATTCGACTTTAAAACACATTTTATACTAACCGGGGTAGTAGACGATTTTGTGGGAATCGCTGTAGTTCGCGTTCGGTATACCGAGCAGACATTTGACAATCGCTGCTTCCGGTAAATCTTCGTCCAGCAGTGACGTTTGTGTTAAGATATCATACAGTCCATCGTTACGCAGGTTAACGGTAGGCTTTGTCGTTTGCTTCTCCGGAACACTGCTGCAATAAAAGTGATGTTTGTAAAATTATCACGACTGCGCTCTATGTCGAAATATCATACAACGCGTGCGGCGAACGCGCGGCATTAGTATGTTAATGTTATTTCTGATATGCATATTGTGTCGTGCTCGACTGTTGTTCTTGTATACCTTGAGCGTCAATCTCTGGATAACTTTGAGTTCGACTGTTAGAAATCAGTGGAGCTTATAATTGTGTACAGTAATGTTTCTATATATAGGTAGCAGAAAGTCGTACAGTACTGACTAAGCTTAGTATTCATTTTTCTCGCTATAAGAGAGCGCTTCTCAAGCAAAAGTGCACAACTATTGCATAAATATCTAATATACTTCGAGACTATAGCATTCCTCAACTGTTTCAAAATTTGATGCAGCGAGTTACGTACACGTTGCTATGTCCGTGCGATCAAACATATCTTTCAAGACTCATACATTACTTCTCATGTAAGTAAATGATTTTATTCTATTTTTATAATTATCTCTAACCCGCTAAGAATAACTTAAAACCATAGTTTGGCATCTTTTTGTGTTCATTAATACGAAATCATAAAAAGTTGTCATGCGACTATCATGCAGTGCTGACCATTCCGTCGTTGTGCAGTACCGTTCAAACTAGGATCCACCAAATTTTCTTTATTTGCAAATATAGTCTATTGGTACCTTAAGTAGCAAATGCATTTAAAAGAATAGTTAAAAGAGGAACAAGTAAAGGCCAAAAAAGTAAAATAATAGGAGAAATAAGGAAAAAGTAGCTGTTAAGTAAATGGGTAATCTTAAAAGAAAATAAAATAAGACAGAAGCTGGAGGAAGAGATGTATTAAAAAGAGAATAATTTTGTAAATAGGAAGCTGGACTCGACGAAAGATATCCCAGTTTTTTATTTGCAAGAAAACGTTTGAAGAAAATAGAGTGCATTGTACCGAATGTGGAGGCTGCTTTTTTATGCATACATAAAAAAAAATATTCCTTATTTTACTTATGACGTATGCAAAAATAATGCTTGAATGTCATCTCAATATTTTAATGTCTTTCTATTAATATTTTAATGAGATGAACCTAAAAATCTGACGTGATGAGCGGCCGAAGACAATTTCTCACTCTGCTTAGATTATAAATTTTCCATTTCTGCCAATTTTCATCCCTTATTGAAAATGTTCAAATAAGAGATGCATAATTTAGGATACACTTCTTTTATTAAAGACTGAATATAAAATAATATAATATTTTGCTATACGCTAATGAGAAGGAAAATAGAAATATATCTTTTCACTTTCGAGCCGCTTTTACAAGTACTACTTCAGGCAGCAGTCAGTGCTGTCAACCCAAAATAAAGTTACTATATTCCATTCTTTCAACAGAAAGTTCCACAAAAACATTTTCCCTCTTTTCATGAAATACTATTTATACTACAAATTACTTTTCTACAATTTTAATGTTGATCATTCTAACCAAAGATATAAGAATAAAACTTAGAGCGGTTGGTACTGTACGATCTTCTATTTTTTAATGAAACGGATGTAGCTTGCCACGAAGTTTGAATTAAGATTATCACGGAGCTTTTAGTTTTTGATTTCTATTCGAACGGCTCAAAATTTGAAGGAGAAGCAATTGAAACTTTATGTTACTGTGAATCGAAGTATTTTATTTATTTATGACTGAAAGATCCACTCAAATTGTAACTGATGTACATAGTTAAAAGATTTTAACCACTAGCAGTTGTAGATATCTGAAATCTTAAACACCGTTAGTTGTAAATGTCATAAATTATTAATGACGTGTATTAAATACTTTATAGTACAAGTATTATCGAACTGAGAAATGATAAGGCTATTCTTTGCAATATCGAGCGCTTTCTAAGGTAATTTTTGAAAACAGGTGTAACTTTTACAATTTCATTTCTACATATTTTATGTTGTACGTTAAATGCTGTAATGAATACTTAAGATAACAACAACACTCATTTCGTGTAGATTAATCCTTGCTTCATATGCGCATGTCGCGTTGCGAAGCTCCTTTGATCGAAACGATGGCAAGGAACAATCAATGTGGTTAATGTTGTTTCCTCAGCACCGAGTCATCAGACATTATTACACTCCGCAATAATATAGGGCAAATAATGAAACCTCTAGGTGACCCCTGTGGTCTAGGATTTTACAAAGTACAACCCCAAATCACCCCTTGCGTAGGCCGTACCTTCCCCCTCCAAGGACGACCGGCGAATCATCTTGTTCTTGGAGTGGTGTCCGCCCGGCTAAGGGCATGTATATATTGATAGCGCTTGGCAGGCGAAAAACGCTAAATGTCTATTACTCAACTCAACCGTATCGTTTTTTGTTTTGCAATAGCCACTATATAACACACAAACATTTCATTTGATGTTACTTTCAATGTATACAGAATAAAGATCATCAAGTGTTTCTCGAATCACTACACCGGCATTATTATTATTATACAGTCCACTTACACATAACTAATCGCATAAAGTTAATTCGGCGTGCGACGTTCGAGTTTAACTACCCAGATGCGGATAGTGGAAAACGCGTATACGACAGCGCATGCGCTTTGTGTGTATGTTTCTGGTTCATTATTGCAAATAACAGTGCTACAAATTTCTTACAGTTTTCAGTGTCATCTTCGAGAAATTTTAAACGTTACAAAAAGACGACCTTTTCGTTTATTTAAATTTAAACACTTTTATCACTTACATTGCTGATATATATTCTCTTATTATTAAGAGATATAAGTGCAAAAAGATTTTTGTTAGATAATTATTACTTTGACCGTACAAGCATTACTTCCTGTCAGAGTTTGAAAGAAAAGCTCTTAAAATGCTTTTAGAATTATTACGCGAAGCTGCTTTTTTAGCGGTACTTTTTGTTTAACATTACTTTGTGCAGTAACTTGTAAAATGATTATTTTTTTCAGGTATAAATATGATTTTATTAGTGTAAGGAATCAATGCAAACATAATAATTCTTGTTTCGTAAAGTTATGACCGTTAACTGAATGAAGCTAAGAAAATTAATACAGCCTTTAAGGAGTTTTTTAAATTATCTCAATTATATAATAATAAAATAACCTATACATTATTGAATAAATTAGTAACTGAAATATAAGGTTTGCTTATTTATTTAAAGTCGTCCTGACAATCCGATATAAAATAAATTAGTATTGAAAGTGTATGTGAATTAGGATTTCCGTACGCCTTGTTAAAATAGCAAACGTTTAACCCGTTAACATCGAGAAAAAAGTTCATTCTAATCCGAAATTAAAAGCATAAGAAAATTTGGTAGTTTGCTATAGCGCTTGGTTGAATGGTTGAAAAACTTGCTGAAGTACTTACTTGATGGAGACATCGAGGGTGGGTTGTGGATATAACCCCATCTCCATCCTTATCATCTATTATCTTCTTTTTATGTACAAGATCGAATTTGTCCTCCATTGCTGGAACGAAATAAATTTTGTTTTATTTAATAAATGTGCCACTTTATTCGCAGCGATTGAGATTTCTTGACAGCTATTTCGTTCTGCATATTTTCAACGATTTTCTGTTCACGAGCGAAACTTCAGAGTCATCCTATTCATTTTTACGTTCACTGAGCACATGCAACGATACTTTAATTATTCTATTGCTTCAAGCAAATGCAAGTTTTTAATGCCTTACGCGATAATGGACATGTGATTATTATAGGAAGATTATACTTTAACAACTTTAGTAGAGCGAAAGATGGGACTCAGGTGTGAATAAAATAAAAGTGAAGTGATTAAAATATTAATAAATGTATATTCAGACAATTTAACAACTTAAACGACTTTACAATTTAGCAACTACTACGTTCAGAGTCAAACTGTTTCTGCCACGCGCTCGTATTTTCCCCGTCATATATTCTTCCGAACATTCGTTTCCTTTTTTTCTAATTGCTAACCTTTCTCACTCGGTGAATTCGGTCACGATCACCCAAAATTCCCCAGTCGTGACGTATTCTCAAGTGTTCATCTTTCACGCCTTAGAAACACTCGAGTCCTATATTATCATTACTTGGTAATTTATATAAAAGGAAGGAAATAACGGTTTCTGTTATATGAAAGAACTTAATTTTATTTTCGGAAATTTTAAACGTTTTAATTAAAAAACTCGAACTGGAACACGTTGTATTAAAGCATTGTGTTAAAAAAAGAATAAACTAAAAGGGAATTTTCGTTCTGTAATAAAGAGCAATATTTGTATTCTCCATTTCGTTTAACACATCATGTTATACCGATAAAGGCAGATACAGAAACTCGAAATATGTTAAAGTTTTGGTTTTGTAGTATTGTCGTTTTAAAGTAGTTAAAAGGACGTACTTTTAAGGACCACAACCAAAAAGTGAAACTAAGGGTTGACTAGATGAAAGTGAAGTCCATCGGAAAAAGCCGTGGTAATTATTTAGGAAAGGGGGGTTAGAGTGCGTCATTATCGCTCGGAATAAGAAAGCCTTTTTTTTCCGCGTGGAGGAAATCTTCAAAAGATACCCAACCACCCTGAGGGGGGTGGCCGGGTTATGTGGGATTTTTACCCACTAAAACCTCCACGGTGGCCATCTGCCGCGGTCGGGGAAGCACCGGGAACTCTATAAGAACACGTCCGATACTCCCCCCACGTTATGTCTCCCGTTGGAGACCCTGTCTAGTGGGGGCAAACAGTGCCCCCCGCAGAGCTTATTCTAGGTAAAAT
Source organism: Tetrapedia diversipes (assembly GCA_033822845.1). Lineage (NCBI taxonomy): Eukaryota > Metazoa > Arthropoda > Insecta > Hymenoptera > Apidae > Tetrapedia > Tetrapedia diversipes. The sequence continues at coordinate 420,205 of JAOPTO010000699.1, read as the reverse complement.
TTTATTTACATAAAAATCTTAAACCTAGATACATTTTAGTTACAATTTGCTTAACCTAATGTCTAAGCTAAGCTAATTGGCGCCGTACAGCCACAGTACGACGCCCTCCGCACGCGGGGGAAGCTGTGCAAGGCCGCTCCGGGCCCTCACCCGGGGCAGCTGCTTCCCCTGGCAGGACCGCTGTGACAGGGAGGTCGTGGGACACTCCCAGCAGCTCCACCGAACGCAATCTAAGGGGCCGCGCGTCGGCGCCCACGTCGCCGACCGCCCCTTCCGCATCTCGGTCGCGATCGCTCGCGTTCGCGTTCCGCGTTCTCCTTCTGGAGCATAACGTGCTCGCAGAAGGAGGTTACCGCGATCCAGTTTTCCTCGTGATCGAGCATCGACTCGATCACGGCCGCTAGGGAAAGATCCTCTCCGACACTTCTTCGTAGGGCGCGCCGCTCGCTGGACCATGCTGGACACTCTTCCAGCGTATGCTGAGCCGCGTCCTCCTCTTCGCCACAATGGTAGCATTTTGGCGTTTCTTCTCGCCCAATCCGGTGCAGGTACTCGCCGAAGCAGCCATGCCCAGCGAGCACCTGTGTCGTTCTGTAGGTCAGGCGACCCCACGTCCTGACCATCCACTTCTCCAGAACAGGAAGGACGGCGCTTACCGCACGCCGCCCCGACTCGCTTGGTTCGGCCAATTGCCTTTTCCAAGCGGCCAAGACCTGCTGTCGCGCCTGGCGCCTCGCCTTCTCGATTTCCGTGGCCCGGGCCAACGGGTCGAGCACCGTCCGACGAAGGGTGCTGACCGAGCGGTAAACAGCCTCGGCCTCCTCCGCCAGAAGTTCCAGCGGTAGCATGCCCGCCAGCGTCATCGCCGCCCTGTGGGAGATTGTCCTGTATCCTCGAACAATCCTGATGGCAGTTGTCCTCTCGAGCCGACGCAGCTTGTCACGGCTGCGCCGATTGGCCATCAGATCGCGCGCCCAGATGGGGGCCCCGTAGAGCACCATTGAACGCACGACCCCAGCGTACAGGCGACGAACCCCTTCGCCCGGGCCCTCCAGGTTCGGGAGGAGCCGGCCTAGCGCGGTCGCGGTCCTCTCCGCCCGGGGAACCAACGCGCTGATATGCTCTTCAAAGCGCCAGTGGCTGTCGATGATGAGCCCCAGGTACTTCATGGAATGGCTCACCTCGACCCTCGTCTGACCCACGCGTAGCCATGCTGGTGGCGGGATCCCTCGACCGGGCCTGGTTGTAGATCCAGGCCGCCTCGGTCTTCTGTAGGGCCACGCGTAGCCCGATCTTCTCCAGTCGCTTGATGACGGACGCGACCCCGCACTCGCAGAGGCGGAGCGTCCCACCGAAGTCCTCCCCCGCAGCCAGCAGCAACGTGTCGTCTGCGTAACACGTGATGGTGACCCCGGCAGGGAGTGCGGCCCGTAACACTGTGTCGTATGCGAGATCCCACAGGATGGGCCCCAGCACCGATCCTTGCGGAACCCCGCACAAGGTCTCCCTCTCGACCAACCGTCCGTCGCTGGTGGTATAGCAAACCCATCTGTCCGATAGATATGCCCCTATTATCCGTCTCATGTATGGGGGTATCCCGTGAAGGACCAGGGCTTTCCTGATGGCCCCCCAGGGCAGGGAGTTGAATGCATTGACGATATAAAATGACACCGCCAGTGCAACCCCACCCCGTGAGGCCACCGCCCCCGAAAGGGACCGAACGCGTAAGATTGTCTCGAGACGGGCTGCAGTGATGCGCTCAAAGAGCTTACCCGCCTCGTCCAGCAGACAAATCGGCCGATATGCGGCAGGAGACCCCGCTGGCCTGCCCTCCTTCCTCAGTAGGACGTGCCGTCCTCGCTTCCATTCTGCTGGAAATTCCCCGGTCCTCAGACATGTATCCAGCAGGTCCCGGAAAATATCGCCCATGTGTCGGAGAGTCGCCGCGAGAACTTATCCCGGAACGCCATCCGGGCCAGGAGCGGTGCTGCGAGCCTCCATGCGCCGCACGGCTCTGGTGAGCTCCTCGGTGGTGATCGCCATCTCCGGGCACCAAACATCCTGGTCCTCTTGCCTGCTGATCTGTCCCCCACGTTAGCGGGGAACAGAGCACCGACAACTTCATCCAGTAAGCCGGGATCCAGTGTTTCCGTCGTCGGCGGAGCCCATGGTCGGAGTCTGCCCATTACCATACGGTACGGACGACCCCATGGGTCCCGGTCGACGGACTCGATGAGCTCCTTCCAGGCTGCTGATTTTGCTGCTGCAATGGCGACCCGCAGCGCGGACCTCGCCTCCTGGTACGCACGATATGCGTCTTCACCCTCGGCATCGCTGAAATGACTGCGCCGGCGGAACCTGTCGCAAATATCCATCAGGGCGCCCCGGAACCGTCGTGCCCCACCGGCCGCGTCGCTGCCGCTGGTGAGACGCCCGCTATTCCACACAAGAGCGTGGATCGCTGCGCCGGCAAGATCAACGTTGATCTTCTTCAGCGACCACCGTGGTAGTGGGGGCTGAAGTTCCCCCGCGGACCACCGCTCGAGCCCGCGGTGGGCCGAATGCCTGCCGCCACCTCCATACGTATATGAAGATGGTCCGACAACGTCTCGGCCCCTTCTACTACATGCCAACGCGAAGCAGCAGGTGTCCCCACTGTTATATCCACGATGGAGGACCTCTGCCACCGCACACACGTTGGTGTCGATTGCGGTTAATAACCCGCAGATCGAACTCCGCAGCCCATTCCAAGAAGCAGCGACCCCGGCCGTCCGTGCTCGGGGACCCCCATGCGCACGCATGCGCATTGAAATCCCCCATCACTAACATCGGACGAGGCAGGAATCGGGAGATGCATCTCCCTATCCTGCTCAGATGACTATTAAATTCGCCGAGGCCGCAGCTTGGGGAAATATAACATCCCACCACCACGATGTCGCCCCACTGGACCGCGACAAACCCCTCGCCGATTTCCGCCGTTGAAATCGCGGGGGAACCCGGAAGATTCTGATGTGCTATTGCCACAGAGCCGCGCGAGTCCACCGTCCATGACGGGTGATCTGGAACAACATGCGGCTCCGCGACAACGGCCAGCCCTACGCGCCACTCGCGCATGGTCTGTATTAGCAGATCCTGTGCAGCGCGCGAGTGGTTGGCGTTGGTTTGAAGGAGGGTGGAGGCGAATTTAATCTGTCTCCATGACCTCCTCCGGGCCTTTTACCGGTGCTATTTCGCGCGCGGTTTCCGTCGCTACTTATGCTGTCGCTGGTGCTGGTGTTGGTGTTGGTGTTGGTGTCGGTGTTGGAGTAGGTGTTGGTGCTAGTGCCGGTGCTGGTGTCGGTATATGTACCGATGTCGGTGTTTGTGTTCGTGTGTGTAGCTTGCGAGCCGGAACCACAGTGTTTTTATGCGAATTTATTGCACACGCCTTTCCGCCAAGACGATGCGCCGCAGGTTTACTGAGGTCGATGCATAACGGGCACCGTACGGGCCTCGAGCATTAGCGTGCCCGATGCCGCTCGCCACTACATCTATAGCAGCGGCCGCTGTGCACCGCTGCCTGGCGTGGCCCACCTCGAGGCAGCGGTGACACCGCAGCGGACGCTTCTCGAGAATCTCAATTCGCGCTGCGCACCAACCTATCCGGATTCTCCGGTTCTTGATGCGAGCCGCCGCCTCTGCAGGGCACTGGGCCCACGCGGAGCCAAGACCAGAGGGAGAGCTGCGTACGGCTCCCACCCTAATCTCGGCCACCGAGCAGCCCCCGGACTCCGCGACGGCAGCAGTTATCTCATCAGGCCTTACACTATCTACGAGGTCTTTAACTCTTACCTCAGTATGCTTCGAGGGCCTCGCGATCAGGACGCCGGTTCCAGCCAGGGTTTCCTTCATCCTCATGGCGAGGCTGTCCGCCTTGGCTGCCCGGTTGTCGCCAGCAATCTCCAGAATTAGACCGCCGGTGGTGGCCCTCCTTGGGCGCACCTCGCTGATCTGCAGGTCCTTGATATTAATTTTCTCCCTGGCGGTTGCCAGGGCCTGAGCGTAGGTGCATGCCGTGCCCTCTGGTATCGTCGCCACAACTGCCGCGGTGCGGGGCGGGCGGGGCGTTATCGCTGTCCTCTTCTCTTCTCTCTTCCTTCCCGCCGCTTCCTTTGTTTTTGCCGCCGTTTTGGTGGGTTGCAGGCCGACTTTTGCCTTTGGCTTTTTCTGTGTTTTCCCCACAGTTTCCTTGTCTGGTGGTTCCTTCACATTCTCGGCCGTTTTTCGCTTACGCGATGGCACTGTCTGCCACGCCTCTTCCTTGCGTGGCAGGGTCTCGCTCTGGCCAGACACCGCGGCCGTGGAGGAGCCTTGCTTTGCGGTTGCCGTCTTTTGCGGAGAGAGTTCCGCCTTCAGGGCCGCAAATCTGTCGTCCATCATCTTTGTGATGATGTCCACGACGTCCCTTGTAATCGGGGGCTGCTGAGGCTGCATCACTGATGGGCCCTCCGCGTCCATCCTCTGGTTTCTTGCCTCACTTGGTATGAGCGTGGGGCGTTCCTTCGACCCGGCTACGGCTTCCTTTAGCCAGGTCATTTCTTCTCGGAGCTCCTTTAGCTCCGTGCGCAACTGGAGGTTTTCCTTCTCCAACCATTGCGCGTCACTGCTGGCGCTGGTGCGCTTCACCAGCTCGGTGACGGCTGCCGCCGTGGTCACAGCAGCCACGCGTAGCTGGCGGATGAATCGCCCCTGCAGGTTTTTCGACCCACAGGATACCTTCTCGACGGTCCGCTTGTGCTCCAGTACGAGCCCACACAGACCGCCTGATGCCTCCTGCTGCATAGCCCGCAGGAGGTCTTCCTCTTTCGGGAGTGCCGCTTTCGATGCACGCGAGAACCTCGCGCTCGGTTTCTCGTCTTCGGAGGGTGAATGCGATAGGACGCATCGCGCCCTCTGCTTCACGCCCCTCTATGTCGCTTGTCTTCCCAAGACGACCGACACCGAAGTGATCGAGACGTCAGAATCGGCATCCGACTGCCTCGCTGGTCGCTCCATCTTTGCTGCGCTCCGTGGGCGACCGTTCCACCCTTCGGTACCAGCGTTCTCCATGGCTGATGTGGTTTGGCTTCCCGCCAACATCATGCCGTGGCGTGCCCGCCGATCTTCCTTTAGTGAACGGGCACTTGGTGGCGCTTTGGTCGCCCATCAACGGCGACCGTGCGGACGCGAGCGCCTGAGCTGCCGCTCACGGCCGCGTCGGCCAACGCCCAAGATGGCGCCCAATATGGCGGACGTCACCGCCTAAAAACAGTTGTTTGTAAATAACCGCACGCACACAGCGCGGATTTGTCCGGAACTTTCACAACCGTTCCGCCCGCGATGTTACACACACGGGAATAACTGCGGTCACTGCACCTTCACCCCGACGCGAGATATTGTTTCTCCCGATTTCGAGCTGTCACTTCCGCCGCGTGACGAAGGACGCGACCGACGAAATTCGGCGAACCTCGACTAACCGCTGTCCGATCCCCACAAAACAGTTTCACCAGTAGCACTAGTGGCTACGAGCACTATTCACACCACACGGAGTTTTCCAGTGCGAATTTCGCAGAAAACATCGAATGTAACGCGGAGCGTCGTTTCGGCACGTGCGCATCCATGCGCCATCTTTCAACCTCTCCGGAATAAGAAAGCCTAACCCAAACCTTACTTAAACCTAACTATTCAACCTAGTAAATAATTTACCGAAATAGGTTCGGGTTAGGTCTTCTTATTCCAGCCGCCTTTTGGCGGTCGGCCACGCATTCATCTTCTGTTTCAATTTTCTTTATTGACATTATCCGAAGTTGGAAAGATTTCAGTCATTATTTCGAAAAATTTCATTACTCGATCATTAAAATCACATTGTCGACAGAAGAAGAATTCAGCTAAATAGCCTACATAATGTATTTGGCGAGTTCCATACTTTGGAATTATACACATTATACATTATTCGTCGTTGGTCGCTATGCCGTTATTTATTAGAAACAAGAGATAAGAGACGATCGTGAGCTGACGCATACAGAGTCACAGACGCGTACATATAGATAGAATTCATTGTAGTAGCAACAATTGTTTTAAGGAAAACTCTCGGAAGCTAAGGCCGAGCGGCGGTTATATGTATAGAAAAAAGTTGTTCAAAATGTTGTTCTCTACAATATATTTAAAAATATGCCCCTCCAGATTAGAGTGTAGAGGAGCCAAATTTCCAATTGTAATGTTTTTAAATTTCAGTATTACTTATGTAAAGGTGCCGAATGCGCGAGTGAAAGAATGGATAGGGATGTGTGGGAGTGTGTGTGTTTAGCGTTTGTCATTTGTTCTTCCTCAATTAGCCTTCTCGAATGTTCGATGGCAGTTAATCCTAATGCGTAGCACAGATGCGCATAAAGGGCCTTCTCGAATCTTCAATGGTGCTAACCTCCACCAGCTATCCTAATGTATATAGAAGGAGATGCATGCCCACCAAGCGACATTCGATGATTTAACAATCTACGATTTTGTAATTGACAATGGGACGACTCGACGACGCGACGATCCTGCGTGTATTCAAGTTTCTAATTACTTAATTAAAATAAAGATTCTTTTACTATGTGCCTGACCCTCAAATAAATCCTGCAGTTATGTTAGGAGTAATTATATATTGTCGATATTTATAATTTAAGGATTACTGTATACCATATACTCTTGCTATTAATTCTATACTAACATTAAATATAATAATTATTAAGCATTCTATTTGGTTCCATAGTCTGATGTAAACTTCTGTTTGATAAATCGGTTTTAATACTGTTACAGGACGGTCGTACCAATATCTCCGAACGTACGTACTCGAGCGGTATTCAGAGTCCATCGTTCTCAAGATGTACACAAAAGTAATTAATCAACAATTGAATTGGTATTAGAACTAATTAAAGACAATGATATATAAATACGTTAGGGATTTTTAAAACAAGTATACAAGAAGAAAATAAAGATTTTATGTTTCGCTTCTGAAACAATTTTTGCTTTTCTACCCACTTCGGGACAAAGTAAGTATTTAGTAATTACGGAATAAAGTATACAGGGTGTTAATCTATCTATGGACTTAAATGAAATGGGGGGGTTCTAGACGGTAAAATAAGACGAAAATCAAGAATGACGAAATTTCGTTAAACGCTTCGTTAATTAATTATTAGCAGTTAAAGATTGCCCCAAATCAGCCAATCCGCTGCAGCGCCGTCCGTTGGGCTCGCCGCGCACAGCCGAACCCAGGACCGTATCGACATGTATCATAACGCTTACCTTGTGGGGCGCAGGAAAATTGTTTTGTCGTGGATAATTCAAAATCAAAACTTCAGTCACTTTTCAAAATGTTGAATGACATTAAACCTGCTTACCCGCAAAATCCACAAGAGCGTGTCAAATCTCTCCCATTGGGATTTTCGAGTAAAGAGGGTCAATGATCTCTTAAAGCAGATAGTACACTGCCCAAAAGTGAAGCACCCACACGCATTCAAATCGCGATTGTCCCGTCCGCGAATATTTATTGGATATTACATTCGCATCGCTATTATCCCGTCCGCTGTGTCCACAAAAATGTACACAACACACCTGCACGAATCAGTCATAATTTACACCGTCACTAAAATGTATTCTTTTCTCTCTTCTTTTGCACTATCACGACAACACCACATACGTGTGGCACAAACACACTCACAACCATATTTTATTTAAAACTAAACAAAAAAAAATGTTATTTATAAGAAATTAACTGTACGACACCAGGAAGGTGCAACTGTAGCCGAAAGCGTTTCTTAAATCTATCTATCCACGTGTATCACGCACTCGTAGTGAACTCAACGATAAAATCACACGACAAGAAAACAAACCACACGTCAACCCAAGGTTTTGTTAGCGACTGATCTCTGGTGGCGATCGAACGCAGTCGATGACAAAAGAATATCAGCCCTCCAACGCAGTCGCAGAGAAATCCTTCTTCCGGCGTATTCGTCAGTCGTCATTTGGTTCTGCTGATATTCGGTAGCGGAATTATCTTTTGACATCTTTTAAAACGCTTTTTTAGATCGTTTCTGGTTACATTTAATTTCTTTTGAATAACAGTTTTTTTATTTAGTTTTAAATAAAATACGGTTGTAAGTGTGTTTGTGCCACTCATATGTGGTGTTGTCGTGAGAGTGCAAAAGAAGAGAGAAAAGAATACATTTTAGTGACGGTGTTAATTATGACTGATTCGTGCAGGTGTGTTGTGCGATTATTCCGATGCGCCGAATGATGTGCTACAAGACGCCCGACTGTTGACTTGTAGATGCTATGAACGATATGGATTGCGACTTGTATAATTGCGTTAAGACGATGAATTTTGCGTTACTATTTGTATTATTATGTGTTATTGTGTGTTATTATACTCGCGACGCCGAAGTGACTCGCTTTTATATGGAGGAGTTCGAATGGTCACTCCTCCATACCCCAAGACGATACGCTAATTAGTTAGAGTAAAAAAATCAAGACTCCAATCAACGTATGCCCTGAGTACCACCAACCCCGTTCTTTTGCCCTTAGCACGCGTTTCGAGAACGAGGGTGGGGCGAGTCACTCGGAGCGGGAAGATTTCCCGAATTTAGGCGACGAAGGGGAAATTCCACTGGGCCCATGTACCTCTCGAGTGCGGAGATCGGCTGGACGCCATGTCTATTGAAAGTCCCTTATTTACGACACGGACTTGGCTATTGAGGAGACACGGTTGACTCGAAATTAAATCTGTTGTCCCTCTGTGGAGTTCGAGAGGGTTTGAAATTAAGTACGCGACGGTTTCTTCGTCCTCAAAAATAGCATTACTGGCACGCTCATGTCGTAAATATGCCAAGGAAAACCTCCCGCTGTTGTTCCGTTGGACGGAACATGGATGTATGAGTAAGTGTCATTATCATTTACTGCCAACAGCTTTACGATAACATTGCACGGTCAAAGTAGTCGAACAAATCAAACAGTATTACTTGCAATATTTTCGACATTAATAAAACTTACGCTGTGCCTGCCATTCTAACAGCTGTAAATATACAAACCGTGTGTTGCTGACAAGAAGGCTCATGTAAGGGATACGGATCTAATTGATCTTCGAACAAGAGGCGCGTTTAGAATGCGTCCACGAGTAGCGGGAGGATTCTCGATTTCTGATAATATCAGGGAGTCTCCTCCGGGCTCGGGTATCTCTCAAGTCACAGATAAAGTTACTTACGTCAGGCGGTTCGGAGTCTCTGGGATTATGATACCAGTCTGGTTATCCAGGAATGCAATAAAAAAGAATATTAAAACTTTCTGGTAAATTAGGATTCGACTATTAGTTTCTAAGGATCTACAGCTGCGTCATCTAATAACACTTAGACCATATGGGAATCGCAGCACGTAGTCAGTCAAAATAGTCCACTGCATGGTTAACATTAAATAAAAAAATTAAAGGAGATTAATATATCAGACGGTCGCTTATTGATTCCCTGTCTATTCAATTCTCCAATAAAACTATTGCCCCCAAAGTGGATTAAGAGAATCTGAAAATGTTAAAGTCAAAGGTGGCCTTCCATCACGTTCGTGTCATAAACGTAGGAAATCTTCTCGTTTTTGTTCCGTTGAACGTGCTACTCATCAACCATACAAGAATACAGTTGGTGTATCTTGCAATACAACATGTCTAAAGATCCGCAGTTTGTTATGAAATACCACTGGTAGTGTACTTCAAGAACGAATCAGCCATTCGATTCTTTCCAGTATCGTTAGAAAACGTTAAGGTGAAATAACTTCAGACACGTGGCTGGAATCGAACATTCAACTTCGCGTTGGCTACTAAGTGGTGACGAAGGGGAACGAATTACGAGTACCCGTCGAATCGGGATACAAAATGCGTGGTCTGGAAGTGGACATTTCGAGGCGGCCGCACGTACACCAATGAAAGTAAAAAGTTAATAGTAATGGATACATCGCTGGCTGGCCGTTGGAAAACGACTGTGCATTATCATGATAATACCGTACGTTCCTCTAGTTGCCTTTCCATTTTCACCCCTTTTCGTCACCTCTTGTTCCCGCAGGATTCTCTCTCTTTCTTCGATTCACCGTAACTGTTAGCGAATTTTATTTTTCGTGAACTAGTGACTGCAGCGATGAAGAGCAATGTAATCGCGGCTCGAGGAAAATAAATCGGATTCCTGTGTGTGACACGAAAGCCCGAATTTTATCGCCTACTTCGTGCCGTTATGCCGGTATTATCGAGAAAGGACACCCGGGTGTGATGTCACCTAACTAGATGCCCAGTTCGAGCGTGGATTACGTCGTGGGCACTGGACAATCCTAACTGATGCTGTCCTTTTCCCTTTCTTACTAGTCTTCTTTTATCTTTCCTCTTCCTTTCTTCCTTTACGAGGTGCGATAAAAAGCATTAAGTTGCATTTTCTACTACAAACCAGAACACAGTTGCGTAGGGATAAACGATCCTTTCGGTTTTGTTGTACGTGTGGACAGCTGTGATGCGTGTATATTTTTTTATGCAAATTTGTAGACGGGACAACCACGAGTTGGACACGTGTTGGTGGTTTATCTTGGTGTGCAGTAGAAGTCATGGATATCCTTCAGTTGAAAATCCCTATGGTCGGACCTTGATATATTCTTGTGAATTTTGCAAATAAGTAAGTTTAATGTCATGCAACATTTATTTAATACTGCAGTATCGTAGTTTTAGAATATTTGAGGGAATATAGTTTTAAAGACGGTGTTAGAAACTGAATACAGAAATACTACGAAACAAAGATTAACCAAAAAAACCTGCTTTCTCTTAATGTAGTTTCTGAAGGGCTTCTTTCAAGAACCCAACTCAAATCTTGCATTTTAGAAAGTACAAAAACGTTAAGAAGCAGAACGAAGGAACTGAAAGATGAGGACAGTGTCATAGGAATTTCGACCACTGCGTAGTGCTAGTCTCATACTAAAGCTCGCGATGTTCGGTCAGAGAATTACACTTACCTCGTGCTATATAATAAAGTCTCATAGTATTTCAAAGCAAAGTGTCTTTTATTTAGTAATTATAAAACCCCATTTCCAATTGACCTCGACCGAAAACATGAAAATGAAAGTGACTAGACGAAAGCCAGGCCCATCGGAAGAAACCATTAGAGCTGTTACATTCATTGTTGAGAATTGCTGTACACTTTTTACTGTTATAATCGATTACATTTATAATTTTAAGTCTAATAATCATGAGACACTTTCTAAAATACTTTTTGGAAAGTGATGGCAGTATTGATTTTGCATCGTGTGTCGCTCGATTAACGAATAATTTTTCCTGGGCTCTTCGAGGTAAGAGTTGTAACTCTCTTAACACTACGGTTCGGACTTCGTTTGCACCTGATTTCGTATACAGACGGCTCGGAGGTACAAAGCAGGTTGCTTAAATTCAGTGAAACTTGTGTATCAAACATTAATTTTTAAAAACCAATTAACAGATCCTTAAACGCAATTCTGTCACCCCTGATTTTCATTTTGTTTTACCGTATACAATCAATCGTTTCATTTCAGCCTATCTGGAGCTTTACATTCTGTACTGTAGCGAACGAAAGTTTAAAACCAAACAGTCAACGAAAATAAATAAATTAGTTTATAAATAGTGTTCCATCATAATAGCAATAAAAATGAATAACCATAAAGCAATGTTTTACATTGCCCTCTCGTCTTAAGCTTTTGTCCACTACTGTATACTCGAATGGTTGAAGAATCGAACAGTTTTCTTTAAAGTAGAGAAATCATACACCAATATAGCGGTCGTGCTGTTGGTTATAAACCAGGAAGCTGCGCAACAGATCTTTGATAACAGTTAGCCATTTTTGCTTGGATAAATGATAAGTCGATTGAGAGGAGATTTCTTTCACACGCCAAGTAGCTCAACGTGCAAGTAGCACTTCGTAAATAGTGTAACCTTATGGGGATTCGAAAGCCTTCACCATTATATTTGTAAGGTAATTCTGATGAAAATGAAACCAAACGCGATATAATGTGGACAACATTTACTTATTAATATTAATTGTACATCATAAACTATAAAGTTCATTTAAATATTAACTTAAATATCAATATTAATATATATTAAATACATAACATAATAACATATATTAACATATATTAAGTTACGATCACTAGTTTACAACCAACTGCCATGTCCTAGATGCAAACACATGGCCAGGTATGCATGATTTTGATGTGGCTACAGAGATATCAGATTGGAAGAATTTCTAAACCATACAAACTTTTGCTTTACAGATTTACAAACAATTACTTGATCTGATAGCGAATGCGATGTTATAGTTTCACTGAAATGCTTCTGTAAAAAACATTTATGCTTTCGTTATATTAATTTATATATATATTATATAATTCAATATAATATAACAATAATACAATAATCTTCTTTCCAACACTAACAAGTTGTTGATTATAACAAAGTGATGAAACAATTTTATTTCACTACCCCGGTTCGAAGTTTAAACTGCTTTCAATAGTATTTATATTTAGCTTTTACATAATTCGGTAATATTAGCATATTTCACTAGCATTTGTAGATAGTGTGAGGGGTTACTTTATTTCTTTTACAAAATCGTCTCTCGTTCGTACAATACGGTTTCTATCTTACTAAAGCTGACTATGCCCTTTTCCTCATGCTTTTATGGGCGCATCCCCACTTTGCACTTTCCCGAAAAACAAACCCGTCGTTGGTGCGGGCCTGGAAAGTGTAAGCGGCCGTGACCGAGCCTCGCGCGTACTCGGTCCCAACCCTTATTGGGGACCTCTGGTTTATGGTGGCCCTAATGAGCACTTGATTATCTGGTTCCTCTTACAAACTCGGCCATTCCTGACATCTGAGTCCGACCTCGGACTCGTTCAATAAAATATACAAACACATTTATAACTACGATTTATAACTACCTTAACCTAAACGGAAACTTAAATTCTAAACTGGGTTTTAAATTTAATCTTTATATTTTTCTCTAAACAAAGCTACGGTAGGTGCCACGGTCGCAGATTAGCAGAGGACCAGGTACCCTGGTAAGGCTTCTGCGTACTTTGGCACCCTGTAATAACGGCTTTTTTTTTTCTTTTTTTTTTCTTTATGACTTTGTAGGGTCCTTTGCACTGAGGGATTAGTTTTTGGGAAATCCCTGGCGCGCTTTCAAAATTCTTTTCTTTAACTATAACAATTGGCGACGCGTATTCGGAATCACTGGGTCTAATAATTTCTTTCGCTAAGAGATCATCCCATAGTCCCTGTAATTGTTTTCTTTCGGAGTACGAAATTCGGCACGGTGTCGTCTGAAAAGGTCGGTGATCGTTCAAACTTAATTTTACTTCGGCATCTACCTGTGGTAATAAAGGACGCGGCGGTTGTATGTGCTGTTCCGTAAATACCTTTTTAAATTCCTCGCATTCATTGTGAGGTACGCGGGGGTCGACATTTATTGAATTTACAGTATTTTCCACAGGATAATCTGTACGGATATTCAAAATTTCGCGGACCTCATTGTTTTCGTTTTTAAGCGGCGACAAAGTTAATTCAAATGATTTGAGAGCATCTCGACCCAATACTACAGACTCGGACATCGTTTGATTCGGCACAACTAATAATAATATATCTCTGCGAACGTTATTAATACAGACTGTGGCGCGTATCATGCCTTTAAGATTTAACGGTGATTTATTTATTCCTACGAACCGATTTCGGATATTGTCAGGAATTTCGCTCATATCGCACGGAACAAACATTTCTTGAACGAAACTCACCGGACTTCCTGTGTCAAACAGAGTACGTAAACTTAGTTTTGAATCGCCCAGTTCATAATCAATGTCTCTGTGGAATTCGCTGTCCGGCGGTGGAGACGCTTGAACACAGGTGACTTGCGGCTTCACCCTTTTGGGGCAGGTGCGTAATAGGTGCCCCATCTCTCCGCAATGGAAACAGGAACCTTTCTCCCTTTTCGGCAGGCGGCACTCCTGAGATCGGTGACCCATCCTGTTGCAGTTGTAACAGCGCATCGGGGGTACTGCTGGTTCCGTTAACCCTTTCGCTGTCGATGGCTCCATCCTTGGTCGACCCGCTGATGTTCCCGGCGTCGGCTGATTTCTCGGGACTGGGCTCAGCCTAATTTTGCTGAACGCCTGCAATAACGCTGGTGTCGTCGCGAAATTGCATAACCGTGCCTGGTTACGTAGGTTGAGGTCAGGGATTCCATTAGTTATGGAATCAACTAGCTCTTTGTCCGCAACTGGCACCCTGTTTGCTAAAATCAGCTTATCGTGAAAATATGCGCTGAAATTTTCACCGCTCATCCATCTTCTTGATTCAAATTTTCGACGGGCCTCTAATCTGCTCTCTCGATGGTCAAACATTGTTCCCATGCGGTCTATTAATTCGGCTGTGCTAATTTCCAAATGCTCTGTCCTGGACTGAAACCATGATAGAGCCTTTCCCTTCAGTTTCGAGCCGATTAGGATCCTTGTTAAATTATCGTCCAGGTCGTACGTTGTTCTCAACAAGTGCAGCTGTTTTTTCCAGTTTTGGAAACATTGTTCCGCACCGTTGAACTCCGGCAACAATTCACCAACGGCTTTGATATTCGTCCTTGATGTTCTTTCCGCTTCCTGGCTTGGACCAGGGGAACGCCGTAGAATGTCATTTTCCCGCTGCAATAACTGTAGCTCGCGCTGCATCAGCTCTCGTTCCCGCCGCATAAGTTCCATCTTCATGCGTAGGAACCGGTCAGGGACGGTGTCTGCTGATACACCCTGCCACGGAGCTGCATTCGCACGAAGACCGCTTAGTCTGCATCTTCAGGGACTGGATTTCTGCCCCTCTTTGGCCGTGACACCATGGTATCTTCCCATGACCGATTTGGGAAATGCTCATCAAGCCGTTGTATCAAATCGGCCTTATTACCTGTTGTAGGTAGTCCATGTTGACGCAGCATTTCTTTTAGCTCAGAAAGCAGAAAGTCGCGTTGATTTTTTTCAGTTACGAGAGACATCACGGGATTATCACTCCGAAAAAAATAAATGTTGCTTAAAATAAAAATGTCAAAGTCACACAGAAAATAACAAATACACAGAATGTCACACAGAATGTCACACAGAAAATAACAAATACACAGAATGTCACACAGAAAGTAACAAATACACAGAATGTCACACAGAAAGTAACAAATACACAGAATGTCACAGAGAAATTCGCGAAAAGAGTCACACAGAACACGAACGATAATTACACAGTTACGACGAGTTATTCGGATCTTTATCCCACTTCTGAAATTGTGAGGGGTTACTTTATTTCTTTTACAAAATCGTCTCTCGTTCGTACAATACGGTTTCTATCTTACTAAAGCTGACTATGCCCTTTTCCTCATGCTTTTATGGGCGCATCCCCACTTTGCACTTTCCCGAAAAACAAACCCGTCGTTGGTGCGGGCCTGGAAAGTGTAAGCGGCCGTGACTGAGCCTCGCGCGTACTCGGTCCCAACCGTTATTGGGGACCTCTGGTTTATGGTGGCCCTAATGAGCACTTGATTATCTGGTTCCTCTTACAATAGTGTATATATTATGCTAGTATTTCACACTTTAGGTAGAAAAATCCTCTTTTGTGTGTAACTCATCCTAAAATACCATCTGCTCAAGCTCTATAGAAACAATACTTGAACGTAATTTGAATATGAATGGCACCTATTAATCAAGGGCAATAGAAGAATTAATGATCAACGTACCACGAACAAATTAAATCCATCGTAGTAAATCGCATGTAACTTTTTGCAGAGTGCAGAACTGAAAAGAACAGGTGCAGAATAAGCAATCCAGTAGATTAAGAACTTTTTACGTTAACTGAGAACACAGCCCTACTTTTTTAGCACCTCTGTATTAATTTATTTCTAAGTAAAAGTAAGCTAAAATAAAGTTCACAAGTTTTTCAGACCTGAATGTTGGAAATATAGTGAAATTAGACATCATTACGCATTTTTTCACCATTTATCAGACCCTTAGAAACTTAAAAGTGTTTATAGAAACTTAAAGTGTCATTAAATCTTATGTTTGAAATTAAATATATCAGTTACTAAATTAATAAGATTATATTTTATTAAATAAAGTTGTACTACATTGAACGCTTTCAAAATTAAGTGATATATGGTTATTAAGATTACAATTAATCTAATATTTCAGTGTCAATAAAATTTATCAGAAACATATTTCTCAGGAACTTCTCCAAGAATATCTGGCAATCACTAAACTGACTCAACGCATTCTCCAAATATTAGCGCTAAGACCAAGTTTGCTGATATCCTCCTTATTCTTTATCAGCTAGATTGTTGAAATTACGTCAAATAAGTTCGAGCGTGTTCCTTTCACATGACTTCCGCTGCAACGCAACTTTCATGAGGACCGAACGGTCGAACGCGAAAATCCAAATAACCAACAGATTGACAAATTTCACTAGCGGGTGAGTCAATAACGTTGTAGTCGGATCGCGATGCACAAAGTTTAACTTTTTCCAATCGGAATTCTAAGCGATCCACCGGTTGCGAACCTTTTCCTCCGCGAATCAGCTATTTACTCACCTGTGGAAAATATTTGTCAAGACTCCTGAAGTTGGAGTTTCGATTTCCTGCGTCTTGTTTAAATGTTTCGATGAACGATATGTTGTTCTTCTGTGGGGTATTGATAATTGGTAAACTGTGAACACTTAGTAGTTTTAGGGGAAATAGAAACAACTTTATATTTGCACCAAGGTATGTTACTATCCTGGAAGAACTACGACACAAGAAAAAAATTGAGAGGTATGACTTTTAAGGGGTCATTCTACTGTGACGGCCCGAAATCAAGTCGATCTTTGGAAATTTTTTGTGGGTAAACTATACAACATATCATTTTGCGGCTTAGGATATTTGTTTATTATAATCTTAAAGTTATTTAAAAGTTTTTACGAGCCAGGAGAGCATATGTGTATGAAATTGCAGAACGTTTTTTATGACGTCGTTAAATAAACAGCCTTCTATGGCTGCTATGATTCCAGCTGTTGTAGTGATTTGAAAACAGAAAATAAATAAGATTCTTAATCTGTATGAATGTGGCTATCGTCAGTACCAGAATGGTTTGAAAATATTGAACAGAAAAAAATGGCGCTGGTCTAAAGAAAAATTTTTAAATTTTGACAAAAAAATCAGAATGTTTTACATTCTAAAAATTCGAAAAAACTTCCAATCGAAGCAATTCTGGTAGGGACGAGAATGAAACATCTAATGAACACATCTGCTAAGCGGGAAGTGAATCGGTCAATCCGTTACTGAGCTATCGTGGCAGCCATTTCCAAAAATGTAGTTTTGAGAAAAACGCGTTTAAAGTTATAAGTACTGTTTAGGTGTATATAGAAAGTTTTGATTGTACTTACAAGCTAATTAACTATTCCAGGGCCATATAGTACACCTTCCTTCTCTTCCTAGAATTCCTATAATGTTGATACTGTAGTTCTACAAGCTGTCCGAGCCTTTTTCGACGCCTATTGGCACTTTATCGCTACGTGCCTTTTGTGGATGTTTTCGCGATTATCAGCGAAAATTTTGGTTATTGGGCCAATTACGATTCCCATATAGAGTTCTTCATATTTTCAACCGAATTGGTGTTTCACAAAATGACTAATCCATAATATGTGGTCAAGTTGATGATATCGGCTAGCTTTCCGGATCCTTTTCCTCCTATACTTTTATTCTTTTTCTTCACACTTTTCGATCAAATTCCAAACCTTTTCTTCACGTTTAGAACACATTCAAGCTTCTTCATTATCATATTATCGTAAGGATTCAAATGTATAATAGAATTCCGGGCTTGCCGGGATAAGCCGACCGCTCAGCTAGCTGCGCGCAGCAGAACGGCGCTTCGTGTGAAGGCACATAACATCGTTAATTTTTCGAATTCTGTTAAATCCCTTTTGGAACAAGTTTTTAACATGTTAAAGTCTAAGAAAATGCAAAAAAAATTCGATTTTTTCAATCCATCACAGTAGAATGGCCCCTTAAAATATTTGAAACCGATTCAAGGAACTATTAAACACAGAAGCATTTATTTTAACAACATTGTTTAAAAATTAGTTAAAAAATTTACTCTAAACTAATTTAGGGTTGGCCGGTTTGAGGAACAGGTTAGTAATAGTAAACAGTAGCAAGTAATGTATTTTAAAAGAATAAATTAATTTTATTCTAATTCCAATTTGTGGAGGGACAATAGCCCTGGAGTTTACAGGGGGTCTAGCCCCTCCTCCTCTTAGTCGCCGGGGCCGAAGATTGTCTCGGCGGTCTGCAAATCAGAAATTAGACGGCTAATTAGTGGCTGTTGTGGCGTTTACGCACTATAGCCGAATATCAAAACTCAGCCGATCGGTGTGCCGATTCGGTGGGATAGGCGGCACCTCTGCGATCGCAGGGAGCGGTGTGGACTGTATGTTTACTCGACAGAGAACGTTAACTGCCGTCTCTGCCAAGGATAGACGAAAGCAGTCGAAGTTAGTCGAACTTGCTTGTCGTCCTGGGTTTTTACCGACTGTATCTGGCAATAGAGAGTGGAGGTCGTAAAGCGCCTACTCTCTATGTGCTTTCTTCAGCGGCGTGGACCCTTACCTCCTCTTATTCCTCTACGGCCCTACCGCTTCAGTAGCTATGCCACTAAGACGTGAATAGACCAATATGTTACTGAGCGTCTCGACAGTTACGACTGGTGTCTTCTCAAATGCCCTCGTTGGGGATCATCAGCGAATAGAGATCGGCAGCTGCCAAAGAACTGCTCAACAGAGACTGACCGGTGTGTATACACCACAAGCACGTGAGGACACTGAGAGATTCCTTTGCGTTGCGCAAGGAACGACCAATGCCTTCTTAAAACGGTCTCATGGGCAAGGGGCTTCGAGAAATTAAGTCGAGAGACTTTGGTCTGTCAAGTGCGGAGTCCTCCGATTCTTCTAAGCAGATCACTCATGAGAAAGATTGTCGCAATCTTCTCGTAAGGTGTGGAGCTCGACTTGAGTTTCCACTGATTTTAAATGAACTTCTTTGGCTCTTTGGCGGTTCTGCGGATAAGCCCGTCGTCACACGACACGAGTTCAAAGAAAGATTTATTTCTTTATCAACGCCTTATTATAAGTGTGGGAAGAGACTTCGTGCTCGTTGTCACTCGCTCGGTTGCCAGAAACAGACAAAACGCGATCGACAGATTGGCTGACATGTTCGTGTTCATGTTGAAGATTGCCGTTAGGCGGCGATTACAAAATTGAAATAACGTATTCTCTGCCACTTCTCTGTTGTATCTCTCTTTCTATAACGCGACCTCGTAGACAGATGCGTTCGGTAACTTTTGATTCGAACTGGTTTCCGAATTGTAACTGGCGCATCCCCGAGGTCGCTGGTATTTATTACTTTTTACCTTGCTCACCGTTATTCGTTGGCAAAGTACACGGAACAATAACCGACGACCTCCGATGTTATTGCTCTAACGGCTCGAATTTAAATATATATTATTATTATTATTATTATATGTACTACAACATATTGTGTTTTTCAGTGACTTCGGCAACAGATCCACAGCAAGAATCATATAATTCCAAAGAACGGTTGGTGCTTTTGTATACGAAATCACGCAATCGCTCTTTCGCTTCTGAACTCCCCTTCGATACATCATCGCCTTATGCCGTTTTCATTCCGAAATCTAGAGAGACAGAGGAGAAAGACCACCGAGATCAGAAGGTTCCTCTTTTCCGACAGGTTATTTTATAGTCACTTGTCTGATGACGTTCATTCTACTAATTGAGAAAACCTCTTACGCGTAAGCCGTCCTTCTCGTCGATATCTTTGCGTTCGAATAATTTAGCTCTGGTATCTGTGTTTATATTATGACAGTCATAATTACGTTCAATCTCATTTAAAATGAGTATTTATTATAACACATTTTTGTTCGTTAATGATCCGCAGGTTCACCTACGGAAATCTTGTTACGACTTTTACTTCCTCTAAATAATCAAGTTTGGTCATCTTCCGGGCAACATCGGCAATGTCTAGACATTGGCCGCGCACCAGTCTGAAGACCGCAACATATCATTCAATCGGTAGTAGCGACGGACGTAATCAACGCGATCTTATGACACGCGCTTACTAGGAATTCCTCGTCCATGGGGAATAATAGCAAGCCCCAATCCCTAGCACGGAGGAGGTTTAGCAGGTTACCCTGATGAACCACGCTGAAAACACGATGATTCCTTCAGTGTAACACGCACGCAGCCCACAACATCTAAGGGCACCACAGATCTGTTATTGCTCAATCTCTTGCGGCTAGAAACCGCCTGTCCCTCTAAGAAGATTTGTTTGCACGATGGTAGTAAAAACCCACCGACCGATGCCGCGGACCTTCGAGATCCCATAAGGTACGTCTACTTAGCAGGCTAGAGTCTCGTTCGTTATCGAAATTAACGATAAAAATTGCTCCACCAACTAAGAACGACCATGCATCACCACCCACAGAATCAAGTAAGAGCTAGCAACCTGTCAATCCTTCCGGTGTCTGGGCCTAGTGAGATTTCACGTGCTGTGCCAAATTAAGCCGCAGGCTCCATTTCTGGCGGTGCCCTTCCGTCAATTCCTTTAAGTTTCTGCTTTGCAACCATACCTCCCGCGGAACCCAAAACTTTCGTTTGCCGGAAGCTGCCCGCCGAGTCATCGGAGGAACATTGGCGGATCGCTAGCTGGCATCGTTTATGGTTAGAATTAGGACAGTATCTGATCGCCGTCGAACCTCTGATATTCGCACTTGATTATTGAATGCATTTTTGACAAATGCATTCGCTTTAGTTCGACTTGCGACGATGCAAGAGTTTCACCTCTAACGCAGCAATACAAATGCCCCCATCTGTCGCTATTAATCATTACCTCGGGGTTCCGAAAACCAACAAAATAGAACCGGTGTCCTATTTTATTATTCCATGCACACAGTATCCAGGGGAAGGTAGCCTGCTTTGAGCACTTTAATTTGTTCAAAGTAAACGTACCTACCCACCTCGAAACTCAGTGAACAGCACCGCGATGGGTAATCAATTGGACCGCCTGCGAGGAGCTAATCCCACCGGTAGGATGTATCACATAATGCCAGTTAAACATCGAGAGCGGTGAACCGATACTGTGACACACAGATTCAACTAGGAGCTTTTAAACCGCAACTAATTTAATACACGCTATTGGAACTGAAATTACCGAGGCTGCTAGCACCAGACTCGCCCTCCAATTGGTCCTCGTTAAAGGACTTAAAGTGTACTCATTCCGATTACGGGGCCTCGGATGAGTCCCGTATCGTTATTTTTCGTCACTACCTCCCCGTGCCGGGAGTGGGTAATTTGCGCGCCTGCTGCCTTCCTTGGATGTGGTAGCTGTTTCTCAGTCTCCCTCTCCGGAATCGAACCCTGATTCCCCGTTACCCGTTATAACCATGGTAGGCGCAGAACCTACCATCGACAGTTGATAAGTCAGACATTTGAAATATTCGTCGCTGGTTCTAAAGGACCATGCGATCAGCACAGAGTTATTCAGAGTCACTGAAGCAAACGATGAAGGAACAGGCGCCACCGATTGGATTTGATCTAATAAATGCATTCCTTTCATCTCTGGTCGGAATCCTAGTTCGTATGTATTAGCTCTAGAATTACCACAGTTATCCAAGTAAATGTGGGTACAATCTAAGAAACCGTAACTGATTTAATAAGCCATTCGCGGTTTCACCTTAATTCGGTATGTACTTAGACATGCATGGCTTAATCTTTGAGACAAGCATATGACTACTGGCAGGATCAACCAGGGAGTTGCGTGAAGGAGAAAAACAGGGAGTGATCGTTAAACACAACCACCCGCCCGTATAAATCGTCTTTTGCCACACACTCCCTCTCTCTCTTTCTGTTTCTCTCTTCTCTTTATGTACCGTGGTCGATACTCTCAGAGGATCGATCGGCGAGTTCAGCCTTTCGTATTTGTATTATACTATACATATGTTATATATATTACGAGTGTTTGGTCAAGTTTCTTTATCGCAAGAGGAGAAACGGGCACTCATTTATTATTGTCCAGATTAATTTTATTCATCATCTTCTTCATCGCATTACAAAGTGTTTTTAGTTACTTCCATAGAATGTCTAGTTTTGAGGAAGCGCGTATTATATTCACTTCCACCCTGAAACAGTTTCTCGTTAAAATAAAGCACGTATCCAGCATGCTGAGCAATTTTTTAACGAGCCAAGCGCGTATTCGAAGTGCACGCTGAATGTATCTAAATAAACGGGACAAACTCTTTGTGAAAGTTTCGTATCGCCCTCCTTCTAGTCGCACAAACGCGCCTCAAGAAGAATACAGTGCAATTTTCGCAAAGTATAAATCTATCGTACACAATTTGTACGCCCAACGTGTATCAAAATATAACGTTATAAAACGTTTGTAAAATCGTCTGATCGCTCGGGTCGAAGAGTTGATGCTCGGTTAGTACAAGTACACACGCCGAAACGTGCATACAGGTAGCCAACATTCCAATGGGACGCTTTCCCCACATAAGGGCCATTCGGTCATAGACACCGACCCATGGCAATGCTGTGGAGAGAATAATACGGATACGTAAGCGCGACGCAAAAGCGGTCGAGCTGTTACTCTCGAGGAGTGGTGGATTTGCTCTCGACCGAGGTCGTAGATAAGCCCTCGCGCCCGACGCTGCTCCGCCCGGCTGTCCCGAATAGTCGTCTCTCTTACAGATACGAAACGGCCCACCGCAACCTCGGCACCAACCTTGCTAACGCACGGGCGCTTATCTTGCAAAACCGCCGAAATGGGAGACCGTCCGGGTTAGCTGTTGGAACTTTGATGCGAAACGACTACATATCAAGGCGTAATATTACGATCGAATTAGAATGGTACTATCACGTGCGCATTAAAAAGAAGCCGAGAATAGAATTTTATAAAAAATTATCGGAAAATACGGATTTGGAAAATAAGGTTGTTTAATATAAAATGAAAGATAAACAAACGGGACGAAAGAGGATGATAATTATCGAAAGGGATGGAAAACGAGAATATTATATCAATAAAATATACAGGTTAAACAAATTATATAGAAAAAAAAGGAAAATGCTCCGGTCATATTCGTTTGGGTGCGCTCCCGTGTAATGTCAGTCCGAACGTTAGCTCCGGTAACGTCGGCCCTGGCGTATTCCTGGGTAATGTCGGTCAGAGAAAAAGCGGTCGTTTTACCCAAATATCCAGTATGCCCGTTCTGTGAGTAGCGGTCATCTTACACTGTCCTCCAGTTATGTTGGTGCTAAATGTAGCGGTCGTTGTACCGTGTTCCCCGGTAATGCAGATCGTGAGAAAAGCGGTCGTTTTGCTGATTTACCCAGTCATGTCCGGAGAGTCGGGGCCGTTTTGCCCTGCCCTCTAGTCATGTCCGTCCGGAGTGCAGAGGGCGCTTTACCCCGCTCTCCAGTCATGTCGGATCGGAAAACACAACGTGAATTTTTCTTTTCTATGTGCCATCGGCGTATTGCTTTAAAGATTTTCCTTCTATACATATTATATACATAGTACAGCACATAATACTTTATAATTAATATGTAATACTATATTCCTTCCTTCTTCTCTCCTCTATCCTCCTCCTCCGACCTCCTTCTATTCCTTCCTTTCTATCCTCCTTCTATTCCTTTCTTTTATATCCTCCTTCTATTCCTTTCTTTTCTATCCTCCTTCTATTCCTCCTCCTCCGTCCTCCTTCTATTCCTTCCTTTCTATCCTCCGTCTATTCTTTTTTATCTCTCTATCTATCTATGTTTTGTAATTTCGGGTTCTCGTCTAGCCGACAAGACGGATCCCCAAGCTTAGGCCTGAGTCTCAACAGATCGCAGCGTAGCAACTGCTCCACAGAGTACAACACCCCGCCAGGTACCTAAGTCGTCTACAGATTGTTCCGAGTCTCGATGTCGAACTTGGAGTACCAAAGTTAGCCATTGACCGTTAGAGCGCCAGAAGTCGTCGTTCGGCGAAATCCCGATGACGAATCTCATTGACGCCCGTATACGGCAAACTGGGACCCGCGCAATGGCCAGTCACGGAGGTCTGGCCACCAAGTAGTGTCTGATTATTATGAGCCGTTCGAACCACACGAAACTCCTAGAGATATCGTTTCATCCTTTGACTAGAAAGCATACGGCCTTAGATGCGTTTAGTTATAATCCTACGGATGGTGGCTTCGCACCACCGCTTGCTCGACCGAATGCGTGATCCAAATGTGCGAACCTGCGGTTTCCCTCTTACTGAGCAGCATCACTATCGCAACTATTATTCATCACTAGGATAAAGCTGACCTATCTCACGACGGCCTGAACCAAGCTCACGTTTCTTGTTTGCTGGTGAACAATTCGACGCTTGGCGATTTCTGCTTCGAAATGATCAGAACAGCCGACATCGAAGGATCAGAAAGCGACGTCGCTATGAACGCTTGGCCGCCACAAACCAGTTATCCCTGCGGTTACTTTTCTGACTCCTCTTGCTGAAAACTCTTCAAGGCAAAAGGATCGATAAGCCGTGCTTTCGCAGTCTCTATGCGTACTGAACATTAAGATTAAGCCAGCTTTGCCCTCCTGCTTTACGCGAGGTTTCTGTCCTCGTAGAGCTGGACTTAGGACACCTGCGTTATTCTTTGACAGATGTACCGCCCCAGTCAAACTCCCCACCTGGCGGTGTATTCGAAGAGGATTACGCGGGAGTATTTTTGGCAATCGGCCGGCGAAGGCCTCACACCACTCTTACACGGTTGAGTCTAGTAAACCGTCACAACTGGGTCCAAACACCGGCACATGCGCTCCGCCTAACCGAGTAAGTAAAGAAACGATGAAAGTAGTGTTATTTCACCATCTCCCGCTTATACTACACCTCTCATGTCTTTTTACAATGCCAGATTAGAATCAAGCTCAACAGGGTCTTCTTTTTCCCGCTAATTTTTCGAAGCCCGTTCGCCTGGCAGTGGTTTCGCTAGAAAGTAGATAGGGACAATTTTTTTTTTCATTCATCTCTTTTCCGCAGCTTTCGAGCTCTTGCTCATCACTGCATCTCTCTGGCTGGTCCTAAATTTACTAGTGTTTATTTACAATACAAAATGTTTAATTTTAACTTTTCAAGTTCAGTGTATTACTTAAAATTATTAAATTCATAAATGTGTCTCTCAGCCGTTGTTATTATTCCAACGTTTCCATCCCTGCCCCGTGGAGACGGACCCTCTACTTCCAAGCTTCTTTGTACAGTGTATACTACTTTTCATTTATTCTGCGTCCTCGGATTCATTTACCAAATTTACCAGTAAGGTCCTTTTTTTATGAAGATATTATTTACGTATGCCGATAACAGTTTGTAGTTTGCTGGAGTTTCTATTAGTATGCTTAAACTTGTCTGCGTATTTAAGTTTTAATTGTTAGAAAGATACATTGTATATTACTGTGATCGGTTTATGTTTGAATGCGCACGTATCCCCACCAGGACTTGCAGCGGTTGGATCGCGCCGGATCGTATTCTTTTGTTTTTAATCGTTATATAATTGGCAGGAGTTCTCCACATGGGGTAGTCCACGCACGTTATTCTGTATAATAATAACTAATAAATAATATACTCTTGAATCCCTCTCCGTCTTCTCCTTTTTTTGACATTAATATTGATATTCCTGGTAGCAATTGCATCTAAGAAGCATGTGCTCAACTGTCTCTTAGTCTTGATTGCAAGATGGAAACAAACGAGTATCGGAGATTTCCCTTTTGTGCAGCGAAAAATTAATCGTTCCATACCCCTAGATAATGTAGACTATTAGCCTCGGGGTTGGAATTATGACCTATTGTCATGAAATCGATCTATAAACTTATATGTATCTCTGCCATGTTTATTTATAGCCCACCCTTCCTGCCAAATTTCATAAATGTTGTTTTCAATTTGTTGCAATTTGATCTCAATATCGATTTGATCTTCATCTTCTGGCCAATTATATCTTTGGGTGTGATAGGGAAAATGATTAAACAATTTGCGTGTTAACGTGAGGCTTTATTCAACATGCACGTCGCACGTTGCCGTTTCAATTATACAACACCGAATGACCTCTCTTTCCGAAATCCTTCGTCCTATGCTCCCATCGAACAAGGTCGTATTTCCCGGGACGAAAGGAGAGAGGTTCGGTTCGTGGCGACAGTGTGTCGTCGGAGGTAAGTGTGGCTACGCGGCGGTTCTTAAGGACCGTGAAATTTCTCGCGTCGACACATATCGAATGTTTCACCAAGAGATAAGTAAGTTATTTCTGATTTTTAAAGAGAGAGCAAATAATTTAATTTTTAAGTCTAACGGTAAACATCCACTAATGGCTTGTAACGCTGCAGTTGGTGTAGTGCGACACGCCTTAATCAAAATCATAAAAATACTCCGTTGCAGAACCATATGTAACTATTGGGATAAAAACCGCTTCATATAAAATATTTAATATGGGTCTCCCATTACGCCAGTTTTCATTAGCGACTTTTCTGAGTTTTATCTTGTAACACATAATTTTTTCTCAAAATCTCTTTACATTTGGGATAATCGTCAATTTAGAATCAATAACAACTCCTAAGTACTTATACTTTTGAGTAAATATAACTGTCTTACTATAGAATTTAATCAACGGTGGTTTGCTTAGGCTTAGCTTGCCTTTGAGCAACATGACAGTTGTCTTCTTTTCGGATACCTTCAACTTGTATTGATCACACCATTCTAGATACATCCCACTAGCAAAGTTACTATAATTTTCCAATTCCAGTCCAGTATTATCTTTAATTATAAAAACAACATCATTCGCGTATGAAGTTGCTTGTACTTAATGTTCATCCACCGTTTCAGTAAATTTATTCAAGACTTGATCTAAACACCAGTTCCAGGCTGCTGGGCCTATGATCGAGACCTAAGGGCATCCTCTTTTTACTTTATGCATTATACTCAGGAAACTGCCCAAAACTGAAATTTCTCTTTTTGTAAAGTAGCAATGTATGATTTTTACAAGAGTAGTGCTACGACAAGCAAGTAAA
The DNA here is from genome assembly GCA_033822845.1 of Tetrapedia diversipes. Classification (NCBI taxonomy): domain Eukaryota; kingdom Metazoa; phylum Arthropoda; class Insecta; order Hymenoptera; family Apidae; genus Tetrapedia; species Tetrapedia diversipes. The sequence continues at coordinate 393,021 of JAOPTO010000699.1, read as the reverse complement.
ATTTTTTGTTCAGTTGCAGGCCGCCATAAATTGTCGAAAGCACCAACAGTATTAATAAGCAGAACAATAACGTACTTTCCCTTCGTACCCAATATCTCACCTTCGAATTTTATTAAAGCATCCTCAGTACCAAAGCCTTTCTTATAACGGTATTGCGGACTACTAGCAAGATTTCTCTCCAGATAGTACTTTTTGTTAGAGTGTAACGATGATCCTGGGCGACCGCGGCATCGGGAATCGTTGCCTCTTGGACCGAGGTCTCTGTGGAGGGGGCACCTGGGGTGCCAGCAACCTATTCTTCTTTTTTACCCTCAGTCTTTTTCGTATAGTTATCGTGGGTGCAGTCTTAGAGAGCGTTTGACGTAATTAACATTACATTTATTCTACAACACTTTTCTATTCCAGATATAATTACCCTTTCAAAAATTTTGCTTATAAGTGGTAAGAGTGCAATCGGTCTATATAAATCCAACAAAGTTAAATCAGTATCCGCACGCTTCGGCATAACAGTAATTTTTGCAACTTTCAAACATGCTGGGAAAGCTCTGCCCCTTAAACGCTGATTATATAAACACAAAATTATATCACTTCTGATACTGCATGTCTTAATAATTTCAGACGTAATTCCATCAAGGCCTGGAGCCTTACGATTTTTAGTTTTATTAATCATCGTATTAACTTCACTTCATAAGTAATACTCGGTTCCACATTGCAATTTCTGTGTTGAGCTGTTTTTCTTCTCACTTGCGAATGATAATCTGTTTCGAAACTTAATCGTCAACCATAACAAACTTCTTACACAAGGCATTCACAGAATCCTTCCAAGTTACAGTAAATTCTCCATTCAGCACGGTCAGTGTACCGACATTGGGTAAAGCTACCAATTTATTTCTGACAATCTTTTGGATCATACCCCAAGGGTCCCGGTTTACATCTTCCTTAACAAAGTTTTTCCAAAACAAAATTTTACATTTACGAATTCCCGCCACATAATCGTTACGGGCTCGTCTATATTGATCAATAAGATTATCATGTGAATGTCCAGTCTGAAGTCTGCGGGCTCTAGATAATGCTTCATGCTTCCTTCTCACATCTTTTCTCAACCTAGTAATAGAGTGTCCACCAAGGAACAGACTTCTTAGTTCCTTTCTTCAACGGTATAGCATTCATACAAGCTCGATTTATAAGTCTGTTCATCATTTTCGCCAAAGCACTAGGCTCAAGATTACATAAGCTGGTCGAAGTATCAACTGAAAATACATTATCCAATGAGGATATAAATTTATTCCAATCAGCAGCTTTTACAATATACATTTTTTTATTTATACGATTACATAAATACGTCCCGGGCGGATTTACTTCATGAACAATCATGCTATGGTCGGAAGCTCCAACGAGTTCGGTTACCTCCCAATTTAATATTGTTAAAAACAGTACATTTCGGAAAGAGGTTCGGGCGATATCGCGCATAGCGACGCCCCTGAATTTGCGACCTCTGAGTTGTACATTATTAAACGCAACAATAATCGAGCAATGTTTAACGGCAGATTCGGTAAACATCGACGCGGCCTTGGCTTTTGTTGCTCGAGGAAATCGAGTCACAAGGCAGAAAAAAGATGTTTAACGAGTCCCTAATGTCCGTGGCTCGTCAAATTTGAAATTTCGACTAACGTTTTGAGAAAGGGCGTTTCTATATGCGAGTGAGAGAGAAAGACATACTTCGTCCGCATGGTATTAAATACCGGGTGCACGCAAACGAAGAAGCATTCCGTTTAGAAAATTCGCCTCGCAAAGACAGATATATATTTTAGTCGGTAAAACGGACAGAATCACGGAGTGAAGTTTGTCTTGAGATAAGGTACGTTAACGTTACGATTTTTCATGGTTACGTGCATCGGTCACACGTACGGAAGACTCTAAAATTGGACGTGGCTTTCTCCAATTCTAGATTTATGCACTTTGCATCCTGTAGCTCCGTGACGTCGGTGAACAAACATGAGTTGCATCTGGTTCACCGACAAAAATCACACCTGGATTCCTCTGGACAAGAGGAAAGAACAGTCGACGATCTCCGACTTTCGGAGCTTGACGAAAACGGCAATAATCACCTATCGCTGTCACGTGTATCCCTGCTGTCCTTATTCGTGAAGCATTAAGGGGATGCACGTACACAGAATAGGGTACGTCTTTCTTTAAAACCTGCCTACCATCAGCAGGTGTATTCTAGGGGAGGATACTAGTTCCTATTCCCGTTGCATTCATGTGAATCTGGGGACGCCGTTCACGCACGGGGATCTTGTAAAAGCCATAGAATACGCTCAATCAGTGCACGATTGAGCTACGGTCGTTTCTTCAAAACTGCAATGTTGCTACTGAGCTACGCCTGTCGCAATGTAAGCCCGGCGGTGCATGCACCCATAATGTAGAAACATTGCAGAGTAGCCCCAGCCGCTCTGCGAATGTTATACTGGAGGCGCTCTGCAGTTTCTGCAGGTCCATGTACCTGGCCAACATGGGACTACGCATTGCGTGTGTACTTACAACACACACGCAAGGGGAACGAACGGAAATTTTTAGGTTTAAATAGTTACAACATATATTAATCCAATGCATTTCAGATGGGTCTCTAAGCATAGGCACCTCCACGTGGTAAAATCTGGAAATTGATATCGCTTTTCAAAGATTGCATACTCTATGAAAAACAATATCAAGCTAAGAACTACGCAAACATCCCCAAAGTCGAATTAAGATTCTCAAATTCGTTTTTGGTCTTTTGTATTAAATCAAAGTGCTGGAAGAAGATCTTAGAGGTGAATTTCCTTGGACTAACTTGTATGACCAAAGAAGTTCGGAAGCTAATGAAGAGAAAGGGCAAGTATCTTCTGTTAGTCAAAAAATTGTAACAACATTTTTCATCAGTGAAATTGAATATTTGCCTTACTATTTCTTCTTCTTCCAGCAACCAACGATGGCATCATTGTAAACATCAATGATGTCTATGGATTTATGGTGCCCATCACTTGCGATCGTCCAGTGTTTCCAGCTTATATTGCCAGTAAATTTGCTTTGACTGCCATGACAGAATGTCTCAGATCTGAATTGTCACAACTTGAATCAAACATCAAAATCATTGTAAGTGTTTACTTTCAGTTCCAAGATCATTTATTGTTTAAAGTTTTATTTTTATCTTGAACTTTTATTTTTCCATTACAGTCCATTTCGCCTGGTCTAGTGGAAACCGAAATGACTTCACAGTGGTGGAAAGAAAACCCTCGTTTGGTTTTGAAACCAAAAGACGTATCCGATTGTGTTCTCTTCGCATTGCAAACTCCTGAGGCCGTTCTTATCAAAGAATTGATTGTAAACACCAATTCGCAAAACAATGTAAAAGTAATCGAATACTGTTAATTATTTTGCTAATCGTTTAACATAAAACATGACAACTGACATTTGTAAATAAAACAAAATAAATATTTTGCAATATAACAAGCAGTTGTTTAATAAATTTTAATACCATGTACATACTTCATAAGCAATTACTTTATAATAAAACCATTTTATTCGTTAATAACCAGACGGAATACATAAGAGAGAAAACACTTATAAAATAGTAAGATTAAACTTCTTTTATGTAAGCTTCTTTGATATTAAATAAATTATATAACTTCATAGTAAACATTAAGGTAATTTGAAATAACGTAAGATGAAACTAATCTTACGAAACGCTCGCTTCACTAATCCAAGATCACCAGAAGTTTATTCTTTTCTTAAACCAACAGATCATCTGAATAAAACTGATAACAGATTAATAGTATTAAAAACTCTTTTATTTTTCCATATTACTAACCTAGGTTTCAATCTTTGTTACTTCATCTGTTGAAATATATTTTTTAAATTTATTACACCCATTTTATAAATTACATTTCTGGCATTAAACTTTAGTTACATATAATAAACGTTTAAAGAAAATGGTAATAATAACTACTTCTTTAGTAACACGAAAATAGTTACTATTATTTTTCGATAAAAATAGGTACTGCAATTTTTTCATTGGTTACTAATCATTTAGTGTGATGCTTTCATGTTTTATTTAATATAAAAAAAAAACAAAAACTAAAATTTGCAAAAGAGAATGAATACATACTCACATATTTCCCTCTTATGTTCTTGAATAAATAGATGAAAGAAAATTTATAATCGGTCGATATTAACTATGTGATCATAACAATGATATTATTTATTAACAATAAACAATAGTTAAGGAAAGGAATTCAGGATATATCCAAAAAGATGTCAAAAATAAAACAATGAAACAGTATTTTATTTTTGCTTCATAAAGAATTTAATAACGTATTTGACATTAACTACTAATTAATACTAACTTTAATAAAGAAGAATGAAAGATTGTTTTCACTTAATTTGCGCTACAAATAAGATTTGCAGATCTTTAAATCTTACGCGGAGCCGCCTCATCGATGTCGAGATGTCCATGTAGAATAAATAATGAGGCAGCTTCAGAATTTAACATTAAAGATTTGGGAGAAGTAAAATCAATTACTTTAAATTGGTAGTTGTAACGTTAAACGACGCAGAGAAACGCCACGCAAAGAAGTATCCGCTAACTCGAATTTCGCGTCAAACAGGAGTTCGAAGCGCGTCACCGAAGGTGCAAGACGAAGATTCGCGTTTCCGGGGTCGAAACAGGTTGTTTTTCATCGAGTTTGACGGACGAGCAGCGGAATGCGATGCATTTATCATGACGCAGCCGCCACATTGTCAGCGCTTGGTAGGGCAAGTATCAAATTATGCGGAGCCGTCTCATCGTAGTCGAGATATGAATTACTACGTTCCGATACAAAATACTGAAACTCGAACTTCCGATACACAATCGGATGGGTAAGTTTTGATTTTTTATACTGATATCTTTTTTTCCAAAATACACGATTTATCAAATCTTTATATTTATTTCCGTTTATAGTATTCCTCCTGTATCGTCCTCGCGTCGTATGATTCGCATCTTAGGACAGAGATATGCGTTAACACCGACGTGCTATAAACATTTAGAACATCTTACTTCGAAATTCTTTTTGAAAGGGGGAAGAGGAGGGAGCATGCTAAATATTCTAAACAAAACAGAATCGACGCATCAGCGAAGCAACTAAGTAATCTAATTACATACTGCACGGCGTTCGCTGAAAACAGCTCTTGATGAGTCAGACTCGTCAAAGTGGCACATAAAATGAATGATGACCCTAGCTCGTCATTGCATGTCAAAGGGTTGAAGAAACTCAAAATAAAGGATTTGTATTCACCGAAATTGATGTGTCCCATATTACCAGCAATGAGCTCACAACAACGGGGACAATGGTGAGCAACAAGGAGATCTTTCTGCCTACGAGATCAACGATGAACATCGACAGGAAGTATCCAAACGCTGTCCCGACCTTCGACGGAGACACCATCCAAGAGGCATCGTTTTCCAATGCCGTCGAACAGGAGATCCATCTAAGAAACATGCCTACGTTGGGCTGAGCCAAGCACGCTGTCTTATAGCAACAAGTATTAACATCATTAACATCATAATAATTAACCTTAACCCTTTTACAGTCTACTGAAACGACGAGCAATACATACTGTGCAGTGTTAATAAGAAGACAGCTTCAGAATTCAACATTAACGATTTAGGAGAAGTAAAATCAATTCTCGGAATAAGAGTCAATCAAGAAAAAGATAACATATATTTGGGCACTTAGTACTATACGTGACCTAGTAATACGTATATGTAGTTATTGGTTAGGTTTAGGTTTGTACTTGATATTACTGACCAAGTGTGAATAAATACCTGATAGTATATGGTTGCTGACTAAGCTACGGGATTGGCTGTGGCGGATTTCAGAAATGGTGTCACAGCTTGAGGTAGATATGTGAAATTAAAGAGTATGTTCGGGTAGGTACGTTAAATTATAGGTTAGGTACAGGTATGCCAGTTAAAGTTATGTTATGTTAAGCAAGGTTTTTGAATTTATTGGTTAGGTTCAGGTATGTGCATGCAATTATTGGTAATGTACGGGTAGATAATTGAAATTGCATATTAGGTTTGAGTAGTCGCAACAAAATATATTCTTGCTAGCAAAGTTACGTTTTTGCAACGGGCAGATTTGTGAAACTATAGGTCAGATTTGTGTAGGTACTTGCAGTTAAAGGTTAGGTTAAGGTAGACTCTTGATATTTATGTGTCAGCCACGGACACAACTATGTAGTTATCGGTTAGATTCGGGTTGATCCTTGATATTACTGGTTGGGTGCGTGTAAATAGCAGAATGTACATGTTTCCGAACAAATTTGCGGGATAGGTTATGGCCGATTTGAGAAATGACGTGTCAGGTTGAGGTAGATATATGAAATAAAGAGTATGTTCGCGTAGGTACTTTAAATTTTAGGTTATGCTCAGGTATGCAATTGAAGTTATGTTATGTTAAGCAAGATATTCGAATGCATTGGTTAGGTTCAGGTATGTACACGCAATTATTGGTTAGGTACGGGTAGATAATTGAGGTTGCATGCTAGGTTTGGGTAGTCGCAACAAAATATACTCTTGCTGGAGAAAATGCGGGTTAGGAGCGGGCAGATGTGTGAAACTATATGTTAGGTTCGTGTAGGTACTTGCAGTTAAAGGTTATGTTCTGGTAGACGCTTCATATTATGTGTCAACCACGGATACATATATGTAGTTATCGGGTAGGTTCCGCTTGATACTTGATATCATTGGTTGGCTGCGAGTAAAAACCAGAAGGTGCATGTTTCGGACCCAATTTACGGCATAGGTTATGTTAGATTTTTTGAAATGATGTGCCAGGTTGAGGTAGATGTTGAAATAAAGGGGATGTTCGCGTAGGTACATTAAATTACAGGTTAGGTACTGTTATGCCCTTGAAGTTATGTCATGTTATGCAAGATACTTGAATTTATTAGTCTGGATCCGGTATGTACACGCAATTATTGGTTAGGTGTGTGTAGATAATTGAAATTGCATGTTAGGTTTGAGTAGTCGTATCAAAATGTACTCTTGCTAGCGGAATTACAGGTTAGGTGCGGGCAGATGTGTAAAACTATATGACAGGTTCGTGTAGGTACTTGAAATTATCGGTTAGGTTCTGGTGGTCTCTTAATACTATACGTGAGCTACTTATACGTATATGTAGTTGTTTGTTATGTTTAGATTGATACTTGATATTACTGGTCAAGTTTGAATAAATACCTGATAGTATATGGTTGCTGACTAAGTTACGGGATAGGTTATGATAGATTCATGAAATAATGTGCCAGGTTGTGGTTGATATATGAAATTAAAGAGTAGGTTCGGGTAGGTACTTTAAATTATAGGTTAGGTACAGGTATACACTTGATGTAATGTTATGTTATGCAAGATGCTTGAATTTATTGTTCAGGTTCCGGTATGTATATGCAATTATTGGTTAGGTACGGGTAGATAATTCAAATTGCATGTTAGGTTTGAGTAGTCGCTTCTAAATATACTCTTGGTAGCGAAATTATGGGTTAGGTGCCGGCGGATGTGTGAAACTATAGGTTAGGTTCGTGCAGGTATTTGCAGCTAGGCAGCGAGAGCTGTCCAGGGACTTCCTGCCTTTGGTAGGTCGAAACCCCGATGGAACTGATGTTCTACCTATATCGAGGTGCTTATCTTTTGGTGCTTGCCTGGTGCGGAGAACTTCGGTGCAGTTGGTGGGCCCTGGATGGCGAAATGCACTTACCCCGCCTCCACGCGGGGCTGCTGGGTCTCCTACTCTGATGTGCTTCGGCCTTCAGGTAGGAGGGCGAAAGGGGTATTGGTATTCTGGACTGGAATTTTGTTGGCGACTACGGCTATGCCTTTGGCAAAACTTTATTAAAATATGGACAGTACAACGAAAAGTGTTAAAGTTTACGGTGCAGGGGAAGTCGGAAGCCCCAGTGCCGGTGCGGATAAGGGTGGTAAAGCGTGCCACGCCGCACCGTCATCTAGTGACCGCGGGGTGCAGTTAGCGGTAAACCAGGCTGCTGCATCTAAAAATGCTACTAGATGCTACTACAAAGGTGATGGAAGCGCCGCTTATACGGCTAAAAAGATGACTAGGGACGGCCCAGGTGACAAGGGGGCGGATCCTACACCCTTCCAACCACTACGCACGCTCAGCCGTAGCCCTATAGGACGTGCTCTCCTGAAAACCCTGGGAAATCAGGATAGCAACAGTGAGATAGACCTTACCGGTGAAGAGGACAATGTGTTCCCTGAGGGCAAGTCAACAAGCTCACGGTCCAACAAAGACTGTTGCGATATAAAGAAAGAAGGGCAGGTTAACTTGGAGTCTGTCAGCACGGAAAATGGCAGCGTTAGTGTCATGCTGGAGGCGCTGGCGCATATAATAGAAGTGGTAGGATCGCAAGCAGAAGTTGTAGCAAGCTGCCTTAATAGAATTAATGGAGTAAACCCATTAGTGAAGGAAGTGGGAACGAAACTCAAAACAGGCATGGACAAGGCCCTCGAATTTGCCAAGGCCGCCTCCACACTGTACAAGGATGAGAAGATTAAACAGAAGGCACTTGGTAACGAAGGGAAAATTCTCCGATATCCGGGTAGTGCTTCAGATGGTGTAGGACCATGCCATACTCGAGAGGAGAAAACCGTATCCTACGCAAGGGTCATCAGATCCAAGCGCAATGAAACAACCCCACCGGAGCGTGAGCGGGGTAAAAAATCAAAACTAACAGATGAGTCGGACGGGGGGGGGAGGTCGAGTAAGCTGACGACAAAAATTGTACAACGACCGAAATCAACGGACGGCGATTTCTCGTCTGGGTCGGAGAGGGAAGTCATAAGACGCAGGAAGAGAAGAAAAGAAACTGGCGATAACGGCGGTAAGGCGAAATCGGACCTTGTTCGGACGCCTACTAAGAGAATAAACGTAAATGAGCCAAGAGGGAGGCCATTATAATTAAGGCGGGCTCCGGTAACAAATTTTTAGAAATCGCAAGGTTGGTAAAGCAGAGATTGGTGACGTCGACGTGGAGGTCAAAAAACTGAGACAAACCAGAAACGATGATATCCTGTTGGAGTTTAACACTAATATGGATTGCAGCACGCTGTACAACAAAGTGGTGGCAGCAGTTGGACAGGACACAGCGATGAGAAGGCTGGTCCCAAGGACCGCTGTCGAGCTGAGAGACATTGACCCTACGGTAGACGAGAATGAGGTACTGGAGGCGGTAGCAAAGACTTTAGGGACCACTAAAGCTGTTTTAGTTTGTAAAGTTCTGTGCAACGCTTTCCAGGATACCAAAACTGCAGTAGTGGAGGGCCCTGCACAAGATATGGGTAACTTTAAGCATGGGGACAAAGTCAAACTCGGCTGGGTGTCCTGTAGGGTGAGACACGTCCCAAAACTGATCAGATGTTTTGCGTGTCATGGTTTTGGGCACCTTGCCATAAATTGTAAAACCAAAAATTATGGAATTGCCGTATGCAGAAGATGCGGCGAAAAAGGGCATGAGATGGCCAAGTGCGAGGCAGCAAACCCCTCCGCTAAACTCTGCATAAATAAAGGATTACCGCAAGCAGAAGTCGGACACGTTGCCGGCTCCGTTAGGTGCCCTGTTCGGTCCTTAGTTAATAAGAATAAGGACAATGGTGGTATTATAAGCTGGAGGTATCAGCGAGATATCTTCAAACATACGATAGTGACGTAAGCTAAGGATAGCAGCGAGATATCTCAGATCATTTGAGATGTCTCTAAACATTCAATCACACAAATATTCGACCGCGCGACAAATCACATAAACATTTGACCATACCAGATATCTATAAACATTCAGTCACCCAAAATATCTATAAACATTCCGCCACATTCGATCACGCAAGATACCAATAAACATTCAGCCACATTCGATCATGCCAGATATCTCCCAACATCCGAGTACGCAAGATATCTACCAACATCCGATTACACGAGATATATATATAAGTATTTTTACCGCACGCGAACAGATCCTTGTAAGCATCCGACCAGGTCACTCGCCCGCAGACCCTTGATCGCAGCACTAGTATTCATTAAATTCAATAAGTAGAGAAAAAGTGTTGTCAATTATTTAACCCAGCCATTAGAAGATACAAGTTGCGTTGGCTATCTATACGCCCAAACAATTAGTATCCACCATGCCCTTTGTACAAAGAGGCAGTTGCCCTTGCAAGAAAGAGCAGCCATATCAAAAATGCTTAGGATAGGTCAAATCAACTTAAATAGGACGCGGCTCGCTCAGGATTTAGCCGAGCAGATTGTAATAGAGGAAAACATACATGTTATTTTAATTAGTGAACCGTACAGACAGCTAGACACATGGTCCAATGACCGGCAGAACTTAACATCTATGGTGATGTCTCAAAATTGCAGAAGCAAGCTCTGCCCACTCAAGATGGTGGTTAAAGGAAAGGGATTTGTGGCTACACTAATAGGCAGGGTGTTCATATGTGGCTGTTATATGCCCCCCTCCTGGGAGGATCAAGACTTCGTGGCAGCTCTCAATAACATCGAGGACGTACTTGTTGATTCTAAGAAAGAAGCGCGGTATATTATCATTCCGGGAGACTTCAATGCCAAATCGCTAGCGTGGGGCTCTAACAAGCAAGACGAGAGGGGCTCCGTGGTGCTCGGCTTCGCTGCACAAAACAGTTTGATAGCAATTTATAGCGAAGGAGGACATACATTTGAAAAGAATGGTAGGACCTCAAAGATCGATTTTGCTCTAGTTAATAACAATCTGAATAACATTCTCACCCATAGCTCTGTGTTAGACATTTATTCAGCATCGGATCACAAGTACGTAGTCCATGACTTCTCCCTGGTGGTGGCCCCTGCCGGTGTGAGTTGTGGTCCTGTTAGTAAAAAAGTGATAAATAATAGCATTTTTATTAAGAAATTCGAAAGGATAATGTTGGCTAGTGACGATCCGGATATACAAGCTAGGATCGATATCATCGAAAAAGCGGTGGTGCTATCCAGAAGAGTCAAACCTGCGGTACTGAAAGGAAGAAAAGGAAAATACTGGTGGACCGAGGAATTAGCCAGCATGAGGAGAGGCGTTATAAGAAAAAGACGGGTGCTTCATAGAAATAGGCATAGAGTAACTGACGAGGAGGGCATGACCCTCCGAAATATATACAAGAAGGCAAGAAACGAATTCAAATGGGCAATTGCTAAGAGTAAAAGGATGGCATGGTCGAGGTTTTGCAAGGAGATCGACCACGACTCGTGGGGAAGACGATACAAGGCGGTGCTCAAAAAACTGAAAGGTAGGGTGGACAAAGCCTTTCTCGAACACAAGGAAGCGGGCAGAATCATTAGGGGCATGTTCATCACAGTGGCAGCTGAAACAAATAAACCTCAATCAACCACAGAAAGCCAGTTAAAGGATGAGCCCTCGTTCCCTCTCGTTACTACGGGAGAGGTGAAAAGAGCGGCTATGAAGATTAAGTTGAGGAAGGCCGTTGGCCCAGATTTTATTTAAGGGTCAACAGTGAGAATTCTGGCGGAAAGATGGCCTCTCGGGCTCTGTGAGTTGTTCAATGACTGTCTGAAGACTGGGAGATTCCCAAACACATGGAAGACCGCGAAGCTGGTACTTATACCAAAGAAGACCAGCGAAGTGGGGGTCGTACTCAGCTACAGGCCAATTTGCCTACTGTCCAATTTGTCCAAATGCTTCGAGCACGTTATCAAAGAGAGATTGGTCCAACACCTTGAAGTGGGCCCCAGGAAGCTTTCGGACAACCAGTATGGTTTTCGCAAGGGTCGTAGTACCACTCAGGCTATTTCGAAAGTAATGGGAGCTTGAGACGCGGCAAAGATAAGTAAGAAGCACTGCCTTCTCTTAACTCTGGACGTCAAGAATGCGTTCAATACACTCAGATGGAAGGACATACTGGAAGATGCGGAGAGGAGGAGCCTACCGAAATACCTGTTCGACATTCTGAAAAATTATTTGCAAGACAGGAAGATAAGTTTTCTACAAAAATTTACGCTGGAGTGCCCCAAGGGTCGGTTCTGGGACCTACACTCTAGTCAATGGTCTACGACAACCTTCTGAGCATGGAGTTAGGTAAAGGGACAAAGATCATCGGGTTCACAGATGACGTGTCGATCCTGGTGGTAGATAAGTACTTGGAGGACATCAAACGGCGAGCAGAAAGGGCCCTAGAGATGGTAGATAAATGGATAACCAAACACGGCCTCCAGTTGACATCTGACAAGTCAGAAGCAGTCCTTCTGACTGGTCGGAAGGTGCATAGGTTAGATATTTATATATCAGGAGCAAGAATCAATCATGTGCGGGTGGCCAGGTACTTGGGAGTTTACCTGACCCACGATAGGAAGTTCGAACAGCATATTGATGTGACTACGAGCAAGGCCTTGGTGACAGCCTCGGCACTTAGTGGTCTACTGCCGAATGTTGGGGGAGGGGGCTTTAAAGCCCAAGTGTTATATTATTTAGTTGTGCAATCCATCGTGACCTACGCGGCCCCGGTCTGGGCAGAAGCGTGTGATTACATTAGCATACGTAGAAGACTGAGTGCGGTCAAAAAAACTGCATTGTTGAGGATTGTCAGAGCGTACAGAACTGCGTCAATAGACGCTATCTGCGTTCTGGCAGGATTTCCACCGCTACACCTTATTATAGAAGAACGAAGAGATGTCTTTATCAGAACTAGAGGATTGATCAAGGGCTCCGAGGAGGAGAAACAAGTCAAAACCGAAGAGAAAAAGAATACGCTCAGAAAATGGCAGGAAGAATGGTATAATACTTCCAACGGAAGATGGACATGGACTTTGATCCCCAAAATCCGGGATTGGATTACATGGGGCCCAAGTATTAGTAATTACCACCTGGCTCAATTTTTCACTGGACATGGGGTATTCGGGAGTTACCATTACAGGATTAAGAAGAAGGACTCGCCAAGTTATATTTACTGCAACGAGCCTATTGATGACCCAGAGCACGCGGATTTTAGGTGCAGCAGGTGGAATTTGGAAAGGGAGAAGTTAATCAGGAAATATAGAATACTGAGAGTTGAAAATTTCATGAGGATACTCCGTGAAAAGGAGAGTAGACAAGACGGGATCAATTTTATTAGGAGGATCATACATGACAGAAATGACAAAGAAAACGTGTTTCTAATAGGACAACACATAAACAAGAAAGTAGCGGATCGAAAATGATCCTCTCCTAGTGTTTAGAAAGTAGTTTGTATACTAAGGTTGACCGACCAATTTATAAAGGATTTACTATTTATTTATTTATTTAGTTATATGTATTTATTTAGAAACTGTAAGGCGACTACTAACATCAAGTTAGGAAGTTTCGGGGCTTTGTCCTACACTGTGCTGAAGGTATGCCGTCTATGGCTTTTCCGGCACAGTGGCTGTGATTTGCCTGATTTTTCTTGCGGTTCCCCGAGGGCATCCGAAGGGATTTCCTCCTCCTCGCGCGCAAAAAAAGGTATTTGCTGCTAAAGGTTAGGTTCTGGTAGACTCTTAATATTATGTGTCAGCCACGGAAACATACATGTAGTTATCTGTTAGGTTCCGCTTGATACTTGATATTACTGGTTGGGTTTGCGTAAATACCTGAAAGTGCATGTATCCTAGCCAATTTACGGAATAGGATATGTAGATTTGAGAAATAACGTGCCAGGTTGAGGTAGATATATGAAATAAAAAGCATGTTCGCGTAGGTACTTTAAATTATAGAATAGGTTTAGGTATGCACTTGAAGTTATGTTATGTTAAGCAAGGTATTTGAATTTATTAGTTAGTTTCAGATATGTACATGCAATTATTTGTTTACGTACGGGTAGATAACTGAAATTACATGTTAGGTTTGAGTAGTCGCATCAAAATGTACTCTTGCTAGCGAAATTACGGGTTAGGCTCGGGCAGATGTGTGAAACTATACGTTAGGTTCGTGCAGGTATTTGTAGTTAAAGGTTGGGTTCTGGTATACTCTTAAGATTATGTGTCAGCCTCGGATACATATTTGTAGTTATCTATTAGGTTCCGCTTGATACTTGATATTGCTTGTTGGGTGCGAGTGAATACCTGAAGGTGCATGTTTCCGTGCAAATTTACGGGATAGGTTTTGGTAGATCTATTAAATTATGTGCCAGGTTGAGGTAGATATATGGAATTAAAGAGCGTGTCGGCGTAGGTACTTTAAATTATAGGTTAGGTACAGGTATGCACTTGAAGCTACGTTATGTTAAGCAAGGTATTTGAATTTATTAATTAGGTTCAGGTATGTACATGCAATTATTGGTTAGGTACTGGTAGAAAATTGAAATTGCATGTTAGGTTCGAGTAGACGCATCAAAATGTGCTCTTGCTAGCGAAATTACGGGTTAGGCTCGGGAAGATGTGTGAAACTATAGGTTAGGTTCGTGCAAGTATTTGCAGTTAAAGGTTAGGTTCTGGCATACTCTTAAGATTATGTGTCAGCCACGGATACATATATATGTACTTATTGTTGAGGATCCGGTTGATACTTGATATTACTGGTTGGGTGCGTGTAAAGGCCTGAAGGTGCATGCTTGGTAGCCAATTTACGTGATAGGTTCTTGGAGATTTAATGAATGTTGTGCCAGGTTGTGGTAGGTACACGAGTTTAGAGAGTGTGTTCGCCTAGGTGCTTTATATTATATTTCAGGTTTTGTTATGCACTTGAAGTTACATGTTATTATAAACTATATACCTGAATTTGTTGGTTATGTTCCGGTATGTATATGCTATTATTGGTCATATACGGGTAGATACTTGAAATTAGATGTTAGGTTTGAGTATACGCTCCAAAATATATGTTTGCTAACGCCGCTACGGGTTGGGTTCGGGTTGGTATACGAAACTGGTTCTTGTAGGTACTTGGAATTATCGGTTATGTTCTGGTAGGCTCTAGTAGTTAAAGTAGGGGGATTCTGACTCTGGTACTCTTCATGGGGTGAGGTGCAGGGGGGTCTGTTGCACGGGCGAATGACGTCACGCGATGAGGGTTCCGGTGAGAACAATGGTCTCTAAACTTATCGAATCTCGACAATTTCTCGAAGATACTAGTGATACAGTGCTCAACCATGTAGAGAGGGCGATTGAAAAACATTGTAGTATTAAGGTTAATACAATATTCAATGGTGAATTTGTAGCAAGTGATAAACGTGCCAATGAAAGTATCAATACGAGAGGCTTGCGAACTCTTTCCAACGTCAGATAGTCGCGAGTTTAACGAGCAACGAGTAGTCGAGCCCACTTTAGCATCTCTAGAAGAATTGCAGGAATGTGATAGCGGATGGGCATTGTAACGTATTCTCAATTTAACAATTAATATCATCAAATATAATCCCATGCGTGCGGGATGAGACATCGATCTGCTGCGAGAAATAATGTTGAAGAGAGCGTCCTTAATGTGCAACCAACGGAAAATGCATGTTTCGCATGGGCGGTGGTCGTTACTCTATATCCAAGCGAAAAACATACTGATCGGCTAATTTCATTTCCTAATAACGCGTCGGTATTGAAGGTCCAGAGCATTGAGTTTCCGATGAAATTGAATCAAATTAACAAATTTGAACATATCAATGACATATATATATATATATATATATATATCAGTGAACGTTTACACCATAGAGAGGAGGGGATCCGAAGAAGAAGACCTGTCGGTCCATCCGATACGTCACACACACAGAAAGATGAGCAAGTTCGCTAATTTGATATAAGTGAAGATCCGCGAGATGACAAAGTAGAACATCTGCGTTCGGTATGTACACATATATATGTTTAAGAGAACGATGGGAGTGTCTTCTTGATCACCACATTGAAGCATTTTAAATTTTGCAGATGGTCACACTATTTCTATTCGGAGAAGAAGTTGCATACGCGTGCAATAGACTGCGGGAAAATGAACGGTTGCGCGATAGTATTACCGAACGAAGACGACAAATTGTTAAATTCCGGCGATTACTGTAGGAAAGAGCGGCTCCCGTTTTTCGTGTACGCTGATCTGAAATGCTTCCTGCAGAAGACAGAGAAGGATGAAAAAGAAGAGGAGGAGGAGGAGGAAGAGTACTCGAAAGCAACGATTGAGGCGTATCAGCAGCACAATGTATTTAGCATCGGCTACTACGTGCACTGCTCGTACGACCAGTCATTATCCATGTACCGATATTGCCGCGGTAGTGATTGCGTCTCGTGGTTCGTCGGAGAACTGGAACAATTAGCGTGTCGCGCAAAGAATATCCTATCCGGTAACGTAACCATGGAGCAATTAACGAAATAACAGTGGAATGCAATTCGTAGCGCAATGCACTGCTACGTATGCGAAAAACCGTTCGCTCAAGACGACAAACGGGTACGCGATTATTGCCATCTGACTGTCCGATACAGAGGTCCGGCGCATTCAAATTGCGATCTAAATTACAAAGAATCGCATTGCATTCCCGTAATTTTTCACAATTTAAGCGGTTATGATACGCATTTTAATATCAGGGGAATAGCGAATGCATTTGCTGGTACCATCGATTTATTACCGACAACAAAAGAACGATATATCTCGTTCACAAAAAAAGTTAAACCTACGCAAAACGTGCAGGAAATATATGTGAAATTGCGATACATCGATTCATATAAGTTTCTCAACACCAACTTGTTCTGATTGGCATCCTTCCTAAACAAAGATAAACTTAATATATTGCATGCCGAATTTTCGCATTTGTCCATCAAAAACTTTGATTTATTGACGTGGAAAGCATCTTTCCGTTCGAATACGTGGACTGCGTCGACAAGTTACAAGATTCATATTTACCGCCGCGCGAGTTATTTTACAGTTCTTTAACCTGCGGCACGATATCCGAGACCGAATACGCGCACGCCGCGAACATCTGGCGACGGTTCTCCATCCAAACATTAGGCGAATATAGCCACTTGTACATAAATGTCGATGTCTTGTTATTAGCCGATATTTTCGAACATTTTGGCACATGGTTGCGTTAAAAGTTATGGATGGATCCCGCTCATTATTATACTTCACCCGGCTTCACATGGGACGCCATGCCAAAGTATACGCGAATTAACTTCGAACTACTCACCGACATCGACATGGTTCTGTTCATCGAACGTGGTATACGCGGTGATCTAAGTCAGTGTTCGAACAGATACGCGCGTGCTAATGAGTACATGCAATCGTACGATTCATCGAACACAACATCGTACCTCATGTACTTCGACGTTAACAACTTGTAATCTTGGACAATGTATTAACCGTTCCCCTACGCAGAATTTCGATGGATCGAGGATTTACCGAATTTTGGCGTATCGTCGATCGCGATATAAGTGCACGATGCACGCACCGACCTACCCTTCTATCCGACGCGCGATAAAAGCCAGGACAGGTTGCTTGCCACGCTGTACGATAAAAGGCGTTACGCGATACATTATCGTAATCTACAGCAATGTATACGTCACGGGGTTCGTATTGCATAAATTCGTTGCGTATTGCTATTCGCGCAATGCCCATGATTACGAATCTACATCGAAATTAGTGGGCAATTTTGAGAACAGTTTATATAAATTAATGAACAATGCGGTATTCGGAAAACCATGGAGAACGTGCGCAGTCACGTTGTCATAAAACTTGTGACCAAATGGGATGGAAGATACTGCACCGAGGCACTGATCGCGAAACCCAATCTTGTCGCCGTTGAATTGCGTAATATCGTTGTGAAGTTCAATAAACCGATCTATGTGGGCATGTGTATACTCGGCATATCAAAGACTTGTTTGTACGGGTTTCATTACGAGTAGATGTTACCATTGGATCCCGATAAATGCCGAATTATGTACACGAATTAGGATAGTCTGATATATCATCTCCAGTGCGAGGACGTCTACGAAACCATGAAACGCGATATCGCCAGATTCGATACCAGCGATTACGCGATCGACAACGCATACGGCATACCGCTTGCGAATAAGAAAGTGCCCGGTCTGATGAAGGACGAAAACAATAGGGCGATTATGACAAGATTCGTCGGACACAGAGCAAACATGTACGCGTTGAGACTAAGCGGTAAGACGGACATGAAAAAAGTGAAGGGTATCAAAACTAGCGGTATGGTCAAATCGATAACGTTTGACAATTCGTCGCTGTGTCTAAACCAGGAAATTGAAATGACGCGACGTCAGCCTTGTATAAGATCCAAATTGCACGATGTGTATACCGTACGAGAGACTAAAATTGCTCTACGTCCGTTCGATAAAGTAATCTCTACGCAAAGTTGTATATGTATATTGTTAATACTATCATTATTATATTGTTTTATTATATACATTCTAATAAAAATGAGTACTGTGTTCTAACAGTAATGAAAAGGTTTGTGTATCTAAAGTACATTATTTTAACGTAACCAAGAGTTGTGCGAGACGTCAAACCCTAGCCATTTCACATACACCTCGTCGCCTTTCCTGCGCAACACATTTTCCACGAGATACACGTCGGAATTTGCTGCGCGATGCAGCTCGGATTCGTAAAATCCCCTGCCAACAGGTTTTCCGCGACAATCCTCGAGTAAGTAAGTCGTAGGATTCGATCTGTGTTTGGATGATATTAAATATCTCAGTGGACCAATTTGGCGAATAACCTCTATCGAAGATCGTCTTGAACTTGCTCACGTGTACCGAGTCGCGCACTTTGAATCTCGCCGGAGCGGCAATCTTTACGTTGCTGTATACCGTATTCAAAAATTCATCGGCGATCGCTGGGGTTACATCGTTCGGCTGCATACCAATGGTTCGATGTTTTCGAGCGTTGTACTCCGACACAAGATGAGATAACGCGTCGCTCCAGCTGTACGTTCCGTTGAGCGTGAACAATTTCTACAAATCGTTTTTGAACGTACGATTAAATCGTTCCACAACCGAGGCCTTCATAATCGAATACGTCAAGTAATGATTGTTTAAATTCGAGTCGTTAAGGCAATAACCGCGTCGGTTATAGTTCCGTGTACCTGGTCACCAAGTAACGGTGAGCAAGGCAAAATATAATAAACCAAAAACCTCGGGATGCGCCGGTTACGATTTCGAATAAAAATTACCGAGCGCATCTATCCATAGATCGCATGCGAGAGAAAGAGAAACAATAGAGCAGAGAAACAGAAGACGTTATTTCAAGTTGCAAACGCCGCCTGACGGTAATTTTCAACATGAACGCGAAGGTGCCAGCCAAGCTGCCGATCGCGTTCAGTCTGTTTCTGGCAACCGAGAGAGTGACAACGAGATCGAAGTCACTCCTCAACTTTCTAACAAAGTGTCCATTAATAGAATAAAGCTTTCTTTGAACTCGCTTGGTGTGACGACGGGCTATCCGCAGTACCACCAAAGAGCCAAAGAAGCTTGCTAAATAACTGGTATCTCGAATCGAGCTCCAGATCTTACGAGAAGATTGAGTCAAATCTTTCGCCTAAGTGATAGGCTTAGAGGAATCGGAGGACTTCGCATTGACGGACAAAAGTCCACGATTAATTCCTCGAAGCCCTTTGCCCGCGAGAACGCTTAAGGAGGCATTGGTCATTCCTTGCGAAAGGCAAAGGAATTTCACAGTGTACGCCCGAACTCGCGGAGAATCCGCTCCTGACGGCTCGTGCTCTCCCGCGAGACCGTATTAACCCATTTGCATCCAAGCGCGGAATAATCCGCGGGTCGCGACAGTCAGCTATCACCAAGCGCAGAATAATCCGCGAGTCGCGACAGTCAGCTATCACCAAGCGCGGAATAATCCGCGGCTCGCGATTGTCAACTATCATCAAGAGCGGAATAATCCGCGAGCCTACGTTGATTTTTCTTACCAGTTGCAACATATTCTTCAATTGCATCAGACCACGTTTAACCATTTGTGAGAGCGTTCCAGTTCTTTGAGTTTAATATACATCAGTGTATTTCAAAAAAGTTTTACTTTTTCTGTGAAAATTTTTCAAATTGCCACTATTAGTAAGTGTTGCCAATCTATATTTGAATTCGAAAATCCAAGTTTGGAAAGCAATCTTATTTTGTAATATAATCTAAAATTTAGTATGCCCCGATGGATATTGAGTATCCTCATTCGGAATCAAGTAATGAGGTACGACTTTCTAGAAGACGTTGCCGGAGGATTTCGTCAAATTCTGATAGCGAAAATGAACAGAGCGATAGTTTGATAAATGAAGAGTACGTGTGGAAAGCCGAAAATCATACTCCGATTATACATCGTTTTACAAATGTGGGTGGTGAAACTGTAAATACACGGGGTCTGTCGAGAGGGGAGGTTTTTGAATTATTTTTTAACAATGAATTAATTACAAAAGTAATTACGGAAACCAATAAGTATGGTGCAAGCGACGCAGACTTTATATCTCTTGAAGGGGACGAATTAAAAGTATTTATTGCCGTAAATATTTTAATGAGTCTAATTTCCAAGCCCACGATTCAAAGCTATTGGTCAACAGATAAAAGTATAGAAACTCCGTATTTTAAGAATGTCATGAGCCGTAGCCGATTTATTTCTATCTCACAAAACTTACACTTTTCCAGTACAAATAATCCTAATGTCCCATTGTTAAAAAAAGTACATTTCGGAAAGAGGTTCGGGCGATATCGCGCATAGCGACGCCCCTGGATTCGCGACCTCTGAGTTGTACATAATTAAACGCAACGGTAATCGAGTAATGTTTAACGGCAGATTCGATAAACATCGACGCGGCCTTGGCTTTTGTTGCTCGAGGAAACCGAGTCGCAAGGCAGAAAAAAGATGTTTAACGAGTCCCTAACGTCCGTGGCTCGTCAAATTTGAAATTTCAACTAACGTTTTGAGAAAGGGCGTTTCTATATGCGAGTGAGAGAGAAAGACATACTTCGTCCGCATGGTATTAAATACCGGGTGCACGCAAACGAAGAAGCATTCCGTTTAGAAAATTCGCCTCGCAAAGACAGATATATATTTTAGTCGTTAAAACGGAAATAATCACGGAGTAAAATTGGTCTTGAGAAAGGTACGTTGACGTTACGATTTTTCGAGGTTACGTACATCGGTCACACGTACGGGAGACTCTAGAATTGGACGTGGCATTCTCCAATTCTAGATTCAAGCACTTTGCATCCTGTAACTCCGTGACGTCTGTGAACAAACATGAGTTGCATCTGGTTCACCGACAAATATCACACCTGGATTCCTCTGGACAAGAGGAAAGAACAGTCGATGATCTCCGACTTTCGGAGCTCGACAAAGATGGCAATAATCACCTATCGCTGTCACGTGTATCCCTGCTGTCCGACCCTGTGAAGCATTAAAGGGATGCACGTCCACAGAATAGGGTACGTCTTTCTTTAAAACCTGCCTACTATCAGCAGGTGTATTCTAGGGGAGGATACTACTTCCTATTCTCGTTGCATTCAAGTGAATCCGGGGACGCCCGTTCACGCACGGGGATCTTGTAAAAGCCATAGAATACGCTCAATCTGTGCACGATTGAGCTACGGTCGTTTCTTCAAAACTACAATGGCTAAGATGCTACTAAGCTACGCCTGTCGCAGTGTAGCCCCGGCGGGGCATGCACCCATAAGTAGAAACATTGCAGAGTAGCCCCAGCCGCTCTGCGAATGTAATACTGGAGGCGCTCTGCAGTTTCTGCAGGTCCATGTACCTGGCCTATATGGGACTACGCATTGCGTGTGTACTTACAACACACACGCAAGAGAATCGAACAGAAAGAAGACGTTGTGTGTATTACGATAGAACCGTCTATGTATTAGGTGAGTCGAATACACACATGAGAGAGTAGATCTTCGGTATTTACCGAGACGTGGTCTAAACACACTGACGCGTCGGATCTATATGTGTTGAGGCATTGCGATGCTCAACACTAGTCTCTTAACAGGATTAATTGTCGCCGCAAGAATTCGTCGCGACACGGCTTAACACCGTCCAATAAGCCGCCGATTCGAATCTGGAATTAATCAATATTTACTATCTTAATTTAATACAGTCCACAATTGTTCGCAGGTGAAGACCCTGACCAGCCCGACAAGCCGGACCGTTCGAGATAAACGAGGCCAAGCTCGAAACAACGGGCGAAGAAACAGATAAAAATCTCCTCTTTTTAATTTTGTACTTTATAAACAAACGGTGTTCCGTACTGGAACACCAATACAAATAGAACTCAGCGTTGACAATTCTTAACCTTTGTCGATATCACTCTCCCTCTCCCGGCTATTCGACGACTAGGGAAAATATTTCTTTAGTTATAAAATTTCCTTAGTCAGATTTCGAACACCCATTGTCTAAAATTCGAGAAGTTATTGAAATTGTAAAGAAAACTTTCATTCGTATGTATGTCCCAAATAAAAACATTTCCATTGATGAATCACTAATGGCATGTAGAAGTCGTTTACATTACATACAATTTATTCGAACAAAACGTGCGAGATTCGGTGTCAAATTTTATAATGTCTGTGATTCACAATCACGATACATACATAATTTCAATATATATATAGGAAAAGATAAAACTGCTACAGGATCTGCTGGCAGGAATGTTGTATTGAATTTGTTGAAAGAGAGTAAATTATTGCACAAGGGGTATTGCTTATTCATTGATAACTGGTACAGTTCACCAACATTATACCGAGAATTATATAATATGAAAACAAATGTATGCGGAACAGCGAGAACAAATAGGAAAGAAATGCCTCCAGAATTAAAATCATGCGTATTACAAAAAGGGGAAGCTGTTATATTTAGTACAAAAGAGATGGCGGCGATAAAGTGGAAGGACAAGAAAGATGTCGTTATGCTAACTACTATGCACGATTTAAGTTTTGTTGAAGGAAAACGAAACCGATATACTGGACAAAATAGTTTAAAACCAACCGCAGTAGTAGATTACAATCAATATATGGATGGAGTTGATGTTGGCGACCAGATGTTAAGCAAATTTCATACTATTCGACGATGTAAAAAAGCCTGTAAAAAAATATTTTTTTATTTTATTGACATGATGTTGCTAAACACTTATGTAATTTTTAAAAATCATAAGAAAGATCGATCGTTTCATGTGTTTAAACAGTTATTAGCTGAAGAAATTATTGATAAATATTTACCCAATATGAATGTAAATAAGGCACCTGTCAATGATTCCATTACGAGATTTACTGGCAGACATTTTCCTGTACGGATACCTGCAACTCCAGCAAAGGGAAATAAAACTTAAAAACGATGCGTTCTATGCCTAAGTATGTCAATTCGAAGGGAGACAGTATTTAAATGCCATGTTTGTGATAAAGCATTATGTATTGACCATTTTAAAGAATTTCACGAACGTAAATTTATTTATATGTTCATTTTAACTAAAATAAGTTTATTTTATTTATAAAAAAATATTTGTTTATCCTTTTGTGTAAAAAAATGTAAAATGCAATATAACACTTTGCATAAATCGTTTAAAAAGTACATTCTTAATGAACTCGATGAATTTTTATCATGAATCATCATCGATAATTTCGATGCCCGTTACTGCACATACGATCGACCGCGCGTGGTGATACGCGTCATTCGTTTGTTGAACGTCGCTGATCTTTCGATGTGGAAGCTTAAGTAGAGCGATGATGCAAATGGGTTAAGAAGACACCGGTCGTTCCTTGCGAGATGCACAGGAACATCTTGGTGTATTCACGTCTTCGTGGCATAGCTACTAAAGCGGTAGGGCCATAGAAGAATAAGAGGAGGCAAGGATCCACGCCGCTGAAGAAAGCACATAAAGAGTACGCGCTTTACGACCTCCACCCTCTAGTGCCAGTTACAGTCGGCAAAAACCCAGGACGACAAGCACGTGACTCGTCGATCGATCCTCCGAGAGAATCGACGACTACAGGTAAAGAGAGAAGAGAGAGAGAGAGAGTGTGGCAAAAGACGATTTATACGGGCGGGTGGTTGCGTTTAACGATCACTCCCTGTTTTTCTCCTTCACGCAACAAGAGAACGGAAAGATGGCGCACGTAGGCGCACGCGTGGAAACGTCGCTCCGTGCCTTCTTTGCGGTGATATTCGGAAATTGTCGGTGGAATATTCGGAACCTGTGTGATTAGTGGCTACTGTGGTTCAAGGCTACTGTGTCCGCGTTTTCGTGACAATCGGACTACGACGAGCCGAGATTCGTCGAACGTTGTTCGCCACGGGACCGAAGTGACGGGTTGGACTTGACAGACTATATCTCGCGTCGGGCTAAAGGCACAGGGTTGCCTTTATGCGGGTGTGTGCACAACCACGGTGAGAACATATTTTATTAGTGTCGGACAGATCCGTGCTGTGTGCGAACTTTTAATAGTGAAATCCTGTGTTTGGGCGGTGGCGTCGGCCATATTGTGCGCCATCTTGGGCGTGGGCCGGCGTGGCCGGGAGCAGCAACGCCAGCGCTTGTGTACGCGCGGCAACTGCGGAAGAGCGACCGAAGCGCCACCAGGGGCCCGTGGTAATGTCAATGAACCCCAAGAAAGAAGAGCGACGGGAACGCCGCGCTCTGGCGACGGGGGAGAAGCAGACTGCGTCAACCATGAACGCGAATGGTGACACAGAGAGTGTCCACTGCACACGACGTGCAACGAGGGCGCTGCGACCAACGAGGAAGTCGGATGCCGACTCCGACGCCTCAATAACGTCAGGGTCTGAAGCCCTGGGAAAAGGAGCCACGCAGAGGGGCGTGAAGCGGAGGGCGCGATGCGTCCTGTCGTCATCACCCTCAGAAGACGAGGCACCAAGCGCGAGATACTCGCGCGCGTCAAAGGCGGCACTCCCTAAGGAGGAGGACCTCCTAATTGAAATGAGACAAGAGGACCCCAGGGGTCTGTGTGGGCTCGTACTAGAGCACATGCGGACCGTAGAAAAAGTGTCGTGCGGTTCGAAGAACCTTCAAGGAAGGTTTATCCGCCTGCTCCGTGTGGCCGCCGCAACCACAACGGCGGCCGTCACCGAGTTGGTCAAGCGGACACACACGGCTGGAAGCGCGCAATGGCTGGAGGAGGAAAACCGTCAGCTGCGCGTGGAAATGGCAACATTAAAAGACGAAGTCGCTCGCCTTAAGGAAGCCAGGCCAGCGACAAAACAACAAAAGATGGCAGCAGACGCGGCCGCGCCGCGGCCCGCACCTCAGTCTGCGCCACAGCCCGTGACGCAGCCCGTCCCAGCAATTGAAGAGCTGGAGGCCAATAGGCTGGTGGCACCCATCACCAGAATAATGGACCAGCGGTTGGCAGCTCTCAAAGCGGAGCTCGCACCATTGCTGCATGTGCGCCTGGCAGCAAAGGTGGCTCCCGCAGGTAGGCAGGCCCCTGTGAAGCCCCCGACCAAAGCTGCACCAAAGGCAGCCAATACCGAGCCGGAATGGCAAACGGTACAGAGTCGCAGGAAGAAAAGCGCTCCTGCTCTTAGCGCTCAACCAAGTGGGTCCGCCAAGGTAGTACAAACCAATGCGGGGGCAGGACGAAAAAAGGCCGTGAAGACCCCGGCGGCAACAGAAAAGAAGAACTGGGGACCAGCGAAGGAGAAGGAGCGGGGGAAGCCAGCCATGGTCGGACGCCCTCCCCGCACGGCGGCGGTGAGTGTCACCATACCGGAGGGCGTTAAATGCTCCTACGCCCAGGCCCTGGCAACCGTCAGGGAGGAGATCAGCCTGGAGGAGTTGAAAATCGACGGAGTTCGACCCAGGAGATCGGCGACGGGGGGACTCATCCTGGAAGTCGCTGGCACGGACCGAGGGACCAAAGCGGACGGCCTCGCGAAGAAGATGGCGGAGGCTCTGACCGGTACTGGAGTACGGATTGGAAGACCCCAGAAGACGGCGGAGGTACGTATCAAGTACCTCGACGAATCTGTGTGTTCCGTCCTAACGGAACAGCAGCGGGAAGCCTTCCATCGGCATTTATGACACGAACGTGCCGGTAATGCTATTTTTGAGGATTAAGCAGTTTTAGCCTTTTTGCCTTTTTCCGAACCCTCTTAACGTCCTTAGAGGAACAATAGTTTAATTTTCGAGTCACCGTAATTCCTCAATAGCCAAGAGCGTGTCATAAATGAGGGACTTCCGAAGAGCGCCCAGCCGGTACCCACATGCGACAGGTACACGGGCCCGGAAGAAGTTTCCCCTTCGTTGCCGAAATCCGGGAACCTTCCCGCTCCGAGTGACTCACCCCACCCTCGTTCTCGAAACGCGTGCTAAGGGCACAAGAACGGGGGTTGGGGGCACTCAAGGCATACGCTGATTGGAGTCTTGATTTTTAGACTTCAACCAATTAGCGTATCGTCTTGAGGTATGGAGGAGTGACCAGTCGAACTCCTCCATATAAAACCGAGTCACTTCGGCACCGCGAGATACAATAGACAATATATAGAATACATACAACATTCAAGCGATACAACCGCGCTTCGACCAGACAATCAGTCATTCGAGATTCATTCGCGATTCATACGTCTACGTTTAGTAAAGTCGACATTTATACGTTACAAAAAACCAGTCGTCTAAAGCTAACGAGCGGCGGACGACAGTCGCGATCCTGACATTCGAGGACGCGACAAAACACTGTGCAACCAGCCGAGGTTGCTGCTGCCCTTGCGGAGTGCGGTGGCTGCACGGTGGCGGAGGTCAGGGTGGGAGCCATTAGCAGCTCCCCCTCTGGTCTCGGCTCCGTATGGGCCCTGTGTCCGGTGGAGGCAGCGCGTCGCATCGCGATGGCGGGCAAGATCCGGGTTGGGTGGTGCTCGGCCAGGATCGAGCCACTTGAGAAGCGACCGCTGCGGTGCTACCGCTGTCTGGAAGTCGGACACGCCAGGCAGCGGTGCGTGTCGACGGTGGACCGCAGTGGTCGCTGCTATAGGTGCGGCGGCGAAGGGCATCGCGCGACTAACTGCGCGCGTCCAGTGCGATGCCCCCTTTGCGTGGACCTGGGGCGACCCGCGGCGCACCGCCTTGGCGGCAAGGCGTGCGCGCGAAAACAGCGTGGCGGTCGCCCCCCGAGACCGTCAACTACGGTGGCCCCACTCCTCGCAGTGGCATTGTGTTCTCCAGAACTCGCGGAGAATCCGCTCCTGACGGCTCGTGCTCTCCCGCGACACCGTTGTGAAAAAGACGCTGTTCGTTCCTTGCGCAACGCAAAGGAACTCAGTGTTCTTAAGTGATCGCGGTGTATACACACCGGTCAGCCTCTATCGAGCAGTGAAACAGCTGCCGGTCTCTACTCGCTGGTGCTCCCCAACGAGGGCGTTTAAGAAGACACCAATCGTTCCGTGCGGGTCGCATAGGAACCTCTTGGTCGATTTACGTCTGAGTTGCATAGTAACTCAAGCGGTAGAGCCATAGAGGAATAAGAGGACGCAAAGGTCCACGTCGCTGTAGAAAGCGCATAGAGAGTAGGCGCATTACAACCTACTCTCTCTCTAGTGCCATACCATCGGCAAAAACACAGGACGACAAGCACGTTCGACTAATTTCGACTGCTTTCGTCCATCCTCGGCAGACACGATAGTTGACATTTTCTGTCGAGTATATACTGTCCACACCACTCCCTGCGATCGCAGAGGAGCCGCCCATCCCACCGAATCGGCACACCGATCGGCTGAGTGGGGATATTCGGCGTAAGTGCGCAAATATACTTACAGCCACTAATTCACTGTTTTTATTTGTGAATTGCAGGAGGCCGAGACAATCTCCGACCCCGGCCACAAGAAGAAGGAGGGGGGGCTAAATCCTTGCAGACTCCGGGGCTATACCCCCTCCACGGGATTTAATAATAAATAAACTTGTTATTTTCCTGAAATTACTGTGTTGTTTATTTTAAAAGATACCTTTCCCTCAATCCGGCCGACCTAACCTAAAATTAATCTATCGTATTAATTTTTAGGATTTAAACTTAATTTAATAATTTAAACACAGTCCTTCGAGCCGGATTTGAGGTTAAAGGAAGTAATAAACAAACAGTAAGCAAAAATTGTGAGAATCACGATACTGTATACTGTAATCAGCGATACTGTAATTAAAAAGTTGTGAGAATCACAAAAAGGTTGTTATTTGACATAGAGTGCTCTCTTTCAAATAAATACCAGAATGTCGTTGCCAAAAGAACAGACTCCAGACGTAGAGTTCACGACGAAGTTCGAAGAACTCAGTGACCGTCTGAAAAGAATTGGCAATCTGGTTACCAACCTGAATAACAAAGGAAAGGCTAGCTTTAGCGAAGCCCTCTTTAAGGAGGAGTTAGATTACGCTAGAACATTACGGGCCGACGCACTCGAGAGATACTACGCAGTGCTCAAACAAATCCCACAATCGAAGCGTAAATATTATGACTTTCTCCGGGAAAATCAGCTTGATTACTGGGAAGACCAATTCCACGATACACAGGATTACCTGACCGCGGAATTGGAAAGAATCCAGGTGGAAAAAACAGCCAACCGTCCAGAAGGGACCGAACAAAAATGTTCGGACAACCGTTCCAGGGCTGAAACCCCTGCATTCGAACTGCCTAAGCAGCACCTGCCGAAATTTAAAGGAGATCCGAAAGAATGGAATAATTCTCAAGATCTCTTTACTTCGGCAGTGATAAAGAATACGAGGTTCTCGGACGTGCAACGTCTTCAATACCTCAGTATGTGCCTGGAAGGGGCAGCATTACTTTGCTAAAAGCCCTTGTAAAAATGCAGCTAGACTCGACCCTTGAATGGGAATGGGAGCTATCGCGAGACGATAAGGAGGAGTACCCTTCATTTATCGATATACTGAAATTCTTGCAAAAGCACGCTGATGCACTCCACGCTGTGCGCGACTCCCATACCAAAGCTTCGCACGAAGTGAAAACAAAAACAAAGGCACACATACGGACGTATAATACCGTTGTGGAAATAGCAGCCGAGTCGGCAATAGCTTGTCCTTTCTGCGGTCAATCGCATGTACTTGAACGATGTAATACGTTCTTGCAATTACCGATCGAAGCACGATTTGGTGTTGTGAAATGTAAACAGCTCTGTAAACTCTGTTTGTCGGCAAAACGTACGACGCAGTGCTGTCAGAGTTCAAGGCTGTGTGCGAAATGTAACGGAAGGCATCACACTTCCATACATTTCGAAAATAAACAAAAGGAGCAGAGCGTGCATTCGCCAAGGCTAGTATCGAGAACGAATACTGGTGCTAAACTCCCTGCCCAGCACAACAAACGCTTAGCCCATTCCAAACCTACCTCAAAGTCGTTGACCCCAGTGACAAATCACTGTGGCACGACAAAGACAACAAAAGCGAGGACGGTGCTATTGGCAACAGCGTATGTGCGAGTACAAGGGAAAGATGGCACGTCGCGTGACGCACGTGCTATACTAGACCAGGGTTCTGAGTCGTCATTCATCTCCGCGAGTCTCGCGAATGATCTGCGGCTAACGCGGAGAAACGCCTCAGTCGTAGTACACGGCTTGGGGGGCGGCTAAGCCCAAAAAATCTTACACAGCGTGAAAATGACGATTGGAGCGATAAACAATGATTCGTCTGAGTTCACGACGAACGCATATATCGTTCCCCGAATAACGTCATACACTCCCACGCTGACGAGTGTAATAGAGTGTGAGGCCCTAAGAGAGCTTACTCTCGCGGACCCAGATCCAGCATCTCTGCAATAAATAGAGGTGCTGATCGATGCGGACCTATACGCCCAAATATTAAGAGGCGGGTTCCTAAAGATAAGTGCCGAGGGACCGATAGCACAAGAGACTGCTCTCGGATGGGTATTATCCGGGCCGGTCAACGGTCAATGTACCAATGCCAGACGCTCTGCAGAGACACTGCATTGTAGCGTTTTACAGTCGTTGGATAAAACAATTCAACGATTTTGGCAAATAGAAGAGGTGCCCTCAGCTCCGGTATACACCGCGGCTGAGGAAGAATGCGAGGCCCACTTCGTCAAAACCGTCACGAGAAACGCGACGGGACGTTTTGTGGTAAGACTGCCGTTTAACCGGTCAAGACCGAAAGGAGGCGCTAGGAAACTCCTTCAACATTGCTCTCGCATCGTTGACAAGGTTAAGAGGAAAGCTCTCCCTTGACGAAAACCTCCATAACGAGTACAGTGCGTTTCTCGAAGAGAACGTGGTCATGGACCACATGATACGTCACCGAACGGTGGACACGCATTGACTCTATGTTCCGCATCGGGCAGTAATTCGTACGGATAGTACCACAACAAAATTACGAGTTGTATTTAATGCCTCGAGAGGAACAACGAGCGGAAGCTCGTTGAACGACGTCCTGCATGTAGGACCGAAACTCCAAAACGATATCACCTCTGTATTAACGAGGTGGCGTTTACATCGGTTCGTACTAGTGGCGGATATCGAGAAAATGTTCCGACAAATTCTCGTCGCGCCTGAGGACCGTCAATGTCAATGCATCCTATGGCGCACGTCAGAAAACGAAAGGGTTAATACTTTCGAATTAAATACCGTCACATACGGTACGGCGTGTCTGACATACATAGCGATGCGTACCCTTCTTGAGCTAAAGAGACAGGACGGAGGGAATTACCCTCTCGCCGCTCCTATACTCGAGAAAGATATGTACGTAAACGACGTATTCATGGGAGCACAGGATAAACCTTTGCTAGAATCAACTTGCAAACAAACTTGCGGACTCCTGCAACAAGGAGGATTTAACCTGAGAAAGTGGGCAGGAAATTCTCCGGAGTTACTCCGAAATATTCCTGAGGAAGCCCACTCCCACGCAGTTGACCTTACTTTGTTCGACGAATCAGAACTAAAAGTATTGGGCCTGCGATGGATACCGTCTGGGGATTATTTTACTTTAATCTCCAGCGGTTCCAACCGTCCACGAATCGGATCACGAAACGAGTACTGTTTTCGGAGATCGCGAAGCTCTTTGATCCTCTCGGTTGGCTATCACCGATTGTGATCCGAGCAAAAATACTGATGCAGTCACAATGGCTTGAAAAAATTAAATGGGACGAGCAAGTATCAGAGGACACCCACAAAATGTGGAACACGTTTTGTGAAGATTGGAGCAATCTCAGAGAACTGAGAATTCCAAGATGGGTAAAGCATGGCGCAGATACGGAATCCGTAGAATTACACGGATTTTGTGACGCCTCGCTTGCAGCATACTCGGCTGCCGTTTACGTAAGAGTAACGTCAACGACAAAGAGGTGTATCCGACCTTGTTGATGGCCAAATCACGAGTTACACCGATTAAAACCCTTTCAATTCCCGTGCTCGAATTGAATGGAGCGGTGCTTCTTGTGGAGTTGCTGAAGCACGTGCAACAATCGCTTCCCATCAGCATAAAGCGGGTTTTTTTGCTGGACAGATTCCACCATAGCCCTAGCTTGGATGAGAAAACATCCATCAAATTGGAAAATTGCGATAGCAAATCGTGTGTCGAAAATCCAGACGATCTTACCGCATGTGGAGTGGCGATACGTGCCGACCCGCTCCAATCCTGCAGACTTGAATTCCCGAGGATCGGATGCAACAGAGTTCCTACAATCGGACCTCTGGAAGTCGGGACCACATTGATTGAGATTATCAGAAGCAAACTGGCCACCAGTCCCTGCTTCGATACAGACCGACGAGGGAAAACGTGTAACACACGCCCTCACAATCACTCCAGTGAAAGAATGGGATATACTGTTTCGATTCCACTCCTGGAGGCGATTACAAAGAGTAACCGCGTATTGCCTCAGAATGCGAAGGCGTACAAAAGGTGAACAACGGTCTAAAGCCAATGACGCACTAAGTGCATTCAAATTGCAAGAGGCAACAGAGCGAGTCGCTCGACATTTGCAACTCTCGCACTACAAGGAAGAGTACCGGTGTTTAGAAAACAAACGAGAAATTCCATCAGCCTCTCCGTTAAAAAACTTGAACCCCTTTATCGATGAAAAAGGGGTGTTGAGAGTAGGAGGAAGGCTTGAGAACTCGGTATTAGAATGGAATGCAAAACATCCAATCATCCTGCCGAAACATTACGTGCCGTCACTAATTATTCGGCAGTGCCACGTTGATACGTTGCACAGAGGAATGCAATTGACCATTCATACCGTACGACAAAATTACTGGATCGTCGGCTGTCGTAATGCAGCTCGATCGATAATCAAAAATTGCATACGCTGCATAAGATGGAAGGGGAAAACTTCCAAGCAGATTATGCATGATCTGATTCTGGAACGAGCACGTCCGGCCAGAGTTTTTTCAAACTGCGACGTAGATTACGCGGGACCTTATCGTGTCCGCGACTCCGCAGGAAGAGGAAAAACAGCCCATAAAGCGTATATTGCGGTGTTTGTCTGCTACGCTACAAGGATGATCCACATCGAGCTCGTCCATGATTACACGACGAGCGCATTTCTGGCAGCTCTCGATCGTTTCATCGCACCTCGGGGAGTCCCATCGTGCATGTTCAGCGACAATGGCACGAATTTTGTCGGTGCAGATCGAGAGCTCCGAGAGAACTTTAAAAAAGTATATACCTCGGAGGAAATGCGAGAAAGATGTGGCTCATTGGGCATAGAGTGGAAGTTTAACCCACCAAGCGCCCCGCATTTCGGCGGAATGCAGGAAGCAGGCGTGAAATCGGTGAAGCATCACCTGAAACGCATACTCGGAGAATTCACTCCGACAGGGGAAGAAATGCATACATTACTATGCAAGATTGAGGCGAGTTTAAATTCTCGCCCGATCGGGCCCCTGACTGATAACCCGGGTGACTGTGCACCACTCACTCCGGGTCACTTCCTGACCGGTGGCCCTTTGAATGCGCTACCGGTGCCATCCGTGGAAACTGTGCCCATCGCGCGGCTGACGCGGTGGAAGGCGATACAAAAGTTCCACGAGCAGCTCTGGAGGCATTAGGTACGAGATTATCTCACCCACCTCCAGAAACGCTACAAATGGCCTTCCGGTCAACCACAGGTAAAACCAGGAGAACTCGTACTCCTTCAAAATCCTCTCCTACCACCAAACCAGTGGGAGATGGGAAGGGTCGAGGAAGTATACCCTGGAAAAGACGGGAACGTACGTGTGGTAAAAGTACGTACCGCTAAATCCACATATACACGACCGATTACAAGGTTGTGTATATTGCCTGTGGAAACGTCTCCAACGGCATCGAATAACAATGCTGTTGGGACGTACGAACATTTAAAAATTTTCGGTAGGAGCAATTGAGTAAATAAACAAGAAGAAGAAAGGTTACACGTTGAGGTGTAAAACCAACGGCAACGAAAACCTTGACACCCGCTCCCAGAGGTCCGAGGAGAAGAGTAGGGATATCCGAAAATCGTTCTCTCTCGCGCCAACTGAAAAGCGCCCTCGCGAAAAAAGCGAGAGCCACCGAAAATTTTGAAAAACAGTCAGTACAAGTAATAATGTCTGACTGCGAGCAAGCGCTAGTAGAATTAGAGGCGGCAATAACCAATAATTTCGGCAGAGGCCCGCGGGTGACCCTAGAACCACCGGAGGTAGAGATGGAGGCGCCAGGCAGTGGCGATAACATAACTCTGGGAAACCTCCCAACGGAAGGGCCATCACAAGAGATGGTGGATCCCGAGGTGGTGGTCCTGGATGTGGGGACGGAGGTTTTAAAAATTCCTCGACGGGTGGTAAGGGCCGGCGGAAAGTACCGGTGGACGGTGGCCACCGGCCGGTACGTCCTCAAATGGGACAACCAAGGGAGGCTGATAAGCCTAGAGTTTAAGCCAAAGCATCCTAGAGAAACCAGTATCCATCGGCCCACCGCTCAACGGCCACGTGGAGGTGGAGGTGGAGGACGAAGGGCACCGTCCAATCCGTCCACACGGGACCCCCACACACGGGCCCTCTTGGACGTCGCCGTAGAAACGGCTGTACGAGTTTGTGGAGGAAAAGGGTGAGTTCTACTACCATCTCTCATATTATACGTCTTTTCTTCTCTTGCTCTTTCTCTCTAGTAAACGGGTCAATACTTCCGCTCTTCCGGGTAATTGCACGGAGAGTGCAAGGGGGCGGGATGTTTAAATTCGAGCCGTTAGTATATTAACCGCGTAGTTCATCGGTCATTGCTCCGATTACCTTGCCACCGAAGAACGGTGAGCAAGGCAAAAAAGGAGAAAATTTAATAATATACCAGCGACCTCGGGATGCGCCGGTTACGATTTCAAATCCAAATTACCGAACGCATCTATCGGCGAGGTCGCGTAAGAGAGAAAGAGAGACAACAGAGAAAAGAAATAGAAGACGCTATCACGTCGACAACGCCGCCTTACGGCAATTTTCAACACGAATGAAAACGTGCCAGTCAAGCGGCCGATCGCGTTCAGCCTGTTTCAAGCAACCGAGCGAGTGACAACGAGATCGAAGTATCAGGTGTAGATTGTTGCCTAAAGCTTTCTTTGAACTCGTGTGGTGTGTCGACGGGCTACTCGCAGCACCACCAAAGAGCCAAAGAAGCTTGCTAAATAACTGGTATCTCGAGTCGAGCTCCACAACTTACGAGAAGATTGCAACAATCTTTCTCGTACGAGAACTACTTAGAGAAATCGGAGGACTGCGCATTTGCCGGACAAAAGTCCACGATTAATTTCTCGAAGACCATTGTCCGCGAGAACGTTTAAGAAGGCATTGGTTGTTTCTTGCGAAACGCAAAGGTACTTCTCAGTGTTCTCACGAGCTTGCGCAGAATCCGCTCCTGACGATTTGTGCTCTCCCGCCAGACCGTTTAAGAAGGCATTAGTCGTTCCTTGCGCAATGCAAAGGAACCTCTCACTGTACTCACGCGTCCGCGGTGTATACACACCACTCAGTCTCTGTCGAGCAGTTTTTTGGTAGCTGCCGGTCTCTATTCGCTGGTGCTCCCCAACGAACTCGTTTAAAAAGACACCAGTCGTTCCTGGCAAGACACACAGGGTCCTCTTGATGTACTCACGGGTTCGTGGAATATCCCATAAAGCGGTAGGATCACAGACGGACAAAAGGTGGCAAGGGTCCACACCGCTAAAGAAAGCATATAGAGAGTAGGAGCTTTACGACCTCCCCTCTCTGGTGCCGGTTTCAGTCAGCAAAAAGCAGGGCGTCAAGCAAGTTTGAATAATTTCGACTGCTTGCATCTATATTCAGCAGAAACGGCAGTTGACGTCCTTCGTCGAGTAAACAGTTATACAGTACACACCGCTTCCTGCGATCGCAGAGGAGCCGCCCATCCGATCAAATTAGCATACCGATCCCGCGAGTGGGAATGCTAGGCAACAGTGCGCAATCGCATAAGGCAGCCACTAATTAGCCACCTCTTTTCTAATTTGCAGACCGCCGAAACG
This sequence comes from Tetrapedia diversipes, assembly GCA_033822845.1. Taxonomy (NCBI): domain Eukaryota; kingdom Metazoa; phylum Arthropoda; class Insecta; order Hymenoptera; family Apidae; genus Tetrapedia; species Tetrapedia diversipes. Next base: position 357,574 of record JAOPTO010000699.1, on the reverse strand, counting down.
TGCTACGGCCGCGCAGCGAAGAGGAGGGGCTCATCCTCGGCAAGCACAGCTAAAGAATTAGAATGAAATAAATTTTCTGTTTAAAAATATATTACTGTCTCTTGTTTATTAGAATTAAATCATCCCCTCACACCGGCCGATCCTAATCTAAGATAAAGATTATATAGATTCTAAAGATTAGATTTACCATCTATCTTTCATACATTTTCATTATTCTTTTATATGTTTACAACACTATTGGCCTATTAAAACCGTTAAAGTCACTTATCATTTCTAATACTTGTTTCATATCTTTAGCATTCTTTACTATGATTTATCTTGCATTTTTGGAAACAGTCTCATCCGTGAATTGGGATTCACGATGCTTTGTAAATTTAAATTGGTGACACCGATTTTCAGTTGGTTTCAATAATTCTTCATAATCAGCTTGTAATTTCTCAATTTTCTGCTCGAGTGACGTTATAGTACTATTTTTGGGTTCAGGATTTTTCGTTCTCAATATTTTGTATCGTAAACGTCGATTTAACGCATTAAGTCTTCGTGTTTCACTATCTGAATCAGTCAAATATTCTTCTCGGATTACGGTATTTATAATCTGACATCAACTTACCTAATCAACCGCATCTTGATTAGATGTTGTAAGTTCCAGTAACAAGTAACTCCGATCTTCCTTATCAAATTTGCAGTTTATCCTACCGTTGCCACCAAACTATTGTCTCTGTTATACAGGAGGGGAGGTTGGAATCAGTTAAACACTTCCTTTGCACTTTACTGAGGTTTTTATTGTATAGTTCGAAATTACAGGGAAGGCAAGTCTTGGACAGCAATTATTGAATCGAGGCTCGTGGTTTTCGATCGCTCTTTTATATCTTTTTATAAGAAAGATTATAACCGAAATCTTAGATATAAGTTATACTTATGTTGAACAAATAAAAATTATATTATTATTTGATTTGAAAGAAGTAAGCGAAAGTATGGGAAAAAAATATATTTGTATAGCCCTAACATTCATAATTATTACAAACTATATACGAAAGATTGTGGAATTAGTGAGTACTAAACACTGAATCATCGAAGTTTACAATTGCAAAACACAATTCACAAACTATACATAATATTGGATAAAAGAAGTAAATATGGACTAATAAATGCAATAGGAAGCATATCTAATTCAGTATTTGACTTACACAATCAAACTACTCATATTGTTCAGAAACAAACTGCAATAATCAAATGTTTCATCTAAGATACTTAATTTCAATCGCTTAACAACTGTTTCATCATAACCAACAAAAATTAAACGGTATAGCAAACCTGTTTTTCTTTTAATTATCGACGCACTACTGAATGACGTAGCACAGAAAGCAAATGAACTCTGCCTAATGATAATTTTAGGCAAACAAGGATTAATAGGCACTACTTTAATATCGATATCAGAATTCATCAAGTTATATAAAGAGCTTAGCGAGTATTACAATTCATTAATATATGCAATAAAAGAAACTTTTCAACAATCATCTAGCTTTAGCACCTTAAACGCTGTAACGCGAAGCAACATTTTCATATGTCAGATATCAATAGCTGTTTAAAAAGGTACGTTTTGAAACAAGGTTCGGGCGATATCGCACATAGCGACGCCCCTGGATTCTCGACCTCTAATTTAATCGTTATTAAGAGTAATAATAATCGGGTGATTTCTAACGGTGGATTCGCTAAACATCACCTTGGCCTTGGCTATTATAGCTCGAGGACATCGAGCCGCAAGGACAAAAGAAAAAGGTGTTTATAGGGTATCTAACGCCTGTTGCCCGACTAATTCGAAATTGCTAATAACGATCCGAGAAAGGGCGTTTCCGCATGAGTGTGAGACAGAGAAAAACGTTCCGTCCGGGAGGTATTTAAGCCGTGTGCGAGCGGAAGAACAAGAGAATTCAGTTAAAATTTCCCGTAGAGTTTTACCGGCTTATAGCGTCGTGATCTAAAAGAATTTTGGGAATTATTTGAATCGGTACAGTCACGGGGTTACAGTTTTGTGGTCGTGCGGTAGGTCCATTTTGATACGCTTTTGTAGACACGCGCATCGACCAACGTGCGGAAGAGTTTACAATTGGACGCGGCAGTCGCCAATTGTAGATTCATGCGTTTCGCATTCCGCAGCTCCGTGACGTCGGTGGGCACCCATAAGTTTCTTATGGTCCACCGACAAAAAGCACCTGAATTCCTCAGGAAAACGAGGAAAGAACAACCGACGATCTCCGACTTTCGGAGTTCGCCGGGGACGGTAATAATCACCCATTCTGTCCCGTGCATCTCTGCTGTCCTTATTCGTGAAGCATTAAGGGATGCACGCCCACAGAATGGCGTACGTCTTACTTAAAATCCTGCCCACCAACAGCAGGTGTATTCTAGTGGAGGATACTTCTCCTGTTCCCGTGCATCATGTGAATCGGGAATTCACGCACGGGAGTCTTGAAAAAGTAATTGAATACGCTCGATCTGTGGATCGAGCAACGGTCGTTCCGTTACAGCTGCAAGGGCTATGATGCAATAGCTATGCCTGTCGCAGTGTAGGCCCGGCGGTGCATGCACCAAGAACGTAGAAAAACGCAGAGCGGCCCCAGCGGCTATGTGATTGCTACACTCGAGGTACTCTGCAGTTTCTACAGGTCCATGCGGCCAGCCAAGATGGGACTACGCATTGCGTGTGTCCTTACAACACACACGCAAGGGGAACGAACGGAAGAAGACGTTGTGTGTATTTCGACAGAATCGTCTATTTCATAGGCGAGTCGAATACACACATAAGAGAGTAGATCCTCGGTATTTACCGAGACGTGGTCGAAACACACAGACACGTCAGATCTATATGTGTTGTAGCGTTGCGATGCTCAACACTTAATCTCTTAACGGGATTTATTACCGACATTAGAAATCGTCACGACTCGGCTTATCGCTGGGAAATAAGACGACGATTCGGACTTAGAAAAACAATAACCTTACACAAAAAATTAAATACAGTCCACAATTGTTCTCAGGTGAAGCATCTGACCAGTCCAAACCAGACGGCCCGCAGGACGACCAGAGGCCAGGTCTACCCCGAAAGGACTGGGGACCCATAACTTTATTTAAAAACTCTTTTTAAACCTAACCTAGTAACAAATAAACGTTGTAACAACCAAAAAAAGTACACTTCAGCGTTGACCTTATCTAGACCCTTTATCAATTCCACTCTCCCTCTCCAGGCTCAGCAAAGACTGGGAAATTTATTACTTCTAATATGAAATTTCTCGGTCGATTTTTAAACAATAGCAATCATTGACCAAACTGATTGGTACCTAACAAAATATTATACAGTACCAAGTATAATTAATAACGTATTTTTGGCAACGATACTCGATCACGAATACACCCAGACACAAACAGATGCACTCGTAGCTATAGATGCAGGAAACATACAAAATAATAGTAGAAACATAGTATGAGGAGAATTATGTAAATTGTTCGGCTCTTAAAATATTAATAATAATAATAAGACCCTGTGAGCTTGGGAGTAGAATTGACCCAACGTGACCCTTTATGTGTCGTAAAAGGCGATTAAACGGGGAAAAAGCGATGAAAATGGAGATACAAAGGACAAAACGCCTCGGAAAAAAGCCGCTACCTAGGGTACGCCAGGGCACCTCTAGAGCCACCGCTGGAGGTAGCAACATGCAAGCCGGTGGTGACAGATTGTTGAACATTACATCTATGTTTATTAACGTGTCCGCATCTGCCTCGAGGGCGTTACAGACACGGCCCCCATGGGCGAGGGGTTGGAATACGCTCAACCTGCGCGCAGACTGTGTGCATCTCACAACTGATACCTGTTTATCGGAAAGTGCAAGCTGACAGAAACCCTGGCGTGAGGGGGGGCTTTCTAACATCCCTTCCAGCTCTGCAGGCTAGCGCCTGAGCTGAATAAGCGCAGCTCATCCACCGGAGCATCAGCCCCTCGTCCGCGATATGAGCTACACCATCTGCCACCATGAGGTCAACACCAATTGGTTGACTAGGGGGGGCACCGACCGCTGGGCTAACAAGTCAACCTCCCGTGGTACCAGTGTTAAAGTCATACTGGTCATACTCCATGCTAAGTTTCACAGAAACCAGCTACCCAATAGGAGCTTGCACTTCATGGCCTTGGTACGCCAACGCTCGGGCACCTCGGGTTCGTCAAGCTCGTACTACGGTCAACCAAGGTCAACCGCAGCCCGTGAGGGGAATACTGATGAACAGGCGGGCATATGTCGGGATTCCCGAAATCGCAACAGCCGAAAACAAAAATACGAACCCAGCCAGAGATGCTTTAGCGGAACAGCCGCTAACCACTATGGCTGGTCTACCACGGCAACGCATGACATGGACACGCGATATGAATATAGCCGTCATGCGTTGCTACTACAAAGCTTCAAAATTAGAAGCTATAGCAACACGCTACAGACCGGAGCTACACACACTCTTCACGGAACATTACCCACAATACAAAGAAACAGTAACACAACAAAGGCTCATAGACCAGAAAAGAGTCATCACCAGGAATAACAGACTCACCCCATATGAAATACAAACAATAAAAGAAGAAATTGCAGAAGAACTGAACACAGACTGCAACAACAACAGCCGACAACATGAAGACACAACAATAAAGAATACGACACAAACGCTTCCACAAAATCAAAACCTGACCCCAAATACAGTGCAAACAACACAACTACCAACAACGCAACAGGCTCAGTCGCAACAACCGACACCACCACAACATACAGCAACTATAAATATACAAGAAGAAGAAATAGACTGCGAAATACAAGCAAACATCACTAAATGGCGAGGAACAAACCCGGCCAACAGACCACCATTAGCAAACCTAATATACAACAAAAACATAATCCATATTGTTTGGAGTATACGTAAATTAAATTATCGTTCGGGTTCCCGGACTCCAAACAGCTCGGAAAGAGGAAGAGGTTAAGAATAGTACACAATATTCTTATTTTCGCCGCTCGTGCAACGAGCGGCCGTATATTGTTACAAAAAGATTATGTAAGGTGAGCGAGAGAGAGAGAGAGAGAGGTGGCTCGGAAAAACTCCTCGGCTGTGCCTTCTCCCGGTGGCCTCCTCGATGGCTCTGGAACAAAAACGCTCGCTACAGTTCTGACGTCACGGGCTCCGTGTACGATCAGCTGGCCGAATTACGTCACGCACGATTGCCGTCGGCCCGTGGTGACAACTGCCTTTTGCCTGTGCGGCGAAGTGGACTGTAAATTTGTAGACGAGAGCGACAAACCAAAAAGGAGTCTACTCTACGTCTGTAGATAATACCAGAATCGGCCCCAAAGGGTGGAGGTTGTAAGGCTCCTCCCTTGGTGCACTCGATTCGGCCTTGAATTCCCTCACCTACACAACCTCAATGGGTGCTGACGCCCGGTGTGAATGCACCGTGAGCGCGTGAGCAGTCAAGAGGATCCTGCAGACCGCTTGGATCCTCTCCTGTCTTTGGAAACGGTCTCACGGGAGAGCACGGCAAGTCCAGCGGCAGATGAGGGCGACGAAAGCGGTAGGCGACTGACGCTGTGAATCAGTGAGCAGTCAAGAACTATGTTCTCCTGTCTTGTACCTGATTCACAGAGCACCCTTCCCTGCAATCGACGATAGGGCCGAGAAGCAGGACGCTAAAGCCTGGTTTCTTCGGCGGAAGCAAGGTTGGAAAAATCCTGAGATTGCTTCAAATGACAGTTGAAGCGCGAAGGAAGTCGACCCACGTTGGCCACGTGGAGACTTCGGTTACTCGCGCTACTCTTCTTCAACAGGATACTTCTCGTTATGCGGCACGACCTGGATCGCCGAAGTCGCTCGCTCGAGGTCCTGTGATAAACTGTGATACACTGTGCCGTTCGTCGGCTTCCCCCGACGAACGCGCATTTTCGTTAATTTCAGCGCCGATAAGAGGCGCTGACGAGTCTCATATTCTTTTCTCTTTCCCTTTCCTGTTTCTCTCTGTTTTTCTATCTAGCCGCGGCACGTGCGACCTAGCCCATCACCTATTTTGTTTTCCAATGACTCACGCACCGGACGGTGCGTGGCAAGAACATTGAAAAACAGGCGAGCTTAGGTCGTCTTAGTCAACGGTTTTTTGCGATGCCTACCGGTGGACGGTGACATCGCAAACGGGAACAACCGACAAAAACAGACGGCGAATTTCGCGGTGCTCAACCGTTCCGTTTTTAAACAATATTGAAAAATATTTTTAAGTAATGTTTTTCAATGATGGTGAAATAATGTTTATTGTTCAATTCCTATAATTCAACGTAGTACATAACAGTAATATTGCGCGATATTGTCTATTTATTACAAACATCATAAAGAATATCCTCTGCTGCGTATGCCAATATTTCGAATCTTTCGCGGTGATGCGTTTTCGCGCTCTCGTAGCGAGTATATTATTCGCATCGTGTTGTTCAGCGAGATGGTTGCCAAGGGAATAGACTATATCGTGTTCGCAACACGCCGCACCCAGAGGATTGATACCTCGATCACCTCTCGCCAATCGTTTCTCCAAATCAGTTCTCGAGCTGCAAAATTGATAGCCAGGGATATGTAATTCGATGGGAAGTGCGTTTATCACACGACTCAACAGGCCGCAACATTCTACTGTCATTTTCGTCGTCGTCATCGTCGTCTTTGTCATTCGGCGTGATTCTTTATCAACAGTGTCAAACCGCCGATATACGTTCGTTGTCACGGCAAGCTACCACGATTCCAACACTGGCGATATTGTTCGACATCCGAATCGACCTTTATGCATTCCGACTGCTTCTCCCACAAATAATGTACGTAGATACCGAATTTCTGCAGTAAAGCTATCTTCGTGATACATTGTAATTGTTCGGCGGTTATATCGCGAATATCGCAGTTATCCTCCACATAAAATAATATTTTGCACACTGAGCAAAATCGACTAAGCGCGCCTCTATAAATACCACCGTCGTCGCAACCTGCGTTGCAAATAAATTGTGGTCATAAGAGGGAAGGAGAAATATGCGTTTCGTACGACAATCGACGGCGATTAAAGTGAGAAATTTCGACGGTAAGACGTAACTGATGTCAGAGGGAAACATACGCAGGCATGGAAACATTCTACCGACCACCATACGCGGTCTCATTTGCGGTCCTTCGAATTCTGGCAAGACCAACGTGTTGATAAGTTTGTTGGAAAGCCTGAACGGTGCGCATTTCTAGAACGTATAAGTGTGTTCGAAATCGCTTCAACAACTGAAATATCAATACCTGGAGAATTTACTAGCGCCGATCGATGAGATCGGATATTTTACATTTTGCAATAATAGCGATGTTATTCCGCCGAGCGAGGCGCTTCCGAATTCCATTTTTATCTTTGATGACGTGGCATGTGACAAGCAAGATACGATAAGAGAGTACTTCGCAATGGGTCGACACTCGAGCGTCGACTGCTTCTATCTCTGTCAGACATATGCAAAGATACCCAAGCATCTTATACGCGACAATGCGAATTTGTTAATTTTATTCAAGCAGGATGGTACGAATTTAAAACATGTGTACAACGATCACGTAAACACCGATATGTCCTACGAGGATTTCTACGCATTGTGTGGCGTTTGTTGGAAACACAAATACGGATTCGTAGTGATAGATAAGGACAGCGCGTTCAACAATGGACGATACAGGAAGGGATTTAACGAATTTGCGATACCGTGATGCGATTAGTAATCGTTGATACATCGACTGGGCAACGTCTGCGATCGTGAAAAGATTTGTTTCCAACTTGATTGCGGCATGTCAACCGTCGATATCGATAAAGGCAATGGCGGTCGCGGCGGTGGCGAAGAGATTAGAGATCGCGAAATACTAGCGAGAGAGATCGCCAAAACGCGAACGTCTATTCGCAAAAAGTGTCGCGTCTTGAAAACCGATAAAATGGCGGAAGATGTCGCATTGGAAAAACATTTCAAGCCTATTACGGATCGGTTGAAGCAGATCGTCGAAAACACTGTTAACGATAACAATGATGGGTCTAGCCCTATCGTTTCAAGTATCGATCCGATGGCTATCGGAGATAAAAACAATATGATATTCTCCGAACAAAACGTGCATGAAGAGATGAAGAAGAACGAGGGTCGGATAAAACGGAAACGATCAGCTATTTCATCACCAATTACCAATTTCACTCCGGCTAAAGCGAAACGATCGAACGAAAGACCGACAACGTCGACGACGACGACGACGACGACGACGACGACAACGACCCCATGTAATCAAGCACGCAGAAGACTTTACAAGCAGTCGCCGATTCAACCTCTATTAGCCGTCGAAGATGTTTTCGAAACCGACGACGATGACGGCGAGTCGTTCGTATCATCCGTTCAACGCGAGTTGAAAACGCCCGAAGGTCAGGAGATGTTACGGAATCACTTCGGCCCATTGGGACAAAAATACATGGGGGCTGCCTTGAGCGGCAACAAAGACAGCAACATGGATCATGTTTACGGTGTTTATTTTAACAATGATGGAACAATGCTCGGCGATAAACGTATCGACATAGACGCGAACGACAATATAATCGTAGACGGAATAAGATATGCCGGAACACCGGGTCTATACGAGTTGATCTTCAAGAGAATTCCTGACGATACCTCGTACACCGAGAACGATAAGGAAAAATACAAACACATATTGCTGTCGACAAACGCGCATAGACGCGATCACAACGTGTTTAATCCTGTACTGGGTAACAAGGGATACAAATATAAGCATGTAATAGCCCCCTTATTGTCTCGTGGAAAAATTGGGAAAGGTGTAAGCGTGCCGAGCGTTATGACGCTAGGCGACAATAAAATCGATTACGTGCATTGGAATGATCCCAACGAGTTGGTGGATCGTCTTCGATTGCTGGAAGCCTCGCGCCAAGCAGGCAACAACGCTCACGACAATGAAATTCTATCGATTATCGAGGAACTTCGCGAAGCTGGTCTTATTATAAATTAAAACTGCGCGTCAGTCAATCGATCAGTCAGCGTCGAAATGCCTATCGATAAATTTGGAATATCGCTCGGAAGAGACGGAACGATGGATAGACCATACTATCGGTGGAGCGGATTGCTTAGAAATTACGTGCGCGACAACGCGCTTTGTCTGAGTGCCGCCGACTTTGATGCGAAATCGCGGAAAATACGGCGCGTTGCGCATCCAGAAGCGGACGGTGACGTCGTTAATAAACGTTACGTGGAACAAATTGTAAAAATGTTGAAAGATCGACAAGATGAATTCGATGGAAGGATGATCAAACTTCAGGAAAACGTACAATCGTTACGAATCACGTTAAACGAGATCGAGAAGATGGTTCAACGCGTTACCCGGCATGGCGACAACATCACCCTATGAAATAACACACCTCGTGAGAAAATACGAGTGCGCGCTTCGAACACGCGGACGGATAAGAAAGTATGCATGCGCAGTACTGCGTCATTCATGGAGAATAATGTCTCGATCAAACATGTCGAAATCCATTGAAAAGAAGAAGAACAAAAAAAGAAATATTACCTCTGAAAAACTGCAACTGGTGGAAGAATTACATGCTCCGGCAAGAAAAAATTTTCCACGTAGACGTGTGATAGTGCGCGGATATGATGATCTATGGCAGGCGGATCTGGTGGAAATGCGTCCTTACACGCGATTCAACAAGGGTTACCATTATATACTCACGGTTATCGATGTTTTGAGCAAGTACGCGTGGGCTGTACCGCTCAAGAACAAGAGCGGAAGCGAGGTGGCGAAAACTATTGCGAAGATAATTCGGAACGATGGAAGATGTCCGAAAAATTTTCAAACCGACAGAGGAAAGGAATTTTACAATGCAGATGTGGGGGAGGTTATGAGGAAACACGGAATCAATCATTATTCGACGTATTCGATTATGAAGGCCTCGGTTGTGGAACGATTTAATCGTACGTTGAAGAACGACATGTGGAAATTGTTCACGCTCAACGGAACGTACAGATGGATCGACGCGTTATCGCATCTTGTGTCGGAGTACAACGCGCGAAAACATCGAACCATTGGGATGCGGCCGATCGATGTAACCCCAGCGATCGCCGATAAACTTTTGAATACGGTATACAGCAACGTAAAGATCGCCGCTCCGGCGAGATTCAAAGTGGGCGACTCGGTACGCGTGAGCAAGTTCAAGACGATCTTTGATAAAGGTTACACACCAAATTGGTCCACCGAGATATTTAAGATTATCGAAATACAAAGAACGAATCCTGCGACTTACTTACTCGAGGATTGTCGTGGAAAACCTGTTGCCGGGGGATTTTACGAATACGAGCTGCATCGTGCAGCAGATCCCGACGTGTATCTCGTGGAAAAGGTGTTGCGCAGGAAAGGTGACAAGGTTTATGTGAAATGGCTAGGATTTGACGTCTCGCACAACTCTTGGATACATAAAAATAATGTATTGTAGACACACACAACCTTTCATTATTGTTAGAATACAGTACTTATTTTTATTAGAATATATATATAATAAAATATTATATAATAAAACAATATAATAAAGATAGTATTAACAATATACATATACGTCTTTAAGTTATTGGAATTTTTTTTTTTACAAGGGTACCCGATAATGTCCCCATGGTAACGTGTTGGAGGAATCGGGCACAATATATCGTTTGTCATCGAACGGACTTAGAGCAATTTTAGTCTCTCGTACGGTATACACATCGTGCAATTTGGATCTTATACAAGATTGACGTCGCATCATTTCAGTTTCTTGATTTAAACACCGCGTGTAATCGTCGAACGTTATCGATTTGGCCACGACGCTAGTTTTTATACCCTTCACTTTCTTCGTGTCCGTCTTACCGTTTACTCTCAACGCATACATTTTTGCTCTAAGTCCGACGAATTCCGTCATAATCGCTCCGTTGTTTTCATCCTTCATCAGACCAGGCACTTTCTTATTCGCGAGCGGTATGCCGTATGCGTTGTCAATCGCATAATCGCTCGTATCGAATCTGGCGATATCGCGTTTCATGGTTTCGTAGACGTCCTCGCACTCGAGATGATATATCAGGCTATCCGTATCCGTATACATAATTCTGCATTTATCCTGATATAATGGTAACATGTACTCGTAATGAAACTCATACAAACAGGTCTTTGATATGTCGAGTATACACATACCCACATAGATCGGTTTTTTGAACTTCACCTCGAGATTACGCAATTCAACGGCGACAAGATTCTCCGAAAAGACGCTTCTACTGTGGAAATTGGGTTTCGCGATCAATGCCTCAGCGCAGTACCTTCCATCCCATTTTGTCACAAGTTTCACGTCAACGTGATTGCGCACATTCTCCATGGTTTTTCCGAACACCGCATTATTCAGTAATTTATATAAATTTTTTTCAAAATCGTTGGTCGCGCGTGTTCTAAATTGCGTATTAAGTTCAATGTACATGTGTAACCATGGAGATTGTGCAAATTGTAGTACGCGATGAATTTTCGCAACGCGAAGCCCGTGACGTATACACTGCTGTAGGTTACGATAATGTATCACGTAACGCTTCTTATCGTACAGCGTGGCGAGCAACTTGTCCTGACGTTTACCGGGCGGTTTATCGCGCGTCGGACAGAACGGTAGGTCGGTGTGCGCATCGTGCACTTGTTGCGGATACTCCAAATCCACTTCGATAATGTAGCCTATAGGAGAATCTATCGCGATCGACGATACGTCAAAATTCGATACATCCTCGACCCACCGAAATTCTGCGTAGGGCAACGGTTGACACATTGCCCAACCGTACAAGTTGTTAACGTCGAAATACATGAGATACGATGTTGGCTTCGATGAATCGTACGATTGCATGTACTTGTTGTTAGCATGAGCGTATCTATTCGAACATTGAGCTAGACCACCGCGTATGCCACGTTCGATGAACAGAACCATGTCGACGTCGGTGAGTAGTTCGAAGTTAATACCCGTATACTTTAACATGGCATCCCATGTGAAGCCCGGTAAAGTGTAATAATGAGCGGGATCCAATCCATAACTTTGAACGCAACTATTGCGAAAATTTTCGAAAATATCGGCTAATAACAAGACATCGATCTTCATGTACAAGTCGCTATATTCGCCTAATGTTTGGATGGAGAACCGTTGCCAGATGTTCGCGGCGTGCGCGTAGTCGCTCTCGGATATCGTGTCGCAGGTTAAAGAACTGTAAAATGACTCGCGCGGCGGTAAACACGGATCTTGTAACTTGTCGACGCAGTCCACGTATTCGTACGGAAAGATGCCTTTTCGCGTCAATAAATCTAACTTTTCGATGGATAAATGCGAAAATTCAGAATGCAATATTTTAAGTTTATCTTTGTTTAGGAAGGATGCCAATCTGTCCAAGCTGGTATTGAGAAACTTATATGAATCGATGAATCGCAATTTCACACATATTTTATGCACATCTTCCGTAGATTTAACTTTTTTCGTGAACGAGATATATCGTTCTTTTGTTATCGGTAATAAATCGATGCTACCTGCAAATGTATTAGCTATTTCCCTGATAATAAAATGCGCATCATAACCGCTTAAATTGTGAAAAATTACGGGAATGCAATGCGACTCTTTGTAATTTAGATTGCAATTTGAATGCGCGGGACCTCTGTATCGTCCAGTCAGATGACAATGATCGCGTACCCGTTTGTCGTCTTGAGCGAACGGTTTTTCGCATACGTGGCAGTGCGTTGCGCGACGAAATGCATTCCACTGTTCTTTCGTCAATTGCTCCATGGTTACGTTATCGGATAGGATAGCCTTTACGCGACACGCTAATTGTTCCAGTTCTTTGACGAACCACGAGACGCAATCACTATCGCGACGATATCGATACATGGATAATGACTGGTCGTACGAGCAGTGCACGTAGTATCCGATACTAAATACCTTGTGCTGCTGATACGCGTAAATCTTTGCTTTCGAGTACTCCTCTTGCTTCTTCTCCTCCTCCTCTTCCTCCTCTTCTTTTTCATCCTTCTCTGTCTTCTGCAGGATGCATTCCAGATCGGCGTATACGACAAACGGGAGCCGCTCTTTTCTACAGTAATTGCCGAAACTTAACCATTTGTCGTCCTCGTTCGGTAATACGATCGCGCAGTCGTTCATTTTCCCACAGTCTACTGAATGTGTCTGCAACTTCTTCTCCGAATAGAAATAATGTAAACATCTGCAAAAATCCGAAATTTTTCAATATCGTGGTCGCGAAGACACTCGCACCGTTCTCATAAGCATATGTATACATACCGGTCGCAGATATACTTTTTGACCTTCTTCTTGCTTAATTGCAAACTCACGAGCCTAGATAGATTCTTGATACACGCGAAATGTCCTACTTTGTCATCGCGCGGATCTTGCACGTACAGCAAATTAACGTGCTTGTCCATCTTTCGGCGTGTGAGACGTATCGGAAGGACTGCCAGTTCTTCTTCTTCGGCCCTCCTCTCGATGGTGTAAACGTTCACAGATATGTCGTTGATATGTTCAAATTTGTTAATTTGATTCAACGTCATCGGAAACTCAATGTTCTGGACCTTCAACACCGACGCGTAATTAGGATACGAAGTTACCCGATCAGTATGTTTTTCGGCTGGATATAGAGCGGCGACCACCGCCCATGCGAAACATGCATTGTCCGTTGATCGCACATTAACGACCGCTCTCTTCAACATTATTTCTCGCGGCAGATTGATGTCACATCCCGCACGCATGGGATTATACTTGTTGATATTAATTGTTAAATTGAGAATGCGTGACAATGCCCATCCGCTATCGCGTTCCTGAAATTCTTCCAAAGATGCTAAAGTGGGCTCGACTACTCGTTGCTCGTACCACTCGCTAAGATCTGACGTTGGAAAGAGTTCGCAGTTTCTCGTATTGATACTTTTATTGGCACGTTTATCACCTGCCACAAATTCACCATTGAATATTGTATTAATCTTAATACTACAATGTTTTTCGATCGCCCTCTTTACGTGATTGAGCACTATGTCACTAGCATCTTCAAGGAAGTGTCGAGGTTCCATATGTTTAGCATTTATGATTGCGCCAGTCGATATACGACTTTCGAAAGCCGTTTCTATCTCCTGCCAAATCAATCCGTTATCTCGCTCACCATATCCAGCGCCCGCGTGTACGAAACGTCTTCTTAAAGAATTTTTCAAACCTACGAGCTGCGCGATTCGAGCGATTAGTGACTGTCTCGTCCCAATCGCCAATCGAGGACGTTTAGCTCGACTACATTCTTCCAAAGATTGGAGACATTCGTTGCATTGTCGCTCCCAAGCGTCGTACCCTTCCTTCGAATTTACTAGGGTTGATTGCGCCCAAACACTACGTTCGATTTCCATATGTTGTTCTTCCATTGTAATATGCACGAAGATCTTCCGATTCGGTCTATACTGACACAGCACACATCGTCCTCTTGATATATACTTTACCATAACATATATGTTTGAGTCCATTCATCACATTGTGTTAAATTTAGCTGATGCTATTTGTTAGGCACCGTATCTGTCTTCTCAGATATTATTTCTATGGCACGTTTCTATAGACGCGAAGATTCTGTATGATTTCATCGCTAACTCGTGATCCTCGGATATGGTTTCAAAAATTTGCAACGTCGCGCCTCGTGTTGAATTTAGCTGATGCTATTTTTTAGGTATTGTATCTGTCTTCTCAGATATTATTTTTATGGCACGTTTCTATAGACGCGAAGATTCTGTATGATTTCATCGCTAACTCGAGATCCTCGGATATGGTTTCAAAAATTTGCAACGTCTCGTCTCGTAATCGTTACGATGTTATTCGATTTTAAGACATGTTTCCTGTTGATGAAGTTTTTCGATAATGATCCGATAGCGATACGAGTGGTTCGATAGTGGTACAGCAGTGGTTCAATAGTGGTTCAATGTGGTTCGATAGTGGTTCAATAGTGGTTCAATGTGGTTCAATGTGGTTCGATAGTGGTACCACAGTGGTTCAATAGTGGTTCGATGTGGTTCGATAGTGGTTCAACGTGGTACCACAGTGGTTCAATAGTGGTTCGATAGTGGTTCGATAGTGGTTCGATAGTGGTTCAATAGTGGTTCAATAGTGGTTCGATGTGGTTTGATAGTGGTTCAACATGGTTCAATAGTGGTTCAATAGTGGTTCAACGTGGTTCAATAGTGGTTCAATAGTGGTTCAACGTGGTTCAATAGTGGTTCAATAGTGGTTCAATAGTGGTTCAACGTGGTTCAATAGTGGTTCAACGTGGTTCAATAGTGGTTCAATAGTGGTTCAACGTGGTTCAATAGTGGTTCAACGTGGTTCAATAGTGGTTCAACGTGGTTCAATAGTGGTTCAATAGTGGTTCAACGTGGTTCAATAGTGGTTCAATAGTGGTTCAATAGTGGTTCAATAGTGGTTCAATAGTGGTTCAATAGTGGTTCAATAGTGGTTCAATGTGGTTCGATAGTGGTACCACAGTGGTTGAATAGTGGTTGAATAGTGGTTGAATAGTGGTTGAATAGTGGTTCACTAGTGGTTCAATAGTGGTTCAATGTGGTTCGATATTGGTACAATAGTGGTTCAATTGTGGTACTCTAATGGTTCGATAATGATTCGAACGAAGATATTGGTTCTTTGAACACATTAGATATTAACAATAATATGTGTTGCGAGAAACATGTAAAGAATTGCGCTTTACAAAATTTATTTAAAATATGTAATTGGTGGTTAATTCATCATAAAGATTCATTGGAATCTTATATGTAATAAAAAAAAAACAATGTTATATCTATATTGTTTTAAATTATGTGAAAACGCGTCACAGAATAAACAAATATCGAATTCGGTATTATCATCGAAATAGCGCGAAGAGCGCGCCACCAAAGCGGTGCTGCTATCGAAAGTGTGAAAGTGTAGAGGGGGTATACGTATCATTTAAAAGGCGGCCTCCGGCATGTAACTGCTTCAGTTGCTGTGCGATATTAGGATTTTGATCAACAGCATTTTCTACAAGTAGATACGATGCTAACCGCTAAGGAAAATAATAAAGCCATGAATTATTACATTCCGATACAAAATACTGAAACTCCAACTTCCGATACACAATCAGATGGGTAAGTTTCGATTTTTTATACTGATATTTTTTTCCAAGTACACGATTTATCAAATCTTTATATTTATTTCCGTTTATAGTATTCCTCCTATATCGTCCTCGCGTCGTGTGATTCGCATCTTAGGACGGAGATATGCGTTAACACCGACGTGCTATAAATATTTAGACATTGGAATACGCGTTGGGCCTGTCTCTTGTGTAGATCTACTTATTGGTGATAATCATGGACATCGCATAATATTACCGTTTGCAACGTGGAAAATGTTCATTCGACAACGTCCAGATATTGAACGATTACTACAATCGCCAACAACAACGACTGCTCATCCGTTGTGGATTCAAGACTTAAAAATAGAACTTACTACGATGCATACAGAGAGGATGTTACGGTTGACATTGTTGGATAAGTATTTAAGCTTAAAACCTTCAACAGTGCTGTTTATGTTTAATCTGGAAAATTGTATAGAACATATGTACTACTGGTTATGTGAAAATACGCATACTGTCGATAATAAGTTTCAACTATTTTTAAATATTATAAAACGTTGCAATGTCACCGATGCATGCCATGCTGCGAAAGCGATATGTGAGAGCGGTACGTTTGATAGCGAATCGCTTGTAGATTGCGAATTATTGGCATACGCTTTAGATGATATTCTTTATGAAGCTTGTAATAAATAGCCAATATCATGTAATGTTATTATTGTTATCATGTACAGCATTGAATTATGGGCATAAAAAAATAAAAAAATTATTTCAATATTGAAAAATATTTTCATTTACCTTAAAATTACCTTTTTCCCCCATATCTCCTAAATCATAATTTTCACAACCTCGTTAAAGAACGAATTTAGTATTTAAAAACGACTTTCATCTCTGTTAAGGCACGTTAACACTGTGTCGATCGTGTCCTTGAATATTGCACTTACGTGCAGTCTATGTAATTTGTACCTCTTTTTATTCAGATTCAATTAAATATTTTAATTCAACGACTTTTGTATGTACTACATTGATTTATGGTAATGAAAAAATAAAAATTATTTCATCATCATTATTGAAAAATATTATTTAATAAATATCTTCATTTGCCTTTTTTCCCACGGCACGCCATTTTTTCCCACGGTACGCCATTTTTTCCCACGGTACGCCACTTAACAAACTAAGATAAAATCCCCCCTTCCCCGCGGGCCGTCGTTGGTCCTTCGAGCGGAAACCCCTGCCCCCGCGGTCACCTCATCCATCGGTCGTGTCTGACCCCCCTCCCCGCGGTCAGCGAGGCCATCGTTCGCGCCGGGCCCCTCTCCCCGCCTGACGTCATTCACGGGCGCGGCTAACCCCCACCCGCGTGACGTCATGGTGGCAGACCCCCCTCCCCGCGTGACGTCATGGGACAGGCCCCCACCCGCGTGACGTCATGGGGCTGACCCCCCTCCCCGCGTGACGTCACCCCCCACCGCGCGGCAGACCCCCCTCCCCGCGTGACGTCATTCCCCCCGCGCGGCAGACCCCCCTGCACCTCACCCCCCCTCAGAGGACCAGGGTTAGAATCCCCCTATATTAACTACTACTAAGATTGTAAAAAAATAATGAAGTAAAATGTTAATATCAAGTGATTTATTAATTAAACTGGGCTAAAAACACAATATTTCTGTATTCACCGACTGGGGAGGGGATAGGTAGCGAATGCTAAAATATTCTTATTAGCCAAAATAAAATGTAATTATTCTCTATACATTGTTTAAACAAATTAATGAATGACTGACAAACCAGTGAGCAGGTGTAAATCAATAGTGAAATAGACGAAACACTAAGATTGTAAAAAAATAATGAAGTAAAATGTTAATATCAAGTGATTTATTAATTAAACTGGGCTAAAAACACAATATTTCTGTATTCACCGACTGGGGAGGGGATAGATAGCGAATGCTAAAATATTCTTATTAGCCAAAATAAAATGTAATTACTCTCTATACATTGTTTAAACAAATCAATTATTGCCTAACAGAACAGTAGGCAGGTGTAAATCAATAGTGAAATAGACGAAACACTAAGATTGTAAAAAAATAATGAACCAAAATGTTAATATCAAGTGATTTATTAATTAAACTGGGCTAAAAACACAATATTTTTGTATTCACCGACTGGGGAGAGGATAGGTAGCGAATGCTAAAATATTCTTATTAGCCAAAATTAAATTTAATTATCCCAATACATTACAGGGTGTTAATCTACCTCTGGGCCGCAATGAAATGGGGGGTTCTAGCCGGTAAAATAAGACGAAAATCAAGAGTGACGAAATGTCGTTAAACGCTTCGTTAATTAATTATTAGCAGTTAAAGATTGCCCAAATTAGCCAATCCTGCTGCAGCGCCGGCCGTTGGGCTCGCCGCGCACAGGCGAACCCAGGACCGTATCAACATGTGTTACAACGCTTACCTCGTGGGGCGCAGAAAAACTTGTTTGTCACTCAAGAGACGGACGACACAAAATCAAAACTTCGTCACCTTCCAAAAAGTATTCAATGATCGTTGAATAGCATTAAACCTACTTACTCGCAAAATCCACAAGAGCATGTCAGAACTCGCCCATTGGGATTTCCGAGTAAAGAGGGTCAATGATCTCTTAAAGCAGATAGTACACTGCCCAAAAGTGAAGCACCCACACTTATTTAAATCGCAATTGTCCCGTCCGCGAATATTTATTGAATAATACATCCGCATCTCGATTATCCCGTCCGCAGTGTCCACAAAAAGGTACACAACACACGTGCACGAATCAGTCACAATTTACACCGCCACTATAATGTATTCTTTTCTCTCTTCTTTTGCACTCCCACAACCACACCACACACGCGACACAAAATACACTCACAACTATATTTTATGTAAAATTAAATTTAAAAAAATGTTATTTAAAAGAAATTTAACTGTAATGAAGTTCAATCTAAAGAAGCGTTTTTAAAGAAGTCGAAAAATAATTCCGCTACTAAACAACAGCAGAACCAAATGACGACTGACGAATACGCGGGAAGAAGGATTCCTTTGCGATTGCGTTGGAGGACTGATATTCTTTTGTCATCGACCGCGTTCGATCGCCACCAGAGATCAGTCGTTAACGAAACATTGTGTTGACGTGCGGTTTATTTTCTCGTCGTGTGATTTTATCGCTGAGTTCATTACGAGTGCGTGATACATGTGGATAGATAAATTTGAGAAATGCTTTCTTAGTTTTTCTTTTACTGTGTTTGAATTTGAATAATAGAAATATTACGAAGCAAACATTAACCGAAAAAACAGCTTTCTCTTTCTGAATTTCTCTTTCATTTGGTTCTGCTATTGTTCAGTAGGGGAATTATTTTTCGACTTCATTAAAAAAACTTTTTTAGATTGTTTCTAGTTATAGTTAATTTCTTTTAAATAACTTTTTTTTAAATTTAATTGTACTTAAAATATAGTTGTGAGTGTATTTTGTGTCGCGTGTGTGATGTGGTTGTGGGAGTGCAAAAGAAGAGAGAAAAGAATACATTATAGTGGGGGTGTAAATTGTGACTGATTCGTGCACGTGTGTTGTGTAGCTTTTTGTGGACACTGCGGACGGGATAATCGAGATGCGAATGTATTATTCAATAAATATTCGCGGACGGGACAATCGCGATTTAAATAAGTGTGGGTGCTTCACTTTTGGGCAGTGTACTATCTGCTTTAAGAGATCATTGACCCTCTTTACTCGGAAATCCCAATGGGCGAGTTCTGACATGCTCTTGTGGATTTTGCGAGTAAGTAGGTTTAATGCTATTCAACGATCATTGAATACTTTTTGGAAGGTGACCGAAGTTTTGATTTTGTGTCGTCCGTCTCTTGAGTGACAAACAAGATTTCCTGCGCCCTACGAGGTAAGCATTGTAACACATGTTGATACGGTCCTGGGTTTGCCTGTGCGCGGCGAGCCCAACGGCCGGCGCTGCAGCAGGATTGGCTAATTTCGGCAATCTTTAACTGCTAATAATTAATTAACGAAGCGTTTAACGACATTTCGTCACTCTTGATTTTCGTCTTATTTTACCGTCTAGAACCCCACATTTCATTGCGGCCCAGAGGTAGATTAACACCCTGTATATATTATCTAATTTGTTGTGAAAAGCACTACTTATACATGAATAAATAGATATTTTTTCTTATGAATAAATAGATTAGTTTTTTTTTTATCAAAAAAGTTCATTTCTGCGAGTGCTATTTATTGTTGGCACGATAAAATTTTGTGGCTCTTTAAAAACTTTGAAACTTTGTAAATTGTAATTTTTGATTCTTCCGACTCAAAAGGTTACCGACGATTAGTGAAATATCCGTGAGGATCTCGAAGGATCCATAGTCAGGCTGCCAAGCTTCTGTAGTCGGAGGGTTAATAGTAAACGAGGATTCATCTTTCCAATAGTAAATTAAGATAATCTTTCCCATTCTATCAAAATCTCCTTGATTTAGATCAAAAAGACTGCACATATATATCTATACATATTTCTGTTACCTTACTTTAATTATAAATATTCATAATCAATTTTACAGGATACAAACAACGTTCTGCTAATTTTCTACATTTAATTGAAATTGATAGCACTTAAAACAGAGTTTATGAAACTTGATACTATAGGATTTAATCTACAACGTAAAATTATAAAACTATTAAAACTAACATATCACAGATATCAGGTACAACAATTTACCATTTAATCTGATAGAACGTTGATAATTTTGTACGGCATATTGTTTAAAATAAATTTTCTGAAAAAACGATAGATATCAAGTATTTTTTAAGGACTATATTATGTGCTCACCAATATATGATATTTCTTTACTAAATCAAATTTCCGAAAATTCGATTGCTTTAATGGATTTCTTTCCTTTTGTTGGAATCATTAAAATTTCACTATATTTTTGTTAAAAGTAGTTTCGCATATGTATAATGCATGACACTTTATACACGAGGCTGTGAAAATGTGCCATATGCAACACAAAAGCACCGAAAAATCTGCGGCAGCGAACGTGTTAAGCTGTTTCCGGCCGTAGCGCTGATATAAGTAGCCCAATGCGAATACGCGACGAATCGATTACAGAGCAGCGTTTTATTTGTGAGAATACAATTATCTCTCTGGGCCTATGTCTGAAAGGCATCGGGGGTTAAGTGCAATTTATGCCCTATATTGTAGTTAAGAGAACAATTTTATGGAGGAAATTATAGTACACGATCGCTGAATAGATTGACGATGCCGAATAAAAATGTTTCGTTGACGGCAAACGCGTAATTACACAGCTGAGATGCGACTTCAGTCCATATCATTCTTTCGGCGATATCGTAATTCGCGATTGCTCTCGATATGGGGAATGTCGAGCCAGAGCTCAGCGGTTAGCTTCGAGACAAATGGCTTTCGTTCACGTGAATGTACATACAGTGCGCGACACTTGATTAAACGCAGTGACATTTTCATTGTATCTTTGTTTAATGATGTTGAAATTAATGTGATTTATTTTTTTAATATAATAGGTCATATTTGAAGAAAGTTTATTCCTTTACTTTCTGGAATTATTTATTCAGTGTAAATATATTCGTTTTTTTAAGAAAAAATGAGATTACTCCTGCGACATTTGAATAAACGCAGTTCCTTTCTGCATTATGTTTGTATTGTTCTGTGAGTTTCTTTTGTTTTAATCTGTTTACTTAGTAATCGACATATTAGATACAACGTTATATTGTAGTAAGAAGTTAAAAATTTGTGAAAAAAAACGCAATAATGGGTCGTGCAAAACAGTTAAGCTGTACAGAAATTGGAAAAATCCAAGTGTTAAAAGAAGAAGGGTATTCCAATAGAGAAATTGCAAGAAAATTAAGCAGAAGTGAATTCGTGGTATGTTCATACTTGAAAAGTAATGAAAACTACGGGAAATTATACAAAGGCAGAACTAAAGAAGTCTTATCGCCAAGAGAAAAAAGGTCGATTTTGGGTATCGCATCAAATTCAACTTATAGTGTGAAGTAAATTGCCGAAAAAGCTAATGTTTCAGCTAGTGTACGAACTGTACAGAGATATTTAAAAAAGGTACCTACCATAAAAAGAAAGTGTTTGAAAAAAAAACCGTTTTTGAAAGACCACCATAAGAAGGATGGACTCGAGTTTGCTAGGAAGCACATGAATTGGATAACACAGTGGCAAAAAGTAATCTTTTCTGACGAAAAGAAGTTTAACTTAGACGGCCCAGATGGGTACTCATATTATTATCATGATATAAGAAAAGAAGAAAGAATTTTTTCACATAGACAACATGGAGGAGGCTCCGTCATGATTTGGGGAGCCATGAGCTTTAAAGGCGTCGTCGATTTGAAAGTTATGAAAGGGCGACAAGATTCAAAAAAATACCTGGAAATATTGAAAACAGCAAAAATGAGGATTTTTGATGTTATGAAGGACAATGAATGGACTTTCCAACAGGATAACGATGCAATACATACCGCGAAGTTAATTAAAAATTGGTTTGAAGAGCAGGAAATAAATTGTTTACAATGGCCAGCATTATCAACCGACATAAATATAATTGAAAATGTCTGGGGATACTCATCAAGAAAGGTATATGTGAATAATAGACAATTCTCTTCTCAAGAAGAACTTATAAGCGCTATTGAAAAGGAATGGAAGAGTATAATCGGAAGAGACCGATTAACTATATAGAAACACTGTATAAATCATTACCTAATCGCATATTCCAAATCATAAATAACAATGGCGGACATACAAAATATTAATAAAGTTTAGTTATTGCGATAACATCGTATTTTTACGTTTTAATTATAGTGCGTTTATTCAAATGTCGCAGGAGTAATCTCATCTTTCTTAAAAAAGCGAATATTTTTGTACTGAATAAATAATTTCAGAAAGTAAAGGCGTAAATTTTCATCAAATATGATCTATCATATTAAAAAAATAAACCACATTAATTTCAACATCATTGAACAAAGATACAATGAAAATGTCACTGCGTTTAATCAAGTGTCGCGCACTGTAGTTCATACGAGGTAATCAATTTTGCACAGGGAGAAAAACTTATTTTAACTTTTCTATAAGTTCGATCGTACTGCTCGCAAAAAAACGTTGGATAACAGTTTTGTGCACAACCGACAAAAAATTTGGATGCATTAAAATCTTTGTGAAAATATAACTATATGTTATTTGTGAGTTCTTTGCAACTGTGATGATCATTTTTGTACAAAGAATTGGGACACTCACAGTGTAAAAAACAACTTACACACTAGAGAGAAATGATCAATTCGCTTAAAGATGGAATAAAACATACAGAGTATTATTAACAAAGAGAAATTTTTATGATGTTAAGCAACATAAAATATGTTTCAGTACGATGAAAATATCGAGCCCAGTACTTAAATTTTATACAAATTCGCTATTTTACTTATTTTATCTTAAGTTTGTTAAATGATCGAATATTTTTGTGACCTGAAAACAGCGACTTCTTCGTATGCCGTGTACGTTTTTAATCGAACCAATATTTTTGTTGAAATTTTTGTTAAGCGAAGTAAATTAAAAAGCATTCTCATAATTTGGTATTTACTATTAAGATTGTATTAATATTTATTAGAATGTTAGAAAAAAATTTAACAATACGCACAGAAAGTTATTGAACTAGTGCAGGGCTTCCTAAACTATGGGTCGCGACCCCAAATGGGGTCGCGTAGTAAAATTCTGGGGTCGAGAGATTTTAATGTCAAATATTTATATATACCATTTTATAACATCATTAGAGTTGGCGGAATACAGTGGACTTGCAGCGTCTAGACACGCGCATTTGTTGAAGGTTTTGAGCTATCTCCACCGACAGCAGTAAACGATCGATGATCGCTATTATTATACTGTGGCTATACATTGTTAGTGCGTTTGTCGGTATCATACATGTTGAATAAACCGCGCGCCGCTGACTTCCCCCTCTGACCGCCACCTCTAAATATCACTGGTTGTTCACGTTGACTCGCGGGCGCGGTGGCGGGTGCGTTCACGAAATATCAAACATACGACGTAATATCCAAATGTTCACGTACAAAACGCACGTGCGGTCTAAGTAGCGGGCAAGCTAGCGGCTGGCGCGTGCGCCGCGCTCGCGGCTATATCAAACGCATGAGATATTTGTGTGTATTCATGTCGAACTAGCGGCGGAGCACGCGATTCAATCGCGACGTCAGGTAAGTTCAACCGTTTTGAACTTGTCGCTAGAAACGATAGCATGTTTTCATAATGTCCTTCAATACAGAAGAGTTTATAAGTGCTCTCCAGGCTAGAACTCCGATTTGGCAACGTAAAAAGTATAAAAGAATGTAAAAAAAAGTAAAAAGATAAAAATAAAAGATCGTGGTCCATATTTTTAACCTCTGACAATACGTCACAATCGTGCAAAAGACTGGCGGCCAATGTGAACACGAGCTCGCACGTCACCGCGCCCTCAACCGCCGCCGCAGCCGCGCGTTCCTACGTGAACAAGCACTCACACACAATCAAAGGGAGGAATGCGCGCGCGTACACACGTACAACCTGCAGCTAAACAATGATTCAATAACACTGACTGTACGCACCGATTCTACCGATGGCGCCTTGCCGTTCGCCAACTTAATCTTGAACGACTGATTCAATGTGGTGTTACGTGCTTCGCGGCGTGTTACCGTACCGAATGATGTACGTTTCAATTGTTGAGGGGCACCGAACGATGTGCCAATGGCTTGATATCGATGTGCCATTAACGGATTGCGACTTGTTGAAAACGATATATTTTTATACGAGTGAATGCGTTTGATGCACCGAATGATGTGCTACAAAGCGTCCGAATGTTGACGCATAGATCTATACGAACGAGATCTATTTTACTACTATTCTTCTCTTGTTCTTGTTATGCGTTTGTTATACCTTTTCTTATTCTTGTTCTTTTTCTTATTCTAACTTGTTCTCTCGCGACGCCGAAGTGACTCGGTTTTATATGGAGGAGTTCGACTGGTCACTCCTCCATACCTCAAGACGATACGCTAATTGGTTAAAGTCAAAAGTCAAGACTCCAATCAGCGTATGCCCTGAGTACCACCTACCCCCGTTCTTGTGCCCTTAGCACGCGTTTCGAGAACGGGGGTGGGGCAAGTCACTCGGAGCGGGAAGGTTTACCGAATCTAGGCGACGAAGGGGAAATTCCGCTGGGCCCTATGTGCCTCTCGAGTGCGGTGGTCGGCTGGGCGCCAGGTCTATTGAAAGTCCCTTATTTACGACACGGGCTTGGCTATTGAGGAGATACGGTTGACTCGAAATTAGGACCTTTGTCCCTCTGTGGACGTTAAGAGGGTTTGAAATTAACCAGAAATACGCGACGGATTCTTTGTCCTCAAAAATAGCATTACCGGCACGTTCATGTCGTAAATATGCCAAGGAAAACTTCCCGCTGTTGTTCCGTAGGACGGAACACTTAAGAATCATGTAATTCAGAAATTATTAACCACTTCATTCGTTAGTTTATGGATTAAAGTTTCAGTGCTGTATAATAATAAATAGAAGTACACCGCAAACGAATGAAGTAGGATTAACTGTTGCTGCGAACACCTTGAAACTTTTGCAACCTACTCTACACCAGCCATGTACACGTCGCCCTACCTCTTTCCATCCCTATTTCCCGCGCGGGGCCGACCGGACTGTACTCGCGTTTCAGATTAGGTCATAGATTAGATAGCGCGGTGTCGTAACAAGTGATTCCTCTCGTTAGGGAAGTTAAGTCGTCGGGAAATTGTATTGAGAAACTCCGATGTTGGGTGGAAAACACTGTTCGCCTGTTGGAAAGTGTTCCTCCAGTCATCGGGACAGTTCCTTGCCATTTTTCGACAAAACTTCTAATTTCTAATTCGTAATTTTCTAATTTCGAATTTCCTAATTTCCTAATTTCCTAATTTCCATCTAATTCCTAATTTTCTATTTTCCTAATTTCTAATTCATTCGTAGTTTGTAAGTTGTAACTCTTCATTTGTAACCTATATACACGCGCGTGCATAAGTTTCTGGCCAAACCATTTTTTATCGATGTAGGGACGTGTAGTTGAAGTAACGCGGCACAAAATAGGTATGAGATACGTCTTTGCTAACACTATCGAAATATACAACTCTTAAAATTTTAGAATAAAAAAACATTAAAATAAAGCAATAATATCATTTTCGCTGTGTGCAAAAGTTTCGGGCCAAACTCCTCTAACGGTTTAATATCGACTATTCTCTCACACGTATTTACGTTTTTGACCGGACACGAATGTGAACATAAAGTTCATTGACTTTCCGAACATTTTGCATCAGTTGTCGATTGACAAGATGCCGAAGCGCACAGAATTACAACTGCGTGAGATTGTTATAAAGCAACACTACGAAGGACACGTTTCAAGTAAAATAACGTCTTCATTATCAATATGTAAGACAACTGTGAACAATATCATTAAGAAATGGAAAACTACAAATAGTTTAGCCAATATGGTAGCCTCTGGAAGACCGAGAAAAACCACCTATCGTGTAAATAACTTGATAAGGCGAAGAGCAGTAGCCGATCCGATGAAGAATGCCACAATGCTAGCATGCGAATTACACGATGAAAACTTGGCAAACATTCATCGAAGCACTGTTTCTCGTAGATTACACAAAATGGAACTTTTTGGACGCATTAGTGCTAAGAAACCTTTTGTCAGTGCAAAAAATAAGAAGCTTAGATTAGAATTCGCGAGTCAGCATCAACATTGGAGTGTGGACGATTGGAAAAAAGTTTTATTTTCTGATGAAACGAAAATAAATTTGTTTGGAAATGATGGAAGAAGATACGTTAGACGACCTAAAAGTGCAAGACACGTTTCCCGATACCAAACTCCAACCGTGAAGTATAGTGGAGGTAGCATCATGCTCTGGGGCGCCTCTTCATGGAAAGGTGTTGGTCCCATAGAGAAGATAGTTGACACCATGACTGCTTCTGTATACCGAGGGATCTTGTTAAATCAAAAGCTTCCTTATGCACGTAAAAATATGCCACGAAGATGGATTTTTCAGCAAGATAATGATCCCACGCATCAGTCTAAGCCTTTACGAGAGTTCCTTATAAAGAAAGAAATACATGTTCTGAACTGGCCAAGTCAATCTCCGGACTTGAATCCCACTGAACACCTATGGGGAGAGCTCAAAAGAAGAGTAGGAACTACTAATTGCTCAAATAAAGCTGATCTGTGGAAAAAAGTTCAAGAAGAATGGAAGAATATCGACCAAAACAGAATTATAAAGTTAATTGAGTCTATGCCTCATAGATGTGCTGCTGTTATTGCCGCAAAGGGTATTCCGACCATGTTCTGACTGAAAAGTATAAGCTCAAGTGTTGTTTAGTTGTTTTGTGATATTATATTTTATGTTATTCGACGAAATTATGTTTGGCCCGAAACATTTGCAGACAGCAAAAATGATATTATTGCTTTATTTTAATGTTTTTTTATTCAAAAATGTTAAGAGTTGTATATTTCGATAGTGTTAGTAAAGACGTATCTCATATCTATTTTGTGCTGTGTTACTTCTACTACACGTCCCTACATCGATAAAAAATGGTTTGGCCAGGAACTTATGCACGCGAGTGTATATTAAAGGGTTTAACCCGTATACCAAATAAATAAATAAATTCTACGTTCTCCGCACAACTTTTCAAAAAAAGATCATTCGTTTAACCGAACTATATCTTTTTTCAATTCGTTGGAATATTAAAAAATTAAATGCTGATACAAATAAACCCAAAGGGTTGAAACAACTTTAGAATGAAAATCTCTACCAATTCGCCTTGTTTGACCAGTTGATCTAAATAATTATGTGAAGTTTTATTTGTGGTTCTGGAGATACTTTCGATCTATTCGTTCTGTTTGCCAAACAAAATTGGAACTAACAATCGTCCCCGTGTTTGAGGCAGATCTTTCTCGTTACCGAATGTTTACCTGGCCCCGATGGCGATGCGTTCCGAGCGATTAGTCGTAATGGTCCAGGGCGAAGGGACCATGTGCTCATTACGCATTCGGCTTTGGTGCATTCGAAACTTCGGTGAGTTCGCTGTTCGGGTACTTGGAAAGGAGCGGGAAGGAGGCCGGCTAACCGTGCTGACTCCGTCGGTGTCAATGGGCCGCGAAGCTGCGGCGGAAACTTCGCCTTTCGATTATCGACGACGCCATAATTACGCGGGCTCGCTCGCTTCGCGTCGATCACCAAAAACAGAGTTGTATACGGGGGTTACTAGAATTTTCTGTAGATGCATAAGAATCTGCACTAGAGTTATGACTGTTGGGATTTGTTAGAAATTTGATTCTATTCCTATCTGTACTAGATTTATTATAATTATTAAAAAGCTTCCATCAGATTTCTACAGTTTATTAATTTTCCTCTATCCAAAAACCCAAGACCTTCGCGAAAGCGCGAAGACGTAAGACGTAAAGACGTTCCACAGAACCAATCCTGAGTTTCCGAATTGTATAACCGTTGTAACGATCAACACGCGTTTATATCAAAATTCTAACAGCACGCGACTCCGAGCCAGGCGTAATTACCAGGCTCTAATCAATAGTTTCTAATCACCAGATTCATACGTAAAGCGGTTCGCGTTCGACTCTGAGGAGGGCTGTATTAACGACCCCCGATACGCGGATTATTAATGAATAAAGTTACGATAAGGTCGATGGATCGTTGTTAAACATAATAGAAATTATTGAACGCCGTGCAAGGCAATATTATTGCTGGTGTTTAATTTACGCGAAAATTTTGCGTGCAAGCTCCTCGTTGGACAAACAGACTGATAAGTGGACGGCTGATTTTACGCGGGAGTAGAAAGCGTATTCCCGGACGTAAGCAAAACACGAAATAATTATTAGGATATTGACATAATTTGCTGGCTTGATTTCATCATTCCACATGATTGAACTCCAATATTTTACGCTGATTTCCAAATGAGATGTTAATAATACTCGCGCGCATAATTCCCAATAAACACCGGATGTATCACGATGTTCCTGTAAATATTAATCTAAATAGTCAAATTAGGCAGAGCATTAAAGAAGTTTCCGATTTATATAAGTTTACAACTAAGCAATTTCACGTATAAGCTCTGTTTCGTCGTCCATTTATCATGCAAATATTATTTAGCATAAAATTTGCAGTTCCATTATAAAAAAAATAGAGTAACCATAGCTTGAAGTAATACGATCTGAACTATTTAATATATAATTATGAATTGCAGTAATACTTTTTTGTGTTTAAATTGTATGTGAAAGTTTAGAAGATAAAAAAATACATTGCCTGTGATCTATATAAACCCAACAATTTTGCTTCATAAGAATTAAGCAAGGAATTAAGGAGTAGCATCGTTATATTCGTAATACGAAATGTTCAGTAGATTAAGACGCTACGCGCAGACATGGTGCGCCGTGCGGCGACTACACTACTTAGAGAACTTGGCGCATCACGCGTTGAGTATTCTACTTACAGGACCAGTCGCTTAACGCGTTGACTGTACTACTTAAGCGAATCCAAGTAACGTATACCTTCATTCAGGGTTAGTAAATAATTTTTCAACGTCACTCACATGATTTTTTCGTGAAACGTGAACAACTTCATAACATGATATATATACGTTGATCATGTTTCGCATTTGATTTCTCCTGCACTAGATCATTATGAAAACTTAATATTACGCGATAGAAAGTTTAATTAATCATAGCGCAAATATCCAAATGAACATGATATGCAAACAGTGTGTAATATTTAAAACTCGACTAAAAATATATGAACCCGAATAACCATACAGCCAGAGAAACATTATAGCAAACATTAACTTCACAAACATATCGATTAAACATATCATGGATCACTATAGAATAATATACAACAACCTATCGCGAATAAAAAATTCGCAAGACCCATAAAATATCATGGACAAATCGAAGGTATCCCATTAACACGTTCAGTTTTTTGAAAACTTTTCGTTCAGGACGCGTGGAGCGTATTACGACCCACCATTTGACGATTAAATAATGTTTTTTACAATTTTTCAATAGTGCTGTGGTGACCTTCCTGCCCTCGCCACTAGGAGGAATCAATCTACCGACTACCTTTCTCGCAAATGCTCGAGTCCGCCCTGGTTTCTATATACAGGCGCCCCTTGGCTTTCGCAAATTCCACTGTTCAGTCCGCAGGTAACGAATTTTTAAACCATCAGTAAATTGTAAACCAGGGATCCCAACGGAGTCAGACAAGCCAAGTGTTTTATTGCATTTGGGACCCTTGGTCAATTACGGTTAACGCGTACCGTCTAATTTAGGATTAGTTGTAGAATACCAACACCAACACGCACCTACGAACACAGAATCTTTAACCCCACTCCTGCACTTATCCACCACCCTTAACATTTTGTCCAGGCGTTAATTTTAAGAGACATCGCAGAACACTCACCCTGTAACCTTTAAACAAGACGGAACTTACTCGCCAACATAGTAAATCACTCTTACTAAAAATTAAAGTTTATATAATACGATATAGTCATTAACTGAACCAGATCACCTTAGAAGATATTGGTTGCATCGGGCAACATTAGACCCGAACAATCGATATCCAACATCCACATTCGCACATTTTTAAAAATTCAACTTCTTAAGCCTTTGTGGTCGAATGTCCCTTCTGAGGGGACATCGTGAGTCGACCAGGATATTATGGGCTACCCCCTCTCAGAGGACATCAGACTTTAGCCATCAGACTACAATGTTGTTCCAATTAATACTTTGAAACAGTTTTTAGTTTATCTTTCTTTACTATTACTTTTAAAACAATTTAAACATTTATTGAAGTTGTCGCACTCATAGATCGTTGTTGAATACATCTGTTATCAACAAAAATTGATTGTAATTCATATTACTTTGAATTATCTAAGATCACAATTATTAACAGGACTTTTATATTCGATTGTATTGCTAATAGTGTTTAATACTTATAAAATTGTACACACCGAGACAATTAGCATCTGTTGCTTGGTCAATAAGTGTATATGTAAGAAAGTGAAACAATATTTAAAATCTTAAACTTCAACAAAACATCTAGTAATAATGCAAGACATGCAACGCAATTGTTATTGGTATCCCATTGAGGTGATGGTGGTTCGGAGTGTAAAGAATTAGTTGAATTCTGTTGTTATAAACTGTTAAGGATAATATTCGATATGACAGCAATTTGGATAAGCTGTAAATGTAAAACATTAAAATCGCTTCATTTTTGTACTCGATAACTAGTACCTCTATAACTCGAAAAACCGCCCTAAAACTAAAATTTTGTTCATTGCCTTCCGCTGTGCTGCGAAAACCTATGTAAGTCGAAACAAAACTTACTTTAATTCGAATTATCTACCACATACGTCAAATGTATCATTTTACCTCTATAACTCGAATTTAGAATCGCCGAACCTATATAATTAGAAGATTTTAGCTCTTCCTTCGAAATTCGAGTTATTGAGGATCAACTGTATTTCCCTTTTTTGTAAAGTTAGATATAAGTTATTGTTTAGGAAAATCATTCTTTTATTTAATTCAAGTCATTTAGATCCTTTTAATTCCTAAATGGAAACCAAAAGCGTACATTTTTATTCGTAAGATTTTACTTTTACCATGGACTTCCCCACACGTCTGTCTATCGATTTTGTAAACTCCTTCCTGCACTGTACGCGCCATTGAAAATTTCGTCTCTTGTTACGGATCGCCATCCAAAATAAATTCAGCTGGTTGAAACGAGCGTGAGGGCTAGGGAAAAAGGGAGGTCTACTCGTGAGAGCAATATTCCCGATTGCAGCCAAGACAGACGTTTCCTCATTTCCGCGTGGAGACCCTCTGACCGGAACTTCGTGGCCATTCCTCATTTGTCTTTTTAAGGCTGTCACAAGGTTCCGGCCCCGAATCCCTTAATGACAATTACACATTTTTACCCGAAAGTAAAATTTCGTGTGTCATGCAGCCAATTCACCGCTGATGTATATTGTAGTGGAAGACGGTGAATAAGTAAGTGAGTGAGTGAGAAAGGGGGGGGGGGCGGGGAGATAGAACAGACGGAGAGGGAACCAGACAGTAGAGACAATTATTCATTCTTCGATAAGGATTCAGAAATGTTAAAATGATAAGAAGACCGTATTTTTCTCGAGATGTGGACTCGGTTTCGAGACTGAAAACCATTTGTCTCGGACAAGAGGTTGCTCCCTGTAATTTGATATCGGTTACAATTATGCTGAAGAGGAATGTACGACAACTGTTAGAAATTCCGTTCTAAAAGATACACGTAGCATAAGACCTCATTTTATGAAATGTTCAGATAGCTAGCTTAATTTGAGTAGTGGTGCTCTTCGAGGTGCTTGCTACCTTTTTAAATATTAGTGAATCCATGAGCTACATCAAGTGTATATTATTACATTGAGTTAAAGTTTTTGTTTTTCTTCATCAGTCCTTAATATTAAATAATAAATTTACCGAACAACGATGTTAAAGAACAAAATTAATACGTTCGGCGCCGCGTCACCCGTACTTGGGTTACGACTATGCTTCCGTGGGGACACGTCACCCATATATGGGTTACGCTCTTCTTGTTTAAGTTAGATAAGATTTTCAGTTGCATTTTGAAAACAAATTTAATGAAACAAGTACTGTTTTGTCGCGTCCTCGAATGTCAGGATCGCGACTGTCGTCCACCGCTCGTTAGCTTTAGACGACTAGTTTTTTGTAACGTATAAATGTCGACTGTACTAAACGTAGACGTATGAATCGCGAATGAATCTCGAATGACTGATTGACTGAGTAGATCTCGTATGACTGATCTCGTATGTATATTGTCTGATCGAAGCGCGGTTGTATCGCTTGAATGTTGTGTGTATTCTGTATATTGTATACTGTATCGTGTCGCGGTGCCGAAGTGACTCGGTTTTATATGGAGGAGTTCGACTGGTCACTCCTCCATACCTCAAGACGATACGCTAATTGGTTGAAGTCTAAAAATCAGGACTCCAATCAGCGTATGCCTTGAGTGCCACCAACCCCCGTTCTTGTGCCCTTCGCACGCGTTTCGAGAACGAGGGTGGGGTGAGTCACTCGGAGCGGGAAGGTTTCCCAGATTTCGGCAACGAAGGGGAAACTTCTTCCGGGCCCGTGTACCTGCCGCATGTGGGTATCAGCTGGGCACGCTTCGGAAGTCCCTCATTTATGACACGCTCTTGGCTATTGAGGAATTACGGTGACTCGAAAATTAAACTATTGTCCCTCTACGGACGTTAAGAGGGTTCGAAAAATAGGCAAAAAGGCTAAAACTGCTTAATCCTCAAAAATAGCATTACCGGCACGTTCGTGTCATAAATGCCGATGGAAAGCTTCCCGCTGCTGTTCCGTTAGGACGGAACAAGTACTGAAGTATAAGTATAGAATATACAGCATAAAAATACACAAATTACACTATACTTTTATTAACACTATGCCGTCCGGCGACACCACAGTGGTGTGCGCAAAGAAGTGGCCGGCGACAGTACTGTAGAGTATCGTTTGCATTCCGTTGATGATCTCTGGGGTTATGTTGCTACTTTACTTAAGTGGAATAAGTTATTTACGTCAGCAAGTGTTTCTTTTTTATAAGTACTGTAGGAATGCGATCAAGTGGATACGAATTTAGGAACGTCTGAAGGGTGTTTGAATTGGGCGATTGTCGTGTGAACGCAGAATGTTTCTAAGTACCAAAAACAAGAAAAGAAAGACAACAAATTTGATATACAAGTCGTATGGGGTGGCATTACACGTTGGTGATTGTTTTGCTTCCTATCATTTAAAAGAGAAATACTAAGTAAGCACCAAGGAAAATGTAAACACAGAAATATATAAAACAAAGAAATTTAACATTAATTTACATATGTACATTTTTTGAGTTGAATACTAATTGAAAACTCATGAGAACTATCGATGAGATTAGTAAAACTTGAAATTTATCATCTCCCAATAACCCCAAAAACAATCGGCGACAAGCAAAGTAACACAATTAGTTCTGCCAGCGTCAAGCGAAGAAATATTTATAAACAGTGCGGACGGCAAAGTGTTAATTTAAATGTAGGATATCATAAATGTTACTTTATCTACATCGCATGATATTCGACAGTAAAATTCGGGCCTGCGAGAAACTCAACCGAATCACGCATGGCGCCGAACGTGTGAAACAATATAAACTGACTGAAAAAAAGCTACAAATTAAATATTACCGACGTTGATTGCAATGATATAATATATCAAATAAATAATATATGCGATGACTTCGAAAGAAACGTTTATTAATTTTAAGCACAAATAAATATACTGAATTTTTGTTAAACGAATATGGGGTGTAATATGCATTTCTTAACACTATTCCTACCGACACTTCACGTATACCTATTCCTACCGCGGCCGGTCAAATGACCGGTCTTTCACAACTTATATTTTTCAATATTGAATGCAGACCAACAGCCAGTTTACCAGTATAAAAATTTATTTTCTTTTATTCAAGAGTACATAATCTACATTTTATTGTTTTTCGTCGCATTTTTTACAAATGGGCTTCTCAACTGTACATTTTCCGCAAACGTGCTTTTTACATTTTAAACAGATTTTGTTCGTCTTATTATCTTTACAATACCTTATCTGACATGTTTTCCGTTCACGGGAATGTACCTGTATTTGTACTTGCGATGGGTATTGGTTGATTTTCTTTGCCGAGCTCCTGTTGGTATTCGATGGCAAGTTCTTCTGCCAATTGGAATAGAAATTCCTGTCTTGTAATTTCTTCTCCCGTAGTTTCTTTATATAACACCCATGCATTTATCCCGGCTAAATCCAAGATATTAAAAAATACTTGCAAAGGCCATCTCCGAGATTTAGATTTTACCGAATAATTTCTGGCCATTTGATCGGTCACATCTACGCCAAATTTGGTGCTATTATACAATTGTATTGTCTCCGGTGTTCAGGTGTCATTTTCTTTAACTTGTACGGAGTTGTGCATTGAACTGAGAATTAGAACTTTCTTTCTTGGTTTGGCTTTGTAAATTGTCAACATACAATTATTTGAGCGATAGAGTTTGGTTGAGAAAAGTGCCATGTCGTCTTTTTTCAGTTTTGCCAGTTTTGGTAGCTCTTTTCTATTTGCTCTAATTGTCCCAACAATCGTAGTTTTTTTTGTTAAAAGTTTTGTTGCCAAAGGTAGGCTTGTAAAAAAGTTGTCTGTGGTTATATTTCTTCCACATCCTACATACGGTTCTGCTAATTTCATAGTGACAAACTCTCCAAGAGGAACCTGAGGGTTCTGTATTTTCATCTTTTCCCAAATATGGAAAGCCGTTTATTATATATTTGCTACGTACATCGGATGCTAACCAAAATTTTATACCAAATTTGTCCGGTTTATTGGGCATGTATTGAGTGAATCTACACCTTGCTTTCGTTGGAAACAATTGTTCGTCAATAGTAATACATGGACCGGGTTTATAACAATTTTGACTGTTGTCAATAAACTTGTACCAAATTTCAGAAATCATAGCGAATTTATCGGTTTGTAACCGTTGGCTTCGTTGATTTCTGTCGTCAAAACGAATAAATCTCATAATCTCCGTAAAGTCATGTCTACTCATAGTATTTGAGAAAAAAGGCGGGCTCCACTTTCTATTCCATAGAAGTGCTATATCTATATTCTTAGCCTCATACGCGCCGCGTGCATACATAATTGCAAAAAATGCATACAACTTTGCAGTAGACAGTTCCCATTTATATCCCAACACTCTAAATGCCTCTGCCTCTGTGCACTATGTTATAAGTTCGATTATATTCTTATCAATTATCACAGAAAATGCCGTCCTAACTTCGCCTTTCATAATATTACGTTTACTGTACCCAGTCGGGCCTGATGTTTCCCTAAAAATATTACAGTCACCGAAATAATAATAGGTTCAGTATTCGCAATTGTATGTTCACTGTTCTTATTTCTATTTTCATTGTTAAAAACATATGACAGTGCTCGATAATTTTCCGCAAACATATCTTCTAACAACACTCCATCACTTAGTTCAGCGGAGGTAGCCTAAATATTAGCACATATTTTTTAAAGAAATTTAAAAAGAATTATAGTATTGGTGATGCGAAATAATCTTAGGTTCAAGGTATTATTTTCAAAGAATACATTTGATGTTACAAGTTTTTGACTTTTTTTCAAGATTAATATAAAACTGTATGATCTTCAAGTAGTTTATATTGATTTTTAAGTTAAGTTTAAATTTGTATAACAGAATGGGCCGTGGAAAACGTCTAACGGATTATGAAAAGGGTCAGATCGTTGTTTCAAAGGATATGTGCCTCTCCAATAGAAGCATTGCAAAGAAAATTTGCAGATCTTCTAATTTTATAAAATTAGGCGACAAATATGGCAGTAAAAAATCTACAGGCCCTCCAAAAAAGCTTTCTAAGAGAGATAGAGGACAAATCTTACAGGAAATTCGAAAAAATAAAGTCAATGCAAGTCAAATAAAGATTAAATTAGATTTGCCAATAACTGTTCGACGCATTCAACAAGTTTTACGATTAAGTACAACCCTTCGTTATAAAAAACAAGCAAAAAATCCTCCTTTATCAGAACTTTATAAAGCGGAACCGTTAAAATTTGCCGAAAATCACATGTCGTGGGTTGAAAAGTGGAGAACAATGATTTTTTCTGATAAGAAAAAGGTCAATTTAGATAATCCGAATGGATTTCAATACTACTGGTATGATTTACGTGATAAAAAAGAAATAAAAATGATCGCAACTTTGGAGGAGGCAGTGTGATGATATGATGTGAGTTTGGATATCACGGTAAAACTCTGATTATATGGTTTCCGCCGAAGGTAAATACTCAAAAATACCAAGAAATATTAGAATTTGTATTAGACGAATATGGTGACGACATTGGAGGATAAAATTTTGTATTTCAACACGACAATGCGGCAATTCATCGTGCAAAATTTGTTAAAGAGTGGTTCCAAAAAATAAACGTTGAAGTTTTATCTTGGCCTTCAAGAAACCCTGACTTGAACCCAATCTTCGAAAGGTCTATACCAATGGAAAACAATATTCGAACGTCAATGAGCTAAAAAATGGCATTTGAGATGCGTGGTCTCAAATCGAATCGGAAACACTGCAAATTAATAGATTCAATGCCTAAAAGGATATTTCAAGTGATTCAAAATAATGGAGAATTTACTAAATATTAAGTTACTTTTATTTTTACATTAATATTATTATTTTGTAACTTTTTTAAACTTTTATTCAATATATATTGAAAATACACGGGGTGAACCTATATTTATTTCGCATCAAAATATTAATGATTTACAATTAAGAAATTCTTATTAACGTTAATAAAAATTACTCTATTAAACAGAACTATTTGGTTTTATTAAATACTTTAAAAGGTTATAATTACGATAAATAAAATAAAATATGTTACATAAAATGTACCTTTATGTTATAAAACTAAGGTGAATCTGACATTAATACAATGAACCTATCATTATTACGGTCACTGTATGACCAGGTGCTCTTCCAGGATTAGACCCTATTTTAACTTCCTGCCAAACAGTTCCGTCCATCGCAATTGCGCTTGCCTCTTCCTCATTCTGACTATCGGAACTAACTAAAAATCTCCTTCTCTTTCGTCGTCTACGTACGTTCGAAATATTCTCTTCGTTCTCATCGGTGTTCGAGTCGGTTTCAAATTGATCATAATTTTCCGTATTGTCATCTTCCATATCCAGGATTTCCTGATCATTTTCAGAACATTCTGCATCGATATCATTTATTCTCTCTAATAATACATTCGCACTCCTCAAACGTCTTGACATTTTGGGGTAAATATTCAACGGAGAAAATAAAAACTAAAATATGAAAATGTAAATCAAAATAGATAAAAAAGATAATAAAAGATAAAATATGAAACTTACTGCGACGTATTATTAGTCTTGTTCACTATTTTAAAAATTGCACTTATAACACGTAATACGATATATAATATTACAAAATAATAATAAAAGACTGCCAAGTATGCTTTTTGTGACTTTCACGTTTCGATGCACTCTGTTCGGGTCGCAAGAATATACTGATTTGAATTCGTGAGAAGACGTCTATACATTTCCTTCAGTTATAAGTTTATTTATTTTACGTCATAGTAGATAAAATTCGAGGATCTGGACCCTATCGGATATCGATCAAGCAAATAAACAACGCTAACCCGATAGTCGAGCGAGAACTGTAAATACTTGGATGTGCCGTAAACCATTTTCTGGAAGGCACTTCTCTGATAAAATCGTGCCACAACTACATTACCTTTCGTTTGTAACGACTTTATAATTTTGGCATTAAGTCTTAGAGAGAAACTATTACAAAAATGTATAAATCGTACTACCGGTCAAATGACCGGTCGTGGTAGGTAAGACAGACTACAAATATTTCTCAGAAAATAAACAATAAAAAACAAGTGAATATTGAAAAATGTATCATACATATATATGAGAAAAAGTCGTAAAGTTTAAAGGCAATTCGCTTATGTTGAATGTAGGAAATTCTAATTGAAAATTTAAAAACGGTCATTTGACCGGTCCTAGTAGGAATAGTGTTAATGTGCATTTGGAACTGAACTGTTCGGTTTCTGCCCATGATAATGATTTTTTTTCAGACGGAAGAGAAAATTATGATATTCTCTATTGTATTTTAATGATAGTTTCAGTGGCATTTATTTAACACTATTGTTACACACCGCTCTTTACATTTGATCGAGCACATTAATGATATAATTCCGGCTAGAACCTGATCGTCAAAAACATGTTTCCTCGAAGTGAAAATAATCCCGAGTAAACACACGCATGTACTTTTTTGTAACGCATCCGGTATTGCGTCAAACTGGCATTTAAGGAACGTAATGAGATCACTACGCGAATCGATCTTAACAACGTAAAACATTGACAATTTATTGG
Source organism: Tetrapedia diversipes (assembly GCA_033822845.1). Taxonomy (NCBI): domain Eukaryota; kingdom Metazoa; phylum Arthropoda; class Insecta; order Hymenoptera; family Apidae; genus Tetrapedia; species Tetrapedia diversipes. The sequence continues at coordinate 318,232 of JAOPTO010000699.1, read as the reverse complement.
CCCCGGCGACGTTAAATCATTCATAGAGGGATGGCAGGAAAGCCGAAGTATCTCTTAGTGTCGACGCCTAGTTGCAGTTTACGCAGACACGCATACACCTGGGTGCTAACGTTTAAGGAGTATAAAAATAACGGCCCATTGAAAGTTTCGTCTTTAAAAAAAAGAGAGAAAAATGGAAAACACCAGCTTCTTCAATAGGTTTCTGATCGGATTACAAAAAACTATGTAACATATTCTATAGCTACCTTTACAAACTAAAAAATGCTTTTACAGTTTGATCTGTTTTTATTATTTTCAACAAACGTTAGTTAGATAATAATTACACAAATGTATCCTAAATAAAATCAATTTTAAGACTTTGGTGTAGGGTATATTTTCTAAAAGCTCTGTGAAAAATACTCAAATCGATTGTGATCCACTCATTTAATAATAAATAATGTAAACTGTGAAATATATCGATGTTTGGCACTGGGTATCGGCGACGAATGGTGCGCGGTGCGACCCACGCATGCTACCCCTTTCCCCCAACACAGTTCCAACCACGTTCATACACATACGTACAACATGCGTTTTTTTGTATTTGATTAAATAAACATATTCAAGTGTAGTATAACAAGTGTATTAACTATTTTCGTTGTATCCATACCGAATATCCTGTCATAAATAAATGGAAGAAGTCCACTGTACGTATTATACAGTGAGTGTTAATTTTGAGTATGATGTGTGCGAGTATGAATAAGATTAACCCGTTGCCGCAAATGACGGCTGTAGCCGTCCGATTTTAGGTGATATGTAGGCAAATGCCGGCTATAGCCGTCCTGCACATTTTAGTTAATAAAAAAAACAACAGCGTTAGTACGAAGTGTACTAACGAACACAGTGATTATTTATTGAGTAATACATTGAAAAAAAAAATTGCAGCATGCCAGACAGCATATCAATTGTTTTTTTACGCGTTTTCTCATACCTTAACGCTTCGAAAGATTTGCGAATCTGGAGAGAAATGACGGCTACAGCAGTCGGTGTCGTATCGAGCGTTCAGTTCATTTCAGTTTATGCAGTTGAAAAGTGTGCTTCTGTGAAGACGAATCATTTATTCGGTAAGTATTTTTCACGAATTAAGTAAACACAGATAAATTACCCTTCTAAAAATTAAATAAATAAAAAAGTAAATTATACTATTATCACACGGTGACATATTGACACTTGTGTACTTCCTCCATCGGCCAAATGTACATTTTATTTTTTCATAAATTAGTAAAAATATTTATTTCGATGTCACTGTGAACGTACAGGGTGTTAATCTACCTCTGGGCCGCAATGAAATGGGGGGTTCTAGCCGGTAAAATAAGACGAAAATCAAGAGTGACGAAATGTCGTTAAACGCTTCGTTAATTAATTATTAGCAGTTAAAGATTGCCCCAAATCAGCCAATCCGCTGCAGCGCCGTCCGTTGGGCTCGCCGCGCACAGGCGAACCCAGGACCGTATCAACATGTGTTACAACGCTTACCTCGTGGGGCGCAGAAAAACTTGTTTGTCACTCAAGATACGGACGACACAAAATCAAAACTTCGGTCACCTTCCAAAAAGTATTCAATGATCGTTGAATAGCATTAAACCTACTTACTCGCAAAATCCACAAGAGCATGTCAGAATTCGCCCATTGGGATTTCCGAGTAAAGAGGGTTAATGATCTCTTAAAGCAGATAATACACTGCCCAAAAATGAAGCACCCAACGAGGTAAGCGTTGTAACACATGTTGATACGGTCCTGGGTTCGCCTGTGCGCGGCGAGCCCAACGGCCGGCGCTGCAGCAGGATTGGCTAATTTGGGCAATCTTTAACTGCTAATAATTAATTAACGAAGCGTTTAACGACATTTCGTCACTCTTGATTTTCGTCTTATTTTACTGGCTAGAACCCCCCATTTCATTGCGGCCCAGAGGTAGATTAACACCCTGTATATGTATAAGTGTATGTATTTTTTGCTTAGTGTAGAAAAAATTTTAACCGCTAAAATGGACTTTTGCGGAGAACACATGGAAAAGAATAAAAAAATATTGCGTGACTGTGATCTCATTGATGACGATCAGAGCCTTGTTTCCGAAGAATCCGATGCTGAAGCAGACTCTATCAGCGACGATAGCGAGGCAGCCTTTTTTGCAACTCAATGTCGGAAGCAGAAGCATTTGATAGTGTCGTCTGAGGATGAAGACACCGTAGATACCAATGATCTTGCCGGTTGGGATGGTGCTAGTTGTTCACCATTGACGACAGATAATGAGCGGGTTATCGATGATAACGATATATGGTATGATACCAAAGTGAAATTGATTGAATTTGCATTTAACGATAGTGAATGCGGCATTAAAATGAATGCTGATAAGGATTCTAGTGCGAGAGACATTTTTGATCAGCTGTTCTCAAGAAATATAGTTGAGACACTTGTTAGTTGCAGAAATTACTACGGAAAGCACTTGTTTGAGACCAAGCGTGTTGTTACAAGAAATACCCCAAAGATTAATTTCGCTGAAACGAATGAAGAAGAATTACTAAAATTTATGGGCCTCTGCTTGCTTCGAGGTCAAAACCTGGCTCCTACCATTCGACACTTATTTACTGAAAATCCACTTTACTATTCACCAATATTTCCGTACACTATGACGGGTCGCCGTTTTGAACAGCTACTACGACGATGCATCAATGGACATTATACTGGACGTGTTGACAACAGTACTCAAAAATTAAACAAAATTTATCCCATACTCCGACCAATTCTCGTTAATTTTCAAGCAGCATATTCACCGTCAAAAGCACTTTCACTGGATGAATCCCTTTTGTTGTTTCGAGGTCGGCTAAGTTTCCGACAATATATAAAGGGGAAAAAAGCAAGATATGGCATAAAACTATTTGAACTTACTACGCCGGACGGATATGTTCTAAATTTTGAAATTTATCAAGGAAAATCAGATAACATAGAGAAAACATCAAAAACAAGTAGCCTTGTTTTACGGTTAATGCAGCCATATTTGAATAAAGGATGTCACCTCTTTATGGATAATTTTTACAACAGTATCGAGCTGTCAGAGGAGCTGCTAAAGCATAAAACACACACAACCGGAACGCTTCGTTCTAACAGAAAAGGTAATCCGCGAGAAGTAACATCAAAGAAGTTAAAAAAGGGCGAACATATATGGCGTAGACGAGGTCAAATTTATGTATCGAAATGGCGAGATAAACGGGAAGTTCTGTCCATAACAACAAATCATCATCCGGAAATAGTGGAAGTTACTAACAAATTTGGACAAAAGAAGAATAAACCAAATGATTTAGCTGAATACAATTTGAATATGTCAGGAGTTGACAAATGCGATCAAATGATTTCGTATTATTCATCACCACGAAAATCCATAAGATGGTATAAAAAACTTCTTTCTCATCTTTTAGATCTATGCGTTTGGAATTCCTACTTTATCTATCGACAATTTCATAACTCAACGACATTCCTACAGTTTAGAGATTTGGTAATACAATCATTGATCGCACTACCTAATACTGTAATTTCTGGAAAGAATTTAGTGGCATTCACACCTACGCGTGGTCGACCGAAACAAATAAATGCATTACCACTGACATCGACAAATTGTTCACAACAACATTTCTTGGAAAAGATACCTCCACCTGTTGATTTTCAGCGTAAAACTTATTTTTTACGTTGTAGACAATGTTCGACCAAACGAATTAAAAAAGAAACGTCATATAGATGCAAAACTTGTCCGCATAAACCACCATTGTGTCCAGAATGCTTCGAATCCTATCATTTATAATGCTTTCTTGTATGTATGTAATTTGTTTCCTGAATTAATTTTTATTTCATTTTTACTATATTATAAGTAAAATAAATTACAAATGATAAGTTTGTTTCAAACTGATTTTCTTGTGTTAAGATTACACCTATTTATTCCCTTTTAGTCATAAAAATCATTCTGAATTAGTAAAGTAAATGCCGTATAGTCGTCACGACGATCATAGCCGTCATTTGCTCTGGGAAGAGAAAAAATGACATGATGAGCAAATGACACTTATAGCCGTCGAGAGTTTTTTTTTGGAAAAACTGTGGCCAAATGTGATAATTTTCACTTGCAAACATACAACTTACACTTGATTCCATCTGGCAGTCGTCAATAATTGGAAAAAAAAGTGCGTTTCTGAGCGCGATCGTCAAATGAAAAGTGTGCGGCAATGGGTTAAACTGGTGAGAATCAGAATTAAATGTTATGTTATATGTAAGAGTGTTACCTACAGAATAATAGATGTATGTTTGTAAAAGTGTCGGAGCATATGAGAGTCAGTGAAAGCGAGCGAAGAGTTGGAGGATAAACAAAGCGACTATTAAGTAAGAAAGATAGCAATGTGTTCTGGAACTGAACTTTTCGTTTAATTTGCTTCTTTCTTTATATCAATTTCTTCCTAGCATGTTGAATACATAAATAGGTGACTCATCCTGGTCTGCCGACAGCAGATAATTATATAATATTAATACGTAACTAACAAATTTGAGAGGGTAATAACTCTTCCAAATACTAAACCACAAATCAACGGATTTACTAACCTAAATTCAATCGTTATCTAAAGAAAAATATTCGACTTTCTTTTCAAAACAAAATACGCAAATCATGTTGTTTCTTTGAACTGATCAAACTTACACAGCTAGTTACCAAACTAGCACAGAATTTTATAATGGGAGATATTTCTCGTCGAAGCGTATTAGACCGTTTTACCTTATGGCAAATATGACGGATGGCACCGTTCCATATTTTTTACCCTTTTTAAACAGCTTCTTCATCAGTAAGCCATGTCGCCTGGTAAGATTGAATAAAGGGATGAAAAAATAGCACAACAGAAAAAATGAATGAACACGACTGTTATAGATATGCTTTATAGTCTAACGTGGTGAATAAAAAATGCAAATCCCATGTTGAGTACTGTGACGTGCAACAGAAAAAAACGCATCGACCATGATATGCTTTTATCGGGATAAAACTTGTTTCATATTTAAACAATGTAAAAGCACTTGTGGTTTGGTTAAAGAGGATGACGCTATAGGCATTCACGAGAAAGGCAGACTATTTCAATATAGTAGGAGCTTCTGGTATCTCGGCACTCATTATCTGAATATAGTAGAATTTCATTTATTCGTATTTCGTTTATTCGGACTATAATTATGAGTAATAAGGCACAATTCCAGGACCGGGTCCCTGGACTAAACTGGGATGCTTATGTTTCGGCACCTATAATTAAGAACTACGTGAGAATGTATGCAACAGTTAAGCCGGGGTGGGAACCGTGTGGTGTACCGGCAATTAGTTGTGTCGTGGTCCCTACTCCAAGTGTCGGAAAGGTCAAAGTCTAACGTGGGTTGTAGAACAGGCTTCTAATTCGAACGCGACTTGTCTAACTACAACAGCCGACACAGTATAAAAAAACCAAGTACTTTGATATACATTTACTATTACGCAGAAGTGTCTCCGAATCGAATTTTATTCAATCACTCACTATGACGAGAGATTTGTTGAGGAACCCATTCTGTTCGGTGGTACGGCCGACGGTAAATCTCGGACATAGCATTTATTTGTACATTTATCAAGAGAGGCTTAATGAGGGATAATGCGTTCGCGGGTTATCGGGGGAACGTGAACACTACGTCTCCCTGTGCAGAAGCTGAATTGCGGCAACTTGCAACATCAATATTTGAATTCTTCAGTTTGAAAACAGAAGACTTGACTTGACTCTGCTAGATTTGTATAGACAGGCTGTTGCAAATCGTAATATCATCATCCGCGAAATAGGTGATCAAATATTCGAAATCCCACAACAACAACCAAATGCGAATATAACTATATTTATATAATTCTGAGTTTGAACACATTTGTCATTGAAAACTAGATGCAATCCAAAAAAAGTACTGGTATACCCTAATATCTAAATGCCTTATTCAAATAAAATAACCACCCACCCGCCCACCCACCTCTCGCTCAATCGCTCACACCCACTCTCCCTCGCCCTCTAACCATCCCACAACCTCTCTCACTCCCACACTCACCCTCAGAGGCAGATGTATATTTTTGTTATAAAGTTCACCAAGCATCTTGCGTACAAAAAAAACAAACGACAATGATAATGAAAATGTACTTCTTCAAGTCAAAGCATTCGAGGTACCTACTTGAAAAAAAAACTTCAAATGTACAGTGAAACATTAGAGAAAAAGGAAATTAGTTATTTCCACCACTTTCTGTTATTCTTTTCCGTTACTTTATTCCACACTGTGATAACGGTAAAGATTTAAGTAGTCTTAGATTAGTCTTCCGAAATTTAGCGTTTTATATTTCTTTTAGTAGTGCAGTCATAGATTCCACACCTTCTCAAGCTACAATTGATAGTTTTTGATTAAATATAATTAATAACTTATTATAAATGATGTTTCTATTAATATACTAACTTCTATTAAATAAAAGATTATACATACTGCTTACAAATATTTAAAAATACTGATAATCAACGAAATGAAAGATTTAATTGATACACTTCAGGTATTAGTATCACGTGCCTGTCATCGTCCTTCGAGGAAAATACTTTAACGGCATCGAACGGTGTGGATGTAACGGATGATTGTAAATCGATTGGAACAAGAAACGGACGATGGTTGCATAGTTCGTTATGGAGGAAAACTTATAAAGTTATATACAATCATGCGTATTTACAAAATTCCATCTTTCTAACACTTCTGTCTATCATGTGTAGAATGTATGAAAAATTTAATGTACGATAAATGTACCAAAATTGATCTTATTGTTAAATAAAACGATAGAAAACTTTTATACCCACAAAAATCGTTCTCAAAGATTTATTATATTACTTAATAATTATTACAATAATTCACTATTAAGTAATAAAAAAAGATTGGAAAAAAGGACACTGAAATTTAATTTGTTCAAATATTTTGAACTTTTAAATACATCTGATTATTATTACTATAAAGTATTGTCCAAACTTATATTATTTGTATACTGTCAATTACTATCATGTACCTATAATTTCTACTAATTAGTATAGATTTACATTCACACGAATGCTTTGCTATTAGTATTCGCTAATAAAATTATAGTGTTTCTAGAAGGTTTAAAGCATATTTTAATTTTAAAACAACTATATTGAAGTTCGAATAATTAACAACTTAACCATTAATAACACTAATATTAACGAAACATACGAGCTGATAAAAAATGTATCATAACTATCTAAAGGCATCTTTGAATCATGTTATGGGATGCAACAAAAATTTTGTTGAATCTTCTAGCAGTAGAATAATTTAAGGTGGTAAAGTATAATTTCACTAATTATAATTTTACAATACTATAATTTTGCTACTGCCTAAAATAGGCAAAATATCTGGTGTTAATCGGCCCGACGGTGCAGAAATCCGAAACTGAGAATTGGTAAATTGGCTGAATTAGTTTGGGGACCTTCCTGGCTGCAGCAGTACTTTATTATTTAATAGTACCGGCACACTTGGAGTCAGAGAGGTATGGTGGAGAAGCTCCGGCCTCCCATGTGCAGGACAAACGCCCTAACAGAGGTAGATATTTTACCTGAGGTGCTAGATATGGTTGAGTAGTCCCATCGCCGTAACTCCGGACAGCTCGCGAATGAAACTAATTTCGCTCTCGTTGATCGATATGCTACCAATTAAAATAAAGTGTCTTTCCCTCACCCCGAAGACACACGACATGTCACCACAGGAAAGGGAAAAAGAAGGGTTCACTACACGAGTCAACAAACATAAGAAATCTCAGAGCAACGTGCGACGTTTTAGAAGATTCTACGACGCCTTCTTAAGTTTAATATATTATACGCGTCATAATCAATAAGTTTCTAATACTGTAGTAATTGGTTTAAACTAAATACTCAACAATCAGGAACGAATAAGAGTCATCCCGTTTACTTATGAATTCATCCTAATCAACTCGATTTAACATAATTAGGGAGCCGAGCCGGCGAATCGAGATTGCCTCAAATAATTGCAAGGCCACCTGTCACAAAAGTGCAGAAAATCATTGGAATGTATATACATATTCTTGGAATTTGTTAGCAAGATCAGCGAATTAAAAATGTGTTAACATTGTCTATGTTGTGTAAAAAAAAAGTTAAATACTAGAAGAGAAATAGAAAATGTTTTTGTAGATGATATTAATAATTCTAATTGGAATAAAAATGCTAATCAAAGAAGTTATGTATTTTGTTCTTTATAAAAAGAAAGAAAACGTAATGTATCTTTGCACTAACTATAAAGTAGACATGAATGGTAAGCATTTTATGAATATGTAGGTACATACGTGGATCAGATTACTTTGTACTTTCTGAAATATTTCTACTCGAATACGAGAAAAGAATGGTTACAAAAGGTATAGTATTCTATGTATCCTTGTGATTAAAATATATGTGAATCTATTGACTTATACATAATTATAAATTATACTTGTGACACAAAATATGCTATTTTATATTCACTTCCAAGTTGTTCAGAAGTTTATTAAAAAAAAAAGAAGAAGAAAATAAAGAAAAAATAATGCTGTCTACTAAATAAAACGAAGTTTAGCACAACAGACAAAGCTCATTATTTAGAGTAAAATATATTACTGATTAATTTAATTTTCTTAACACCCAAAATTAACTGTGTTGAATATAATATAATCGTGGGTTCACTTAGCAAGTACGTAAACAGCATCACGTACCAGTTATCGAGAAGTGACATAGTAACTATATCAATACACTGCACGCCAATCTCGCGATACTGCGGGATTTCGTTTTTGCATGTATGCATATCTTACGCATCGATTACAAGAGTTGCTCAGCAAAAATGAATTCAGAAATTGGTACCTATTTCGCGTACTTACTGTTTCGATTAAAATGTTTTATTTTGAAACTCCTTACCTAGATAATACAAGTCAATTTACTAATGAGTATAGCGATGACACTTTATCGAATTATTCTCAGAAGATTCTGATATAGAAATCGAAGACAGTGACAATGATGTTTATCCGAGAAGAAAGACATTAAAAGCTATTCCACTACAATATTCAAGCGATTCCGAAGATTCTAATGATTATGATATGCCCACAGAACCGCATAGTCATAATAAAATATAAAAATGTTTTACGAACATGCTTAAAATTTTTAATATTTTCATTATTGCTCACTCTTCGGAGACAAGTAAGTGAGGTCGATTCGACGGATTCCGGACTACATGAGCAAAATTTACGAAAACGATTCCTAGCAATTTTTGCTACCTATTACTGATGAAGTGATACGAATATATACCCAAATTTATTTTGCTTTCAGCTCTGCAATTTCAAATTCTGATATGAAATTTTATTTGTAATATATATACCTATTTCTTAGTATATGTATGTTAGAAATAGATATACAAGAAATGGCTGTAAATCTAGCGTTAACCGGCATGCAATGTGTTAGCGATTAATTTTCATCCACATCTTTTTGTAATTATTAGTTGTAATTGTCGATAAATTAGGATTCGACAATATGATGTACGACGTCATCTGATGGATCATTACATTATATATTAGTGTGTAAGACAACGGTCATCAGTCGCAAATTGTATCTACAGTAAACAACATCATGTAATAAAATAAACAGGCGATTTAATAAAGCTATTTAAAAGAATTACTTATTATAACCGAAGTATTAACCACTGCTCCAACAGTAATTCAATTGATGCTCGGGAAGCATTAAAAATAACTTCTTTTGTAGATCATAGCATCGCTACCTTATATACTAAATATACTCCTTAGATTCCCTTTTTGAATTAGACCTCCGTTAACAAATACAGGTAGCCCTCCTACGGCACGGCATCCTATAACACGGTTTTGCTATAACACGATTCGCAAATTGCGGGAACCCTCCTACAATACAGCATCCTATAACGCGGTTTTTCCCCCTAACACGATAAGAAAATTGTAAAAGCCTTTGTACAATATTGTACTTCTACAGTCGCGGTGTGACTTGCCGTCTTAACCGTTTGAGTTAATAATTTAGGATTAAAAAAATTACAAGAACGCCTAAGCTTAACTGAAAATCTCGAGTCATTTTTTTTTGAATGCAGACCTTTCCGCCGAAAGAAACTGAAAATTCAAAAGGGAGCTACAAAACTGTTTACCTTCATACCGAGAAATTTACAATGACCTGGTAAGAACCAGCAGACAAAGTGAAATTACTGATTTTTTTAACCCTTTGCGGACGGAGCCGCTCGACGGGCGAGCGTTGCTGTGGACGACAGGTATCGGAGCATTTGCGTCGTGCATTTGCGTTATAAAAACTGAAGCATTATTTAACACGTTCTCTGCCGCGTGGGGCGTATACGCCCCATGCTAAAATTTCCTCCCACGCCGGAAAAAAGCCTTCAAAAAAAGGCATATTTTTAACAATATTTTGTCAAATAAAATAAAAATGATCGCTTTTCTGGTTTAAATTTATCAAGAGGTATGCCTTTCTTTTAAATTTATAATTTTAAATTACTGAAATATTGCATATTATAACACCAAAAACATGCTTGCATCGCCCCACGCTGGCCTGAACGGAAAGTCTTAAAAAAAGTGTCCGGCAGGGAACGTGTTAAATAAGTTTTTCATAAAATCTAACAAAATCATAAACAATCAAATTTATGCGTGTTTACATATGAGACGTTTTATATTCTTGCTTTGTGTGGTATAGTTCGAAGCAATCACCCATCTGCAAGGTCGGTTTAGCCGAACAAGTAGCACAATAGTATACGTCGACTCTCTCCTTCCATGTTTTACCTTCCGATTCGAGCATACAACACAATCTTTACTTCTTCCTGTCTCACATCGCCGAATAATATGTAGAAGGCCGTTGAGCCTTTCTGCTGTTCCAGAAGTCGAAGGTGGCTTGGGATCAGCATCTCGAAAATTTCCAATCAATTGATCTACCAAAATTAAAAGTCTGTAATTTCATTGAGAGACAACTTGACTTCTTAGGCTAGTATACCCATGCGTATATTATCCTTTACGATGACAGACGTACGCCAGCCGCAGCGCGAGAGTTGGGCGGATATATCCGACACTCGTCCGCAAAGGGTTAAGAGGGAAAAACATGCAATAACTTTAGATGATGAAAAGAGTTCTGAAAGTGAAAGGCGATATAATTCCATCGAAAAAACGTTCTCGGTTGATTGTACTGAACAGTGGCGGCGAAGAAATTTATTAAATTAAGGTTGCGTCAAACTAAAATAATATATTTGTTTGTTTTTTTGTTTTGTGTTTTACATACACCCAACTCTTTCTTGACACGGTCTTCTTTTACACAATTTTGAAATAACGCAGTTCACCAATAAGAATAAATACACTTTTTTACACGAATTTTTTGTTCTAGCGGGAATCCTCAAAAAATTTTATTATAAGCAACTACAGAAACCAAAAAACCAGCCGCTAACAACAGACTTTATAATTATAATATACAGAGTTCATAATTTTTTTATTAACAACAAAAAGACCAACAGAGGTCGTTAATAACGAACGAAATTCTTCATTTGAATCAAACTCGACGTTGTGCTAGATATATTTGACATAAATATGTATATATAGTATATACTGACGATAGCATTTTTGATCCAGTCCGTAATAAACGTGCACGCTTGTTATCAAGTAGCGATGAATAGTTGCAAAATTAATTTTTATTCCTAATTTCAATTGGAATTTTTATATCTTTTGTGATTTCATTATTACTTCGTTTGCACGGTTTTATGGGAAAATATTCAGAGCTTTTTTTCTTACACGATTTTTTGAAGTTGTGGAATATATCCCCAAATTTACATGTCGCGTGTACTTTTCTACACGATCATTTTGACACGTTTTTCGAAGGAACGTATCTACCGCATAAAAAAAGAGTTGGGTGTACATATTTACATATATATTTTTAATAAAAATTAAGTAGTCTATGTAGAATGAAAAAAAAATTGTTTTTAATAAGTTTTCGAAACGCAACCCCACTTTTTATACTGGCTCTGGATCTCATACAACACGGCATTTTCTAGGAACCTATCTACAGTGTTATAGGCGGGTTACCTGTATATTCGGGTGGCTATACTAAACGAAATACATACCGATGCATGCATGTGATCTATTACCCTTCGACAACTGACCTCTTTTGCATGGAGTTAACTAAAACTCCCAGAACAACAACTTTTCATTGTTGCACGTAATGTTTTGGAATGTAAAGAGCGTTTTTCCAAAAAAGCAGAACACATTTTGAGTAGACGTATTCATATGAGTTGATACTTGAATTAAACCGAGTCATAGACCATCATTTAAAGGTCTCCATATAGTTCGTAAAGACAGGTTTGATAGAACCAGTGAGGGTAATGCGATTTGTACTCCAAGATCTATAAGCTACTGTGTTCTACCAAATACGAGTCCCTTTAATAACCGTATAGAATCATGTTTTATTAAATTGAAGAACCGAAATCCATCAATTAATTTGGTACTAGGGTATAGACTATAAGATCGATCTCTTAGCCAGAATTTCTAGGATAAGATTATGTAGTATGCGGTTAATCTTCAGCGGTGTTTACTGATAGGTGACTTTAATGCATACAGTACGATGTGGAATTACATGAGAGATGATATCAATGACGATACATTCTTTAACAAGTTATTGGATGGTGATCTTCACCTACGCAATCCAGACACTCTCACTCATATTGGCTATTATAACAATAGCAAGTCTAATTGCTTTATAACGTTTTATAACGCAAACGTTCAACGTAAATATTTCCTTTTCTGCGCGTTCCTATACCCGTCGCCCACAACGGCGCTCGCTCGTCGGGCGGCTCTGACCGCAAAGGGTTAAAACTATCGGAAGTGATAAATTCAGTAATAGTGTTAATAGTTAACTTGATATTATTGTCATAAATAAAATCCTAACGGAAAAGTGTAACCGTGGGACGACATACTGGAGATCCGTTGGATGTATACTCCTACACTTCCTTAAGTTTAAACACAACAATTTGTTCCTCAAATTTAAATAAGGAAATGTGTAAAAACAATATATCGAGTGTTAGAAACAATCGGGGTCGAATTTATACGATAAAAATTCTTCTTCAAAAATGTAGCTTTCTATTCGTCAAATTAATGAGTATCAAACTTCTTTAAATCATTCTACTCCGTTAAAAGTAGTTGCAACTGCATTTTAAACACATTGATTAATTGATTGGTGAAAACATTAGCTGAATGGTATGGTCGTCGAACACACGACATTAGGGTAAGCGACTACACAAAAATTCCACAGAAAAGGGAGCTTCATTCAGCACGGAACGATGCAGATTGAATTTAACAGTTTTTCTTCAGCTTGTACCCGTTACGTCGTGAAAAGGCGCTGAAAACAGAAGCCGATCAATGGGCCTTGGAATACGAAAAGAAATTAACTGCAAGCATTTATTTATTTATCGCGTCTGGCCGCAGCCCCATGGCACGTGGTGAAAGTACATTTCCTCTTACGCTTTTATATAGTTTGTTCTTATATTTTCCTTGTTGGGTTGCCGAAATGGTTTCTTAGGGAACAAGACCACCCTTTCTCGTTTTCCTTCGCCACTTCCTTTTTCGATGCATTATGATGAAACTCATTTGCGCATGTAAATATTTATGCATCCGTGAGAAAGTAGCGATGAATGAAAGTATGGAAGACATTAGCAGCAAAATACACAATATTGAAATATTTAGAGGGTAAAATAAATCGCTACTTAGGTTGAATTTCGTTCGCTGTGTAGACACAAAAATGTCATGAAACAAAATATTAATTTATTACATTTTGTGATGCAAACATATTTAACTGTAAGTTGATAACTAACAAGCGAAGCAAACAATGTCGCAGTGCTCTGTATGTGTGTGTGCAAGCGGCTATAAGAAGCAATCCTAGGTGAAGCGACGCGCTATATGCGTGAAAGAAATATTATAAGTAGTGCTAATTTAAGGAGCAAAAATATAAAACGTAAAACGTATCTCTGTGTCATCATTTTTACGACATTAACTTTGTAGGTACAAATATGACTGAGATCGAGAAATTACCTTTACGACTAATCGTACGCACTTTTTTAAAGTTTTTAATCAAAGAAAAATGAAATTGTTTTTTAAATAAAAGTGGTCTAGTATGGTAACGGATATTTGATAGAAATAAATAAGAGGTATTAATATGACTAATAAGACGTGACTTTTCCCGTTTACGCCGAATGCCCAGCATGCTGTACGAATACGAGCTGCAGTAACTGTACATACCTATCTTTTTTATTCGGAATGTAATCGTAATTCTTCAAACAAAACAAATGCAAAGTACTTTTTCCCGATTATTCAAAGCCGATAAGTAGATCATTCCGACCATCGTTTGAATATATTATGAGTCGCGAACGGTAGGAATCGTTCAAATGGACAAACTTGCTCTTCTCTCTCTTCCTTCCATCCTTCCTTCCTTCCAGAAACGTTTTAAGGTCTCGCACGATGAACGCCGATGATTCTATATCGAATATTTAGTTCCCATGGCACGTAAGAATGGGAAGTTGGGCATTCTGCTAGAAAGAGCGAGTCAAGAAGGGGAGAGCTAGTGAAAAACTCTCGAGTCACTTTCGTACGTAAAAAGTAAATCGAACTGTGTGGACAAAACATACGATTGTAACAGACAGGGGAAACAATGCTGATGAAACCTTCAAGGTTCCAAGTAAAGCAGTTCTGTTTGAACAAACCGGCTTTATTGCTCTCGCTCTCTTTTCCTTCTTCAAATATGATGGTTTAATGTCGCATATAGTTATTAGGACAATTGTTAAAAATTGGGTGTATATACTTAGGCATGACTAAAATGACTCCACGCGTCTAATTTCTTTTCCTTGCGAACACTTTTATTAGCACGTGTAACCAATCCAGTTAATCGTAACGTTGTGGTCGGAAACGAGTGAGGCGGGGAGTACACTTTTCGCAATCAGCTCGAATTTCTTCGAGATGAACATTAAGTCATTCACGTACAGTACAACAGGGAACAACCGTTTAAGGTCAAAATTTCGATGCAAATAACCTAATTACAATAAAACTATACAAATAATTCATATTTTATGCTAACTAAAAAGTTAACAATAAAAGCGAACATAAATTATGACAATACTGGATGACCAAAATATTCGCACAATACGCAGTTCCGCATATAAACACCTGTATCTATTGAAATAATTACTGACATCAATATTTCTGCATGTACTTTTATTTACGATATAGTACTTGTTTATACACAACAACGGAACTATATAAACAAGGTGCAGAATTCGTAACGAATGAAAATGTCTGTTACCATCATTTTATGCCTGAACGAAAATATTTGAACACATTCAAAAATTTTTGTTTCCAAACACTGCATTGCGGAAATTGTATAGACGGTTTCTTAGACTTAATGCATATCGTGCTGATAGTCAATTTACTTGATTTTAAGCGAGTGCAAACGTTAATAGAGATAATAATCTTTCAAGAAATGTTAAACATGGGAAGAAAAGGAAACGAAACCACTGCTGAAGAAAGATCACTCTAAATCTGTATAACTGAAAATTCTATACAAAAATTGCAACAATAGTGCGATGAAGCTGGTTCCTAATTATTATTCAGAGATTCTTAAGTAAACCAAATTTTGAAAATCGTATAAGAAGTGGTCGACCTTGCAAGTAATCTGTAAGAAAAAAAAAACAAAAATTGCTAACATAGTAAAGAAAAATCCGAAAGTAATATCTGAAAGAATAACAGCAATAGCAGATGATTGTACAAAACAAATCGATAGTTAAACAGTGCATAGAGTATTGAAAAATTTGAAGGTATATGTCTTTATCCAGGGTAAGAGAATCGGTATTTCTTGATAGAACAGTTCATGCCGACAGTTAATTAAAAATTGTTAAAAAAATTTGGAGTGTAGGGAAATTCAATGTGATTGAATTTTGATTGCCACTAAGACGACGATCGTTTATAACATTCTGCTACACTTTAAAGTAACCTCCTCAGAGCTCTGACCTTAAACTAATTGAAAATTTATGGTACAAATTAGAACAAAACGTTAGAAAACATAATATTTTTAATAATATTAAAATAAAAAGGAGTACTATCAGAAGAATGGAACAAAATTAGCAATCAATTTACAAAAAATAGTTCGTGTACTGAATGAATGCAGCAGAGGTTAAGAGAGGTGATAAAATGAAAACGACACTTCCGTTTGTTGCATATTTTGTATTCTGTTTACATAATTTCGCTTTTGCGTAGAAACAAGTAAGATACTGTTGAAGTGGGAGTGCGTGGTTCAAATCAAATGTAACAACGAAAGTGGTTGGATTTTATTAGAACGAATATATCAAATACAACAACAAGTGTGGCTGCACAAAATCGGAAAAACGCGGTCTGTGCGTTCCGGAAAAATGTCTCTTTATATTCTAGCTCCCCGCCAAAGGCTATCTGTACACAAGGTGGAGGTGGTGGCAATCTGGAAACTGTCGAAGGCCTGGGACTCCTCGCCGACAAAACAGTTTCCGGCCCGGCCTGTGGTGTCCGAGGCCCAGGTAAAAGAAGTAATACGCATCGGATGTAGGCATTTCCCTATTACACCTTCTGTTTATATTAGATGACAAGAAAACAAATTTAACGCATTAAATATAGCTATTTCCCTTTAAAAACCATTTACCTATTCGTTCTCTAATAAATCACAAAAAACAGGCGGTTCTGATTTTAACCCTGTTACCCTATCCGAAGTATAATATTAGTTCTTCTCAACTTCCTATCTTTATTTTCGCAGCTGCACGCGAAGCCGTAATGAGATTTGAAAAAGTATCCTGGAAGCAGAGAGGAAGAGAAACTGCATCTAATCTCGCTTCATTTAATTTGAGGCTGCGAATATTCTGACAACGTATTTGTTATGTAGAGTTGCAACCGCTTGATGTGCACAGCGCGAGGAAAAGGGAAATTCTCGCTAATGAATGAGATAATGGATAATGAAGCTGGTGAGTTTTAATACTTCGGCGGGTATTGTAATTCATTTCATGCTGTCCCCTTCGCTCTAGCTCCTGGGACGATCAATGGATAATTTATTAAAACCAGACTTAAGCGTCAGTAGTATTAACAGACAACGGACAACGTGTAGTCTTACCGGAAAACATTAGAAAAAATGATTGCAAAATAATATTAAGTGTTATACCAAAATGGATCCACGCGGCTCTAGAAGAGTGAAGTGGTTATACAGAATATTAATTAATAAGTAATGAAAGATATAACTGTTCACATTTATTCAATAATTACCTGTTCTTTTTCAGAAATAATATATGTTTTTATATAATCTGGGAATGTCTTGTGGCCTTGTACAATTGCTTGACACAAACTTTTGCACGAAAATGTTAACAAATTAATGCCGGTTCTGAAACGCTACTACATTTGCAGCAAAAGAACATACTACAAGTTATGACTATAATTTATTTTTGGAAATTGTGGTACAAAAATATATTATCTGGTGACCAAATTTTTTGAGATGTATCATTGAAATTTAGTGTCAATATGATAACCATCTAGTTATTAGGGTATCTATAACACCTAAATTTCGTATTTCCGAAACAAATAATCATATATTTAAGGAAAAAGAAGTATGATAGAACATTTAGGAGTAAATTTGTGAGTCGCTATATGTTATAAGATGTGTAACATTTACTTACGTTGTGATTGTGAGCTAGAAGTATAAATGGAAATATTTTTCTGAATTAAAAATTTTGGGTTTCGCTTTGCTTATTAGAACAACGAGCAGGAGAACGAATCAATCAAATATTAATCAAAAGTTGATTCAGTATCAGTATTACTATGGCGGTGATCCAACTTTACTTCAAATTCGTAATTTTAGAGATATGAATAAAAATACATTAATTCTGTAATACTACATCACATTACGAATGCAAACATTTCTAATAAAATCGTCATCGACTGTTGAGTGGCCAGTAATGTAATTGCGACACGAGCTCCAATATATACGCGATATCACAAATAGTCCACTGGCTATACATTGTAACATCAATGAACGGGAATATTTTGTGAAATATACTGTATTATATCTCCATTTTATTCAATTGCTCTGAATTGGGTGGTATCCGGTAGTAGGTTGAGCATGTAGTTAATTCTAAGTGCTGTGTGGGGTGGGTTATTAACCCTAGAACTCCTGGGGGCGAGGGCGGGGGGAGGTCCACAAACCCACTAATTGAAAAACCTTTGATTAGAATCATTTCCCTTTCATAAAAAACTCCCTTAAAATTATTTACTGTCGTACACACATTTAACCCTTATAGTGCTGAACGACGATATGTCGTACTTCATGCATTGGCGTCTTATTATGCGCATCACGAGAAACATGTACATCAAAATAATTGTATAAAACACTAAAGTGGTTCAAATTCGACGCAATGTAATTGAAAATAATGTTTTTAGATTCAACTTTTTGTTATATTTTATGTATACTCTTAGGTATGCTTTTATGATGATCAGTACCGAGGGTCTGTATATGTTGGAGCGATAAAGTAGAAACGAGAAACGAGATTACGGTCCCAACCAAGTTTCTTACAATTAGGACCGTAATCGCAATCTTTGTGTTTATAATAGTTATCAAACAGCTCAAACTGCACTTCACCGTGCATCGACACGGCGAGTCCAAGATCTTTCTTGCAGTATTTCTCGATCCGTCTAAAGAGCAGTCCGTATTTGAACACCGTAAACGTTTTGCGTAGTATCAATATTAGAATCAGGAACAGAAAATTTTGTGAATTTTGTTACTACGTTTTTACAAAAACCACACCCTGTTACGGACATGGATGCTTCAGAATTAGTTTGAATTGTTGGTGCGTTGGAAATAAATGAAGAAGATGTCGACAGTGATGCCGAACTATTTACACCAAGCCGTCGGTGTCTGCGCAGAATTTATAGTGACAGGATCGATATCGATAATTTTCTTCGAAATGATCGAAAATGAAGTACCTACCTTTCATGCTACGCGATCTCCATAAAATTGATCAAGCGCTGAATAGTGAACATACCATTTATAAAAGAGAAACTAATTTCTATGTTTTTCATAATAGTTTATATTCCTGTTATTTATATGATTTTCAATAAGCATTGCAAAACAATTGGCATCACATTATTCTCCCTTACTTCCCCAATATACTGCATTTTGAATTTTGCAAATATCACTCTTAGTTTGGTTTTTATGAGCTTTTTCCGAAGCTATAGTATATTCGTCAAATTCGTGCGGTTATCTTCGCATATGCGTCGATTTTCGCTCGGCACTAGAAGGGTTAAGTTTGATATTAAGAGGTTCTCATTGTCTATGTGTAAAAAAACTAGTAAGCATAAGAGGAATATAACTGACTACGCGTCGCGATGACGGTGCGGTACGATGCGGCGGCGATCGCACGAAGTCTTCTTTTCTCCTGATAATAACAATTACAGAACGAAGAATGAAGCTATGTAATTAATTGGGAACTACGAACTAAAATACCAAAAGATACAGAACCGACAAGAAAAGGAAGATGTTATCAATGTGTACTAGAGGCTAAAAGCAAACGTATAAAATATAATAGTTTATCAAAACCAAAGCAAAGTTGTTACATATTCAAAAACCTTGTCTGCAGAAAACATTCATTTAATATTATACTCTGCCATTCATGCTTATCAAAAGAATCAGAAGAATCAGGTTCAAACTAGTTGCACGTCACTATTTTATAATAGTATTTAATTTCATAAATATACATAGAACATTACAAATTGACAGCAAAAACATATGTTGTCTTGTTTACAAACTATAGCATACCCTAACATTGTAAATGTATAAAAAGAAGTTTGGGTTCGAGGACCCCTAGATCCCCAGGAGTTCGCGTAATGCCGCGTCCACATAGAAGAGAACAGTTCGCGAGCAGCTCGCGAGCAGCACACGAATTGCTCGCGTGCGGTTCGCGAGCTGTTCGCCAACGGAAAACGCAGCATATCTAGACTGGAGCTCGCGAAGAGTTACAAGCTTGTTCGCTCTGAATTCATGGGCAGTTCGCTATTAGCTTTTACCACATACTGTGTTACAAACGCGTCCAGATACGCTTCGAGCTCGCGAACAGTTTCTTTGATGTACCGCTTCCCGAGCGAACAATGTTCGCTGTTCGCTGAGGAGTTCGCTGCTCGCTGCTCGCTGTTTGCGAAAGTGTCCACACTGCTGTTCGCGAACAACAGTGTGGACGCGGCATAACACATCGAGGCTCAAGAATTCTAGGGTTAAGTTATCACAATCTATTATACATATAGATTCTTATACATATAATATTGTAATGAAAACGAAAATCTTCAATTTGACACTCATTTACTAAATAATTAAACTCGAATTTTACACAGATGAAAATAGAGCAGTTCAGATAGTCGAAGGGATCGGATAATTTAAAGATAGTATAATTACAAAAATTATTGTAATAAATATTTTGGATGAAGATTGAAAATGAAAATACATATAAAACTGTATAAGTAAGTTGGGAAAATATTGTATTTAAACCGCATTAGCGAACAAAAATGAGGTATTAAATTTCACAGTTATTGTAGTTTTATATAAGCTTCATCATCGCATGCTTTTATGATTAGAATATAGCGTTGTAAATATAGTCTTATAATTCACAAATGCTGTCGATATATGTATTTTTATTGTTAACACAGATTTCTACTTATTGTACTGTGTGTGCGCATGTGTTTTTGCATGTACTTGCTGAAGCGTTGCACACTTGCAAGCAGAACTACGTTGTGCGAGGGAATTGGATTGGGAATTCAATAAACAGCCGTAACTTAATATTGCTATTAGTATGTTTCGTAAATGTTTGTAATGTGAATTTGAAATGAACTACGACGTCTTTTACGAAGTGAGAAATTGTGGAAATGGTTGTTGACGGTAGTGGAGGGGTTAGCCTGCTAACAAGTGATCGTATGCCGTCGAGGATATTGAGGCGGAATGATTAGTTTCTATTAGGTCTTAACATATTGATTAATACAAAGCGTGTATTTCGTCTACTGAATTATCAGTATAGTTCTAACGAAGTTTTTCCGTAGAATCTTTATTCTTAAATTTTTTTTTATTTTATGTTCGCACAATTTTCCAAATTTCTACTTGTTACGTTATGTATACATATGTAAGTACATATGTAGCATTAACTCCTTGTACGGAGGAAACCTATTCCTCAGTTTACACAGAGTATCCGTTCCATGTAGATTTCATTTACGCGAATAAAAAGAAAACATATTGGAAACAAAAGCTAATAAAAGTTTTAAAAATTCAAATATACATATTTATTTCACATAGATTAACAAAAAAATAAACATAATATTTCAGAAATTTGGTAACTCCCCCCTTATTACAAGAAGGGGATTTCCATTATATCCAACCACAAAAATTTAATACATATTATATAGAAAAAATATGTTTTAGATCATCTTTCTGAGCCAGTTAAGTTGTTGGAATGCTGTTGTACTGTAGTTAACTGTATGTACACTTGTTACTTTTAAAATATATGTAAAAACATATTTTCTGGCCGCGTATATTTAGATAGTGTAAATAGATATTGTGTATAAAAGTGCCGCGTAAATCAAGGGTCGGGTAAAATTCAATAGCTCCCAACACATAAAAAATATTTGCAAGCATCCAAATTTACATTAATTACATAAATTGTAACGTTCCTTGTCATTTTCAATTTTAACCCCATAACTACCCAACACGATGCAGATAGTACTTTACATCCATGCAGATTGGGGAACATAATGGTTGTACATTATACTTCTGAATTATGATGAACAGGACGCGAAACACAGCCATAAATGACTGCTTATGACACCTCATTATGCCCACAATTCTTCGGTTTGAAATCTAACATATTTTTCTGCTTATGCTAGAAGTACCACATAACTCGATCACTCGTCAATTTTCTACGCTTCTTTTAACTGAACTCATTGGTCTTTTGTATTAACTCGTATTACGATGTTATGTATAGAAAATACAGCATTCTATTTAAAAATAATTAACTTGACTTTGACACCAGTTTTAATTTTTCACAGACAAAGTAAATATTTATATCTTGTTATACTGTTCTTATATCAAACAGTTTTTGTCAAAACATCTTTTAATACTTTCAGCAGCTTCTGTTATTCTACTAAAGACTCCCCCTTCATATAATACAATTATTACGAATAATATCACAGGCCCACGGCCCAAACACTCAACAAACACCCCGACCGGCTCCGAGCTGTATTGTTACTGCGTTTGTCAAGAACTCCCAACCGGTCAAGTCAAATACCGATTGGCGAAAAGTACGAAACTAAAAAGGGTCCATCAGTGATAATTTTGATCAATAACTTTAAATCTTACTAATCAACTCTCCCACACCAGATTATTATCCTCGGAAAAAAATACCCATAATTTCACCACCAACAAGAACATGATACCCGCTATCCATATGCTATAGCTTCAACGAATCATATAAAATACAAATTTATAAAACACTGAACCTGGTCAAAAAGACGAAGAAAATTACGAGAAACTTTGAAACTATAACTTATAACAAGTTTCGAAGTATCCTTTCTTATCCCTGTATCTAAGGCACGGGCCTGCCAGGTAAGCTAGACTCATCCTACGAACGAAACACCCCTACCTCTTCCCTTTTCCTTCGCTCTTTCATCGCTAGCTGATGGAATAACAGCCTCACATAATTACTGATTATTAAATAATCGACAGTTGCTGACTAAATGATTAATGAAAGCGATGAAAATCATTTTGATCAAAGATTATATTTAATTAAATAACCATTAACCATGTAATGATTATAGTTTTGATTAAGATTGAATAAATATTTATTTTAATTTAAACATAAACGAATATGTACTATTCATTTATGTGAAAATATCGTGCATGTATTACAGTGTATAATACCATCATGTGTACACCGTGTATGTGTAGAGACATGTCAGTAACAGCGTTCAGTTCCGCTGATTTACAGAACTGAGCGTAATATGAGGAAGCTTAGAAGTATACAATGTGCTTTCATCGTTCTGAAAAACACTTACAATGGCTCCAAAAAGTATTCGTACACTGTACCAGTAGGAAATTTACCTGATACTGAAATTGGGGTTTCGATAGAAGTTTGTCTGTGTATATTGCATAATGGATTATACACTGAGTAATTTTATCGTCAACAGTAAATCTTTTTAAAGGGGTGAAAACAAGGGGTTTTAACAATTCCTCATGCTTTAAATACAGGTTTCTCTAGGATCCTCTTTTTTGTGATAGGGTAATAGACCATTAAAGATTAAACGTTTTTTATCTGAACGATTTTAAATTGTTATATTTAAAAGAAAAAAAGTAATGAAACTTTTAACGTAGATTTTACTTTCTTGAATTGATATTTTAATAAAAGATCCATACGTATTCTATTACGTTCTCTGAAATGAACCTTTGTATTGAATTGGACTTGATTTATTAAGTACATATTAAACATGGTCCCCTCGCTAGCCACAAGGTTTTAGAAGGCTCTATAAATTTGTTGCTTCCTTTAAAAACCTCACCGAACAGTTTAATCGATAATTCTGAGACTTCCGGAATCAATTAATTTCTAAGTAGGCCTTGAAATCTCACACTGAATGGCTCGCATGGCTTGCAACAATACGTATGTGCGTTAAACATACTTATAATTACATGTATGCATGTATTACATTTACATGGTTTTTTGCTTACGTTGGCTCTCGGAACTATTTTATTCTTCGGAACTATTGTATTTTATTTTATTCTGCGATATTTATATTTGTCATTATTTTCCTTTTAATCTGGAAGTACATTTTATTTGTTTTATTTCATTGTATACTTTATGCTTTGAATATTCATTTTTACAAGTAACTTTCCAACTCCGCAGAAAGTGCAAAATGCATAAATGTAACGTACCCATCGTTTTCAATGCACGCGCTCTGCATTGAAAGTTTGACAAAACCTGTCAAAAAGTGACCGAGAAACCATGAAGCGTTGAAAATACAAATCCTTCACAAATTTTCAGAGAATGATTTTATTAAGGATTTATGAAACTGTTATTTGTAATGTTCGTTATTCAGAAATGAAATAACGAGTCTATTCTTCTGGCAAATTATTATTACGAAAGAAAGGTTTATTTTCTTGACTTTACAGTGAAATAAATCTAAAGTATTTACTAACACACTTATTATTATTATTATTATTAACATGTTATTCAAAACATCTTAATTACGCGTTAAATAATATATGTTTGTTATAAATAGAAACGGCCGTTAGAAATAAGATAAAGGAAAAAAAAAGACGAACGAGCCGTGCGCGTTTCGACAGGCACAACGGCCGAATTATGGCGTATAATGTTTGCGGCGGGCGCTCGTCAATTGTCGAGGACGGCTATGATGATGTCCTACGCCATGACCACGCGGGGGAGATTCATTCGTTCTTGAGATGTCGATTCGTAGAGGTGGTTTGTTAACGAGTGTATAATTATATTAAATGATAATAAAGTTTTTCATCCAATCTCTTAGTTACTGCATTATTCGTTCATGATTTAACAATGCTGCAGGAAATAATAATTACATTTATTACCAGATAAATAATTTATAAAAGAGTTTAGGATTTTGGCATATACTGATATTTTTAGAACATGAAAAATAATGAATTGTGACATCTAGCATAATTAACAATTACCTTATTTTCAAACGTCCAGCTATCTGTAAGTTGTGACTATGTATGTTTATTATGTAAGGTTATGGATCGTAAGATCCATACTATTTAGTATGTTCTGTCGAGATAAATTGTTGTGTTTCAAGTGTATTGCACAAACGAATTTCTATTATAAACGATTATACTAACACTAGAAACGTCGTAATCTTTATCCAACTAGATTCTAATAATTCAGTAGACATAAAATAAAAAAAAACGTTAAAATTCATTAAAATCTTTTATATGGTAGCAAACATTATAATGTATCAGGATAATATAATGTTGATGTTTGGCGTATTTAAATTTTTAAGCGAATTACGTTCGTAATGCATACAGTGCATACCGTTTCTAAATTCCATAATAATAATAATAATTCCGCATAAATTCATTTTTTTACATACAAGGACAAGTATCTACTATAAGATAACTGAACGATGACCGCTGCTTACACATATTCCCTTATTACAGATTTCCTTTGTTCTTATATTTTTACTACTTTTGGTTTCTTGTTTTTTTTCATTTCCATACTATTATTTATAAAGTTCCAATATTAACGTTAATCATTACGAGAGGAATGATTCTACATGAAAAAATAAGTCAGAAGTAAACAATAAATCTTTTTCATTTGAGGCTTCGTTTTTGAAAAAATTGATTCTTGAATATTTTCCGATTACTTGTAAGTAACTACCTCTTTTGTTTGTTTAGATTAGATTTATAAACGAAGAAAAGGAAATGTAATTTTTTCAATTCATTTTATTAACCTTTTGGATACACATTTATTTAAAAATGTTATTGTACATGGAGCACGTTTAATTTTTTGGGCATTTAAAAGCTGTAGAATTAATGCAAACATTAATTTATTTCACATTATTCATTATAAGTACTCCTCCATAATATTGAAGTAATTTTATGCTGTTGGTATTACAAAATACTTAAAACGAATAAAATCTAGTTATAATAAATAACAATTCATTAATAATTTTGAAACGCGTGACATTTTTCAAAACAGGTGGTAAATGTAGAGGTACTACACAACTTTTGCACTGCCAGGTAGTACTCTTACTAATTTGGTATTCAAACGAACACGGCATATTTTTTCTGATGGTGTTCCTTTGATTTAGTTGATAGAACTAAATGGTGTATCGCTCCTTACAGGGCGTCCATGGTTTTTATAATTTGGCAACGTAATTTTCTCCAACAATTCTTCAGGAATATTTAAACGAAAAGAAACAATGACTGTCTTAATTCATTCCAGGTACTTTAGAAAACCGTTTTTCGTCAGCTACATTTTCCTTTTCTTCCCAAATCGATTCATTTAATTGCTCACGAGAAGATTGATTATCACTGGCCGATAAGTATCTTGTGTGTCTTTTACGTTTTAGTATTAATTTCACTATCGTTATTGCTTTCTAGTTCGCTATATTTTTCATCATTTCCTTTTTGAAATTTACATCAAATTGTTCAAGATCGCTACTTTCATTAAAATTGCCGCTATCACTTTGACAAAATATATTCTCTATTTCCGCCATTATGGAGCTCTGTATCCCAAACAAGGTTCACCAAAATACTGAAATTATTTGTTCTATTATAACTGATACAAATTACTCTCAAATAAACAAGGACGAACGCGTTACATATTGTCTCAATTTTAATGTCGCAACGCATCAGAACGTCATGTGCATCTTTGGCCAAACAAATGCATGATGTTCTGATACATCAAATGTGCTCAGAGGGATAACATAGAAATTGTTAGAAATGTTGCCCATTGTGCTGTTATAGCATTGTATCGTTATGTATATGTAAATATGTTCGGAGGACAAGAAGTAAATTCATATTTTATCTTACGAACCTTATGTTATTTGCTGCAGCAAGCGTAAGAAACGTGAAAGTACAACAGGCAATTTTTGTTCCGGACTTTGTAATTTCAACTGTAATATGATATTTTGAAAAAGAAAAGGGAACGTAACGTTTCACTTACTCGCAGCCTGTCGCGCTCGTCGCGACAATTACAAAAGCGGTGCGGAGAATAAAGAAACTACGTGTTAAAAAAAGTACATTTCGGAAAGAGGTTCGGGCGATATCGGGCATAGCGACGCCCCTGGATTCGCGACCTCTGAGTTGTACATTATTAAACGTAACGGTAATCGAGTAATGTAAAACGGCAAATTCGGTAAACATCGACGCGGCCTTGGCATTTGTTGCTCGAGGAAATCGAGCCGCAAGGTAGAAAAAAGATGTTCAACGAATCCCTAACGTCCGTGGCTCGTCAAATTTGAAATTTAACTAACGTTTTGAGAAAGGGCGGTTGTATATGCGAGTGAGAGAGAAAGACATACTTCGTCCGCGTGGTATTAAATACCGGGTGCACGCAAACGAGTAGCATTCGGTTTAGAAATTTCGCCTCGCGAAGACAGATATTTTAGTCTGTTAAAACGGAAAGAATCACGGAGTAAAGTTTGTCTCGAGATAAGGTACGTTAACGTTACGATTTTTCGTGGTTACACGAAACACGGTCATACGTACGGGAGACTCTAGAATTGGACGTGGCTTTCTCCAATTCTAGATTCATGAACTTTGCATCCTGTAGCTCCGTGACGTCGGTGAACAAACACGAGTTGCATCTGGTTCACCGACAAAAACCACACCTGGATTCCTCTGGACAAGAGAAAAGAACAGTCGACGATCTCCGACTTTCGGAGCTCGATGAAGACGGCAATAATCACCTATCGCTGTCACGTGTATCCCTGCTGTCCGACCCCGTGAAGCATTAAGGGGATGCACGTCCACAGAATAGGGTACGTTTTTCTTTAAAACCTGCCTACCATCAGCAGGTGTATTCTAGGGGAGGATACTACTTCCTATTCTCGTTGCATTCATGTGAATCTGGGGACGCCCGTTCACGCACGGGGATCTTGTAAAAGCCATAGAATACGCTCAATCTGTGCACGATTGAGCTACGGTCGTTTCTTCAAAACTGCAATGGCTAAGATGCTACTGAGCTACGCCTGTCGCAGTGTAGCACCGGCGGGGCATGCACCCATAATGTAGAAACATTGCAGAGTAGCCACAGCCGCTCTGCGAATGTAATACTGGAGGCGCTCTGCAGTTTCTGCAGGTCCATGTACCTGGCCTACATGGGACTACGCATTGCGTGTGTACTTACAACACACACGTAAGGGAAACGAACGGAAAGAAGACGTTGTGTGTATTACGATAGAATCGTCTGGGTATTAGGCGAGTCGAATACACACATGAGAGAGTAGATCCTCGGTATTTACCGAGACGTGGTCTAAACACACCGACACGTCGGATCTATATGTGTTGAGGCATTGCAATGCTCAACACTAATCTCTTAACAGGATTAATTGCCGCCGCAAGAAATCGTCGCGACACGGCTTAGCGCCGTGCAATAAGCCGACGATTCGGATCTGGAAATAATAAATATTTACTATCTTAATCTAATACAGTCCACAATTGTTCACAGGTGAAGACCCTGACCAGCCCCGACAAGCCGGACCGTTCGAGATCAACGAGGCCAGGCTCGAAACATCGGGAGAAGGAACAGTTATAAAATCTCTCTCTCTCTTTTTTAATTTGTACTATCTAAATAAACGGTGTTCCGTACTGGAACACCAATATAAATAGAACTCAGCGTTGACAATTCTTAACCTTTGTCGATACCACTCTCCCTCTCCCGGCTATTCGAAAATTAGGGAAAATATTTATTTTAATATAAAATTTTCTTGCTTGAATTTCGAACACTACGTAAGTATGTAATTTACAATGTTACAAGAACGACTTATACAAGACAATACTGTACACACAATTGTAAGCTTTATTATAACATTACTACTGCAAGCACGTATCTTCGGTTACTGTATCCCACCATTCTGATGGACTGATCAAAATTATCGATAATACTATAGTATTTAAATTGTGTCGATTATTACATTGCTAACTAATGTTATATTATAATCTTTTTTATAACTTATGAAATTTAAATAGTTCTGGTATATGGTAATGATAATTTAGTAAGATTCCCATCATGACAACGCATCGAGTTACTACAGAATAGAATAACTTACTGACTCATCGAAATACTTCACAAATATTTTAGGTGGAGGTAACATACATATATTTTTGTTTCCCATTCTTAACCTGCTTTGTCCCACTGAACAAAAAGAACATATAGAAAATGTTTATTACACAACTAATTCGAAATATTATGCTGGATATTATCCTACTACAGTAAATTTTACACAATATAATAGTGATAATGCAATATTAAAACAAAATTTAGATTTTCCAGGTATATTTGCACAAGCACTGTGTTCATACTGAGTTCATTATTATTTTTGCTTTCATTAAAGAAAGACGGTTCAACTTTTATCATGTGTTGTTGGAATAGCAATTGATTTCTCGTGGAATATGCTAGCGATGTATGTTATATGTTTCATTTATAGATATGTGCATTATTAGCAAACAGTTTGTAAACACTACATATTTCTAGGAATCACAAAAATTTTGAACGACAAGGATTGTTATAAGGATCTTTCTTAAAAAAAGAAAATACAGAGAATTGTTACAAAAATATATAGCATCTATTAATTTTGACTTAAGAGGAAAATTTGCTGGGTTTTCATACGTAGATACAAACCGTAAATTCTTTCTAAATTTTTGGACTGTGATGTAGCTATACAATGTACGATACCTCTAATACCCTGAAAATGCAAGAAAATTATATGGAATAATAAGAAAGTTATTATCCAAGATTTAACAGAGACACTGTAATGATGGGTTTGAATTCGTTGTTGACGGAGATCATAACGGAGAAACATAAGAAGCCCATTTTCATTGATTTCCTGGAATTTTATGTAATTCAGTATCTAAAACATTTTAATATGATATAATTGAGAAGAAGAGTAAAAGTAGCAGTTGTCAACTTATAACGTTATCATATGAAAAAATAGTTATTAACAAAAACAGAAATTAATTTACACACCTATGTAAAAAAAATCGAGAGATAATACTGACGCAGTAATAATTCATTTTAATGTAAGAAAAATATAAACAATATTTATTTAATCCAAAAGCTTAAAATTTTGAAGCTGATTTCTAGTACACGAAAAGAATGAATAATGTATCATGATCTGCATGTATGGATTTTATTTTGATGTTGTACGTCGTTATGGTATTCATACTGCCTACTATTTTGGGAACGCATAAATTTAATAAGTAAACTTCGATAAAAAAAGAAGTAATAATTAGAATTATTAAAAATAAAAATTTTCTTTGTTTCCCACGTGTAAAAAACGTTCTTACAGAAGTATTTTTTGAAATTCAAAAAATTAATAAATTATGAATGAAATTAAATAACTTCCAGTGGAAGACTGTTAAAAAAGGTGCATTTCAAGAAGAGGTTAGGGCGATATCGAGCATAGCGACGCCCCTGGATTCGCGACCTCTGATTTGTACATGATTAAACGCAACGATAATCGGACAACGTTTAACGGCGGATTCGGTAAACATCGACGTGGATTTGGCTTTTGTCGCTCGATTAATTCGAATTTACGAATAACGATTTGAGAAAGGGCGTTTCTGTATGAGAGTGAGAGAGAGAGACTTACTTTTTCCGCGAGGTATTTAGCCCTTTGACTGCGGCGCGCTCTCGGACGAATCCATCAATATGGACGGTGCGTTTTTCGTTTGTCGGTCGCTGCGACTAGTTGTCCATTGACTGATGGACACTGACAGTGACCAAAACAGTACCCGGAAATTGGATGCTATTCTTATGGTTTAAAAAATAATAATGGCAAAAAAATTAAAAATATCAATTTTATTTATTTATATTAAGTAACTTTTTAAGCTATTTTAATTTACTTAACTTTTGTACATTCCTTCAATAATAATCGGTAAATTTAGTTGCTATGTTACATAAGACAACAAATTCCATGTTGAATCAACTGATAAAACAGTAATAAAAGTGTTATGGCTAAAAAATACAGAGGGCGTATATATACACCTTTTGTATGTATTGATGAACTTGCGAGGGCGTATATATACGCCTTTAGCAGTCAAAGGGTTAATGCCGCGTGCACGTGGAAGAAGAGAGATTCCGTGGAAGTATCCCGAGAGAGATAGTCTTGCGAGTAGCAGTCGCGCAGGTAAAACTTTCGGCATTTCTTGAAACGGAACGGTCACGGAGTTACAGTTTATGTGATCGTGCGGTATGTAGATTTATTACGGATTTTCGTAGTTGCGCGCATCGACCAACAGTGCGGGAGAGTCTACAGTTGGACGCGGCGGTCGTCAATTATAGATTCATGCATTTCGCATTCCGCAATTCCGTGACATCAGCGAACAAACATAAGTTTCTAAACGTTCACCAACAAAACAACACCTAAACTCCTCTGGACAAGAGGAAAGAACAGCCGACGATCTTCGATTTTCGGAGCTCGCCGATGACAATAATGATCACCTATCGCTGCCCCGAGAATCCCTGCTGTCCTTATTCGTGAAGCATTAAGGGGATGCACGCCAATAAGATAGGGTACGTCTTTCTTTAAAACCTGCCTACCATCAGCAGGTGTATTCTAGGGGAGGATATTAGTTCCTATTCCCGTGCATCATGTGAATCGGGGACGCTCATTCACGCACGGGGATCTTGTAAAAGCCATAGAATACGCTCAATCTGTGCACGATTGAACTACGGTCGTTCCTCTAAAACTGCAATGGCTATGATGCTATTTAGCTACGCCTATGGCAGTGTAGGCCCAGCGGTGCATGCACCGGTAATGTAGAGACATCGCAGAGTAGCCCCAGCCGCGATGCGAATCCTATACTGGAAGTACTCTGCAGTCTCAGCAGGTCCATGCACCTAGCCACCATGGGACTACGCATTGCTTGTGTCCTTACGACACACACGCAAGGGGAACGAACGAAGGAAGACGTTGTGTGTATATTACGACAGAATCGTCTATTTGCTAGGCAAGTCGAATACAAACATAAGAGAGTAGATCCTCGGTATTTACCGAGACGTGGTCTAAGCACACAGACACGTCGGATCTATATGTGTTGAACCATCGCGATGCTCACACTTAATCTCTTAACAGATTCATTGCCGACACAAGAAGTTAATATCAGGTGTACAAGTTAATTTTTGTCTTTCATCTTTCGATGATGATAAAGACTATTTACAATTTGAATATTGTAACGGTTTTTTTGAAATCTTATAGTGTAAACATCTAATTTTCCAAAACATTCTAAAACTGCTTGGTTCGATCAACATAACCTGGGCAAAGAACAGATTAAACAATGGTGTGCAGCAAACAGCACATTCGTTATCGAGTGCTCTTCGCACTTCAGTTAAAAAAGGAACGCCGCAGAAACTGCAGAAATGATCTGTGATGCTCTTGATAAGAATGCTGTATCCCATTCCACCTACAAATACTGATACCAAAGGTTCTAGGAAGGAAACTTCGATCTTCAGGATAAAAAACGACCTGGACAATCGCAACGATTTAAGAATGAGGAATTGCAATCTGTTTAAAAAAACTACAGACCTAAGAATTTTATATTAAAATTCTCAGTCTATGCTGAGCCTTTAGAGGAAGAGTGGAATCGACAAAGGGTCTGTAAGGTCAACGCTGAAGTGTACTTTTTGTGGTTATGAAACCGTTTATTTTTTTTCTAGTACAAAGTTTAGATGTTGCGATTTTGTGGTGGGTCCCCTTGGTCCTGGTGGTGTTCGGGGTTGACCTGGCCTCTGGTCTTTTCGGGGTTGACCTAGCCTCTGGTCTTCTGCGGGCCTCTGTTCAGGTTTTTTCACCTGAGAACAATGTGGACTGTATTTTAATTATTATTATTATTTGACTGTTTTTTCTTAAGTCCGAGTCGTCTTATTACACGGCGATATACCATATCGCGACGACTCCTTTTGCCGATAATAAATCTCGTTAAGAGATTAAGTGTTGAGCATCGAAACGCTACAACACATATAGATCCGACGTGTCTGTGTGTTTCGACCACGTCTCGGTGGCGAGGATCTACTCTCTTATGTGTGTATTCGACTCGTCTATGAAATAGACGATTCTGTCGCAATACACACAACGTCTTCTTCCGTTCGTTCCCCTTGCGTGTGTGTTGTAAGGACACACGCAATGCGTAGTCCCATATTGGCTGGCCGCATGGACCTGCAGAAACTGCAGAGTGCCTCCAGTGTAGCAATCACATAGCCGCTGGGGCAGCTCTGCATTGTTTCTACATTATTGGTACATGCACCGCCGGGCCTACACTGCGACAGGCGTAGCTTTTGCATCATAGCCCTTGCAGCTGGAAAGGAACGACCGTTGCTTCGATCCACAGATCGAGCGTATTCTGTGACTTTTTCAAGACCCCCGTGCGTGAATTCCATCTTCACATGATGCACGGGAGCAGGAGAAATCCTCCACTAGAATACACCTGCTGTTCGTGGGCAGGATTTTAAGAAAGACGTACGCCATTCTGTGGGCGTGCATCCCCTAATGCTTCACAAAGGGTAAGGACAGCAGAGATGCACGGGACAGAATAGTTGATTATTACCGCCTTGGTCGAGCTCCGAAAATCGGAGAACATCGACTGTTCTTTCCTCTTTATCCAGAGGAATTCAGGTGTTTTTGTCGGTGGGCCATAAGAAACTTATGTGTGCCCACCGACGTCACGGAGCTGCGGAATGCGAAACGCAAGAATCTACAATCGACGATTTCCGCGTCCAAGTGTAAAGCTCTTCCGCAGTTGGTCGATGCGTGTGTTTCCGCGTACAAAAGCGTATAAAATGAACCTACCGCACGACCACTTAACGGTAACCCCGTGACTCGAATCGATTCAAACAATTCCCGAATCCACGACGCAAAATGACGTTAAAGCTCTACGGGAATATCTGACCGATTCGCTGAACTGTATGAGTTTAAAACGTTAGACGCCTGAAACTTTTTCAAAAAGCTTGTTCTTCCGCTCGCGCACGGTTTATATACCTCGCGGAAGGAACTTTTTCCTCTCTCTCACTCATTTGGAAACGCCCTTTCTCGGATCGTTATTAGTAATTTCGATTAATCGGGCAACAGGCGTTAGATACCCTATAAACACCTTTTTCTCTTGTCCTTGCGGCTCGGTGTCCTCGAGCTATAATAGCCAAGGCCAAGGTGATGTTTACCGAATTTATCGTTAGAAATTACCCGATTATTATTACTCTTAATAACGATGAACTCAGAGGTCGCGAATCCAGGGGCGTCGCTATGTGCGATGTCGCCCGAACCTCGTTTCAAAACGTACTTTTTTTAACACAATCACTTTTAGATGAGTTCATCGAAATAAGACAGCCTGGTTTCTTCAAATCAGGCATCCATTGTCCGAAAGATGGGCAAAGGTTATAGAAAGTATGGGAGATTACTTCATCCACTAACTTTTGGGCATAAAATTTTAAATAAACGCTGAATCTGCTAAAAAAAAGACTAAAATTAACTTGTACACCTAATATTAACTACAGTCCACAATTGTTCTCAGGTGAAGCACCAGCCGGACATCTGGGCAACCACAAGGCCAAGCTCTTTCCTTCGGAAGACGAAGAAGACAACTAATTGAATATACTTTCAATCTCTAACTTTGTATATAAATAAACGGTGTATGGACAGGAACACCAAAAGAAATACAGCTCAGCATTGACATAATCGAAATCCTTTATCGATTCCACTCTCCCCCTCCAGGCTCTTTGCAGACTGGGAAATTTATTTCTTAACACTATGCCGTCCGCACGTCTAATCTAGATCTTCTTGTGGGGCGCCGGTGGTTCTGAGTTAAATAATATCGCTTACCGTCGGCGGTGTTTCGAGGTTTTTTTATACTAATTTTATCCTCTGTATAATTGTGTCCTCTTTTTCGTCTGCCATTGTCTAAGGGCACGGGATTTTATAAAAACACAAAGTTGCTACGCTTGTAATTGCCTGATGTTTTGCGCATAGCACCACAGTGGAACCACCGGGAGTTACCCGAAATTTTTCTGATGGTTCCGCAGTGGAGCGACCGGACGGCATAGTGTTAATATAAATTGTCTCAGTCGAATTACGAACAAAGACAAATTCAAAACTAGTGAAAAGTTTTAATAACCAATATTCTTTTAAGGATATGATGAAACGAAAAAACAGCGAAAATGCATTTACACTTTTAACAATTACTTATTCACCCTTCCCATTAAATTTAGTTTTACTCTTCAAAAAATTTTACAACTGTTTTTGTTTTATTTGATTAAAAACAGTACCTTTATTGTACTTATATTACATTCAAAACATTACGAAACGAAAGAAATTTAAGCAAATTTGAAACAATGCAAATTAAGAAGAATACGATTTCATACTTCAAATGTAAAAATATACAACGCAGAATGTTTCACATTAATATCTCATTTCAGTATTTTAAAAAGTTCGTAATGATTGCTCACTATTTATATGATCGCTTATAATTAGACTAAAACTTCCTCATCGTTGTTTATCAGAAATTTTCGTAAGTGATTTAACCATGGCTTTAAATTTATTATTCTAGTTAAAAATAACAGCTTAGGCTTAAAACTTATATTTATGTTCAATATTATATTTATGTCATAATATGAGTAAACGTGAATTTAGGTTTATGTAACAAATATTACATTTATTATTTACATTAAATTTTTTTATTAAAGATTTTTTATCTTCCACAGTTCTGTATTAATAAGCACATAAAAGATTCGAAGAATTATTAACAATCGTCAATTTTTTCCATGGTGTAAAGTTCTCATTTACAAC
This sequence comes from Tetrapedia diversipes, assembly GCA_033822845.1. Taxonomy (NCBI): domain Eukaryota; kingdom Metazoa; phylum Arthropoda; class Insecta; order Hymenoptera; family Apidae; genus Tetrapedia; species Tetrapedia diversipes. The sequence continues at coordinate 282,552 of JAOPTO010000699.1, read as the reverse complement.
CAATTGAAATTCCTAGAAATTCCTAGTTTACCTAGCCTAAGCCGAGAACAAGCCACACACACGCGCGCGAGCGCGCGCCCTCTCTCTCTCTCTCTCTCTCTCTGTCTCTGTCTTGATTCAGGCTTGGGTTAAGACGCGTAGAATTATGGAACCAGCTGGTTAACTAACTGCGAGCAGAGACCATTACCCATTTATAGTACAAAGTTGTTAGGGCATTAAATCCACTTTACGTTTTATACGTTTTTCTCTTGGCACGTGCGATTCCTATCTGTCATTACTCTCGTGGAACATTAGACAGCGATGATTAATTCTGCGGGTAATTTCACTGCAGTACACAATTATCAACAATTAACACTGTTTAAGTATTTAAATGTTTTATACAGAGATATATTTCCTTTCATTAGTCTATCGAAAGAAAAGATTAAAATCGAAATAAATTGCATCTAATTAGCTAATATTACAAAAAATTGATCGCTTTGTACTTTTAGTATGTTCAGAATAATATATAACAATTAACTTTCAATGATTGCGGTTATAAAGATCTATAATTATAAAAATATGAGAGGGAGATTATTTGGTAAGTAAGAAAGAGCAGAATTAAAGAAAAAATTAGAGTCACAATTCGAAATTAAGCACCTGCATTTAGTGAACAATATACTAGGTATGCTAGTCACCAAAGAAAACAGAATCAGTATCGATAAGTTTCTATATAAAGAAATTGTTACAAAAGGTAAATGTAGAAAACTGTACTATAGTAAGAACCCCTTTAGCTGTTGCAAACTCTTTTTCTTTTGATATATGTATTTTCGTCTATTTAAAATATATTTATAAATATATTATAATAGTTAATGGCGTTTGACTTCCGTTACTTTAAACTTCTGGATGTTTGCGCTTTAATCTTCTAACTGTGTCCAGATGGCAGTTTGCTGTTAATGGGTTTCGGTGGGGGTTGATTCTATCTTTGTGTTTGTAAGTCGAATAATTTCTTCCTGTACGGATGTAATATTTAAAGTTTTGCGAATGTCGTAATTCCTGATCAACCAAGGAGCATCGATTATTGTGTGAAGTATTTTTGTTTGCAAGCTTTACATTTTTTGGATGTGCGACTTTGCTGCCATTCCCCACAGCAGGATTCCATAGATCCAAATTGGTTTTATTGCACACTTATAAATGAGTAATTTGTTATTTGTATCGAGCTTGCTTTTCCGAGACATTAGCCAGATAATAGATTTGGTTCACAATTCAATACTTTTGATTTTTTGTTTTATGTGATGGTTCCATGTGAGTTTCTTGTCTAAATGAAGAAGTCCCAGATATTTCATCGAGATTGCTAGTGGTATGATGCTATTGTACCGTTTAAGGTTATTTGTTTGCTCTGTCTTTCTTTTAGGGTAAAGATGATGCGTGCACATTTAACGGTGTTAACTTTAGTTCTGTTAGTATCTAACCAGTTTTCCACTTTTGTAATGAGGTGTTGAAGATTTAGTGTAGAAGTTTGCAGGTTATCTTGAATGGAAATCATTGAGGTGTCATCTTCGGACGTGTAGATTTGAATGTTTTGATCTGTTGGGATATCAGCTGTGTAAATAGTGTAAAGTAGAGGGGCTAGTACACTTCCTTGAGGTACTCCAGCTTTGATTGTTCGGATATCGGTAGTGTCTTCAATTTTTACTATGAAGCATCTGCTGTCGATGAATGATGTAATTACTTTATGTAGTGGGGTGGGTAGCATATGTTGCAGTATCTCGAGCAATCCTTCTTGCCAAACTCGGTCAAAAACTTTTTCGATATCTAGAAATAGTGCAGAAAAATATTTTTTTGCTTCTAGTGACTGGATGACTTATTGAACCACGCGATGACTTTGTTTGAAGGTGTTGTGTTTTTTTCGGTAACCGAATTGATGGTTTGGAATTATTTCTCTATCGTTAACTATAATAATGAATCTTTTGTATATAACCTTTTCAACTACCTTTGATAGTATCAGTAGTAATGATAAGGGCCTGTGTGATTGAGGAACGTTGGGTTTCTTTTCAAGTTTTAATAATGTAGGTTCGTATTTTGCCGTGCTATGTTTTCGCGACGTGGCGTGCTAGAGCGATCGGTTTGGCTGTAAGTCATCCGATTCCGTAGAGAAAAGAGCAAGTCAGCGATTCGTGTTCTTTCCTTTTCCCAATAAAAGTTCTTACTGTTAGTAGAGTATATATATTTTCGCGGATCTCTTGTGCGGACCCAATCCTCCTTCTACAAAAAACAAGGAGGGTGAAAATATGAAAAACACGTAGAGGAAACGATAATTAATCTTCTACAATAATGTTATAATCTCTGCAGATTTCCATATATGGAGGAAATATCCCACTCGAAGAATTGCGTTTGTGAGTACAGTGATATACACCTTAATCCTTTTGCCGGTAGTTCTTTCAGCATTTGGGCTGTGATTCTGTCGTTTCCTGATGGTTTATGGTTATTAAGGTTTCGAATTATGGCTTAGAGTTCTTTTTTTGTTGGTTGAATTGGAGTGGTGTGGACTTCAGTACTATTGTTATTGAAACTAGCAATGAGGCAAGTGCAATTAGTGAATATCTTTTGAAAGCAGTCCACCATTGTATTTGCTAGTTCTTTAAGTGTTTTAGATCATTGTCTGGTCAGAGATTTGATAGCAGTTATTGGTTGTATTAGCCTTGTGATATTTTCAGCTGCTTTCCGCAAGGAGTAACTTGTTATTTCAGTTGCATCGAGATTCGAAATATATCTGTTGAATTGGATACTGTTGTAATTATTGATTTCAGTTTCTATATTTTTGGTAGTCTATTAAGTTCTGTCTTCAAGTGTGGTAATCGCCTGTGCTGCCATTGTTCCCTTATTTGTCTTCTTTGTTTAAATTGTATATGATTTTTAGTCTAATAGTTAACTTCGCAATTCCATTACCAGATTCATGATTTCGGCTTCGATGAATATTGGCGATGGTTTTGTTTCGTTCGTTGAGAGTTCGCTGACGTGATTCGAAATTTTGCATCTATTTGAAGTTGGGATTGGAGTATAATCTATTAACCATTTATTCTTCTTCTCGTTATCAGTTATTTCAGTTAGTCTTTTTCTTTTTATTGTTTTTGGTGAATTTCATTCTTTCATACTTATTTCCCTTTCTGTATCCGTGTCCATGTAGTTTTGGTCTTCATCCGAATCGTCGGAACGGATAGCTTGCGGTAATTTATGTTTATTCACTTTCCATTTTTTTTAAATTGTGTACTTGGTATAGAAAAGATATTGGCAATTGCCTGACAGTCACGGGAATCCCAGGCTGCCGGATTTGCCTGCTGAGCACAGGCTGTTTGTTTTGATACTATAAACGCACTTTACTGTATATATATATATAATAATATTTTATTACTCTTGTTTAGAAGGAACAGATATTTTTAACCGCTATTGCGAGCCATAGCAAACAAATTTGTTAAGACAATTGTAAGTGACAATCAACCATATTATGAATTGATACGAAGTCTCAATTTTCACGCATATTATACCAAACCAGATATCTCTTATGCCGTAAGCTATTTAAGTAAATTTAATAATAATCACAATGAACATCATTGGTAAACAGCTAAGAGAGTACTAAAGTACCTAGAAGGAACAATAACTTACAGACTATAATACGAGAAATCTGATTTGAATATTACAGGTTACATAGATGCAGACTTCGCAGGCGGACAGACGTTCGATCGCTAGCTACGCATTTTTGATGGGAAAAGATGCGATAAGTAGAGAGAGTAAGAAACAAAGTGCGGTTCAGTTTCCAGCTGTGAGTCTGAATGCGTGTCCGCCTCTGAAATTTGTAAGGAAGCAAAATCATTGCGAACATTGTCATCAAAACTGATACAGAATTAAACGTATATAAACGTTTTTAATGGGCTAATTTAATCAGCTAATGTTTGGGTAAGTTAACGAATATCATATAACACAACAGAACACATGACATTCGTAACCACTCCGCGAGTGATTGTGCGAGAAGCAGTTCTTGCGGTTATTGTAAAATTACGTTACCTAAATACTAACGACACGATAGCTGATGTTTTAACAAAATCTCCGTTAATGTTCAAACATTCGTTCAATATAATATAATTTTCAAGGCGCTAATGAATTCAGCTCGTTCTTTCCCAAAAAAATATTAGTTATTTATGTCTGAGAATCATAAATTTATGAGATGTTTAACTGAAAATATCGCAGTTGTAATTGTTCGTTTGTTCATATTTTTGAAATTGACGGTTGCGATTTCACTCAAATGGTAAAGGACAAACCATTATCAGCAATGTGGTTATATTTTTCTTTATATTGATAGTACTGTCGTGAAACGTACATGACGCATTCGTGATTTAATTGCTGTTATGTCTGCACAAGTTAGATTAACCTGCTAGGTTAATCTCATTGTCGCTATCGTGCAATTAACCATAGCCGCTCCGCTCTCTCTCTCTCTTTACACCAAAGAAGAGCAACGTTTAGTGATCAGTTTTTTGTGATCGGAAGGCTCATCCTTCGTATAGTTTTGACTTTGCCCCATCGGACATCCGTTTGTTTGGTTCACTCAAAGAGGCATTAGGGTGCGGTAGATTTGCCTCGGATGAAGCAGTGATAAAAGCATTCTTGGCTCGCAGCTCAAGAAAAAACCTCCTTTTATGATGGTTTCATGGAGCTTGTGCAACAATGTACCAAGTGCATTGAAAAGCAAAGGGACTATGTTGAAAAATAATGTACACATGTACGTTTCCTATTTGTATTACAATTAAATTTTTAGCCACATTGCGGATAATAGTTGACTTACCCTCGTATGTGATGTATTGACGAATTTGTGAAATACATAAAACAATGGAAGTAATCGGAGAAGCAAGTATTCGTACGATAATTCATTTTGCAATATTTGTAGTTAAGCATCTTGCAAATTTATTTGTAAGAAATAACGTGTTAAATTTATTAGTGTATTAAAAGCTATAACGAGTCATTAAAAAAAAGAAGACTGATCTAATCTTCGTAACTCTTAAGCAGCTTCACCTACGAAAAAATCGATGTGTAGCTTTAGTACCAAAATTTGTACCAAGTATTTTGCAAGTACTTTGCGAAAACATCAACCTCTTACGAATATTATCCCAATTTCACCAAATGAAACATTTGTATTACTACTAATTTAGATTCATGAGTACATGTTGAAGTTGATCTCATCACAAACGAGCAGACGCAACATTTGAAATTTTTACCCATTTACTTTCACGCCGTAATTTGACGAGACTAATCAAACAAGAGTGAGCTATTTATGGACGTAATTGTGGTGAAAAATTAGAGGATACGTGTTCGAAAGGACTGTGTGTGTCTCTCACGTGGAATTTTCATGCGTTTCGCTAATTCGTCACATGGTCACGTCCTCTCCTCTTTATAAATCCATTAAAAGGAATCTTGGAAATTTCCCAGGTAGCTCGACACTCTCGGCAGCTTTCTGTTTCGCGACCTTTCGTAAGGGAAAGCACCGCCGTACGAAGGGAGAACCATGACCTCGAAAGCTCGTTTTACATCCAGGTACACCTTCCGCCGAAACAAGCTTACCTATTGATTGCTTCATTTCAATTCACTCGCTTATTCAGTAATTCAAGATCAACAGTAATAAGTAGCAACAGTTTACCTGTCACGTATGCTGTATTTAGTAAAAACCTTCTGAGACCTCGAGCTTAAACTTTCAATATATAATGATAAAATGAAGTAATACACCGATTAAGAGGTACTGAAATGAAGAAATTCACATATTTGATATACACGTAAACCAGTAGGAAAGAATACTAACAATATAGTAAGTGCATTCGTGAAATATTAACCCTTTGCACTCGAAACGTGACTGTTGGTCGCCTTATGATTCTAACTTTAAACATTTTCAAATGCAAAATTTTTATTTAGATTCACCAATATTGAACGTCACTTAGTTTATTTAAGCGATATACTACAATTTACATATATGACTATTTAACCGTTGAGCCTGACTAATAAACAGATTAATTAAAATCTGAAAATTGGCGAAACTATCATTTGGTGAGTAACAATCACTTCTCGAGCACAAAAATATTAAATATGATCCGTAATTTAGAAAACAGTTTTAGTGCCATTTTAATGTGTATTATGTATACGGCATAAATACCAAAGATATGAATGATGTTTAAATATTTTAAATCCTTATTTTTTCAGCTTTCGTTTCGAGTGTTTGCTAAAATTCTAAACTAATCAATACTTTTATTATTAAACGATAAAAGGCAATAAACTAATTACAAATTAGTTTAAACTAGTTTCAAACGAATTTGTAATTACATATACATATAAAAGAAATAATCCATAAAGTTTTTTTTTAGTTTATCATTTTGTCAAGGTTCAGCACTGGTTTGGATTCAACTATGTACAGTTTTCTTTAATTAAACATTTTATTAATGTTGCTCTAAGAAACCATCGATCACTTTAATAAAATGCACAACGGTATTTGATTTTAATGAAAAACAATTCAAAAAGAATATTTCATTTACTTTATAACCCCGATTCCGTGACTGTTACGTATACTTCACTTTGTTTTATAGTTCTACAGGTTTTATCATTCTTCTTAACATTCTTCCAGGTTTTATCTTTAAAGTAAATTTATTTATTCCATTCACTGTAAATTCTACATTTATAAGTACAGTTTTTAAAATAAACGAACTCTTGATTTCGTAATAGTTACGTATGAAGCGTGTAATTGTAATGCTTGTGTTTATTCGATTTTAAATTATATACCATTTTTAGTAAACGCAATATAAACGATATATTCGATAGGGAACATACTATAAGCAGTTAGTAACAAACAGTAATGGTCTCCAGCTCATAACAGAAATTTTTAAAGAAAATCAGTTAAGTGTTTATACATGTAGACTGATCATAAATATTGTGTAAACATTAGGTAATGTTGAAATATTTTGGAGTTAAATAATAGGACTTATATTTTTCAAAAGCTAAAGAACTTGGCTTCTAATGTTTTATTCAGATACAGAAAAAGTATACTGATAGATTTAAGAAAACAACAACAACTTTATAATCTCAAAACATTGTACGTGTTTTATTTCAAAAAAATGAACAGTTCTTCTTATATGACCAAACGCAAAAGAAAAACGTGTAATACATACAGTATGTATATACAATTTTGTATAAACTACATATTTTTTTAAAACTTCAGTTCTAAACCATGTATTCATAAAATTTGTTATGTTGCCGTACAGCAATATAAAATTACAGCTCCTCAATTTTTCATCGTTAACCCACAAGACATACACACTTCCTCTAATAACCAGAACATGCACTTTGTCGTCTCGCTTTCCATATCGTTACTTACATCACAAAACCCTCGATAATTAATCAAGAAACAAAATACGCGGTACAAAACACTCAGCGGAGTACCGTTTAAGGTCAGGGTACACATAATTTCCTTAGGTAAACGTTTCTCCCCGTTATCGCTGTTGTTCCCCGTATGTCTTGCCCTGTGTTAGTTAAAAAAAATATTCTCTTAGTTCGCACGTTCACGAACGTCTCCGGACCGCTACGTTAATTACATAAAAACTTCATCATACATACTCATTCGCAGCACGCAGACATTGCTAAGTCGTTAGAATTTCAATTACTAAGGAGATTAAGGAAGGATTAAGAAATCAACAAGAAAGGGTCAAAAGGATCGTGTGAATAATTAAACACGCGTCATCGCCTTAGTTGAAGCAAAAGTCCCAAACTGATTAACGTTTCACTCCCGGGTGCACATGTAGTGAAGGTCGTTCGTGTCTCATGGACAGCGCCGCACCCAAGGGTTTCCCACATATCGGCTTAGACCAGCCGGATGGAAAATTGACAAACAACTTTCTAACGAAACACCTACCACTGGAAGCATGCGACGTACATGTTATGACGCACTTGGGAGTGGAATAACCCTGCCCTCTGTCTCCGAGGAAACTTCATCGGACAAGTTGGATCTACCCGTAAAGGGAAGCGGCTCGTTTCGTCAACCCTGGACGCCGTAGGTCGACGTCCAGAGTTGTCCAGAGGAGTCCACGAGGAGGCAGAGCCGCCGGCATTCGCCCGATCCCGGGCAGGATGGCCTTCGGCCGATGAAGCCCCACCGCCACGACACCGAAGTATCGCCAGCTACTATAGCGGTCGGAACTGAACCTCCCGGGTGGACAGTCGAGGGTCAATGAAGATTTGCAGAAAGTAATATTAACACTTTCTACCCAGCGTGGACTACCGGTCGGCTACCAATATTTATAATTTTATTTCAAAAACGATACTTGAAATTAGATAGCTGGGAAGGAACAAAGTGATAATAAACATAGGGAAATAATAAAAATTTATTTGTCGTGCACGCCGATCATAGAGACATTAAAAAAATGCGTCGGGTAGAACGTGTTAATAGCTTGATATAAAGGGAATTCCACGCGGCTTTTCTCCGGCTCCGCGCTATTTGTAACGATCAATACCGGAGACTATCCATTGGCTCGTTTTACAAGCAGCGACAAAGACATTTTTGGCTTACCTAATAATCTGAGGGTAACCCATCAAAAACAGACGGGATACTCTCCTTGATTCATTTAACACGTTAAGCGCCACGCCAGTCCATCAGGACCGGCGATAGATTTTTCGTTCTTCTATCGCGGTGCGTGTGTCGGTCATTGCATACTTGTGAGGCTGAACATTTAAATTATGCGATATCGGTTTTTGGTTGGTCAAGGAGAAGAATATAATACTTAAAAACATTAATGTGATTTATTAAAGCAAGCCAAGCAAAGGTGAGGTTTCTGCGTACGTTACCCGACATTTGTTTATACTCTGGCCCGCCTGACGACTAATTGTGGCTTGAGCAGAACGGCACAGAAATTCAGCGTGGCACTTAAAGTGTTAAAAGGATATTCATATTGTGCCGATCGAATGACCGACCATCGTGCTAGTATCCTTTTTCTTTTCTCAACTGCGTAAAGGTAAGGGAGGGAAAAATAGTTCCGAAAATATGCCACCGTTTGCATACAACGGAAGAGATAGAGATGAAATTACTGACAATTTTTTTTCTTTTTCGAAGAATTCTAAAGGAACAATAGTATACATAAAAATATGTAAAATATGTATTTATTCTAGTTTGATTTCATCGATCAATATATACCTCTTTCCCCTTTCTTTCATAAATGCAATTCCATGAAGCTTATAATATCACATTTTATGTATATACTTCTTCCTCACAAATCGCAAGAGATACTGAAACCAAATTTTATCTTCATTCCTTTGTGATCAGACTCACAAAATGATGTGCAAATTCTGCTGCGTCTTGTTCTACTCGTTACTGATAACATTCTTTTATTAAATAATGGAAGAAATGATCATTATAAATATGGTTTGAAGCATTATAAATTTAATTCTGAACAATATTTCTAAATGTCAACAAAGCAACCTGTATAAGAAGGTACTACAAAATATATGGTAAAAAGTCAGATTCGATATCACTTATGATCTTCAATTTTTTGCATTTCAAATACCAAGTTTTAAAATGCACTAAAATATAGATTTTGTTAAATTTGTAAACTAATAAATTCTAATTATGACCATAATAACGTTACCATGATAGAAAGTGATTTTTAATTTTTTATACTAAGTTCTATTTTTTATTATGAAAATAATAGAGAGAAATGAAATATTTGTTTGGCTAATAGAGGATTAAGATGAAAATGTTTAGATAATTAATAAGGCAGTCCCTCTTGTATTATGTTAACATTCAATGCTTTACCTAACTACTAGATTTGGAAAAGTAATACAAATATTTTGGAATATTAGGTAAATATGAAAATAACTCGATTTTTCATAAAGTACCTTTTCAAATATTTAGTAATTTACGTGTGTGGTGTTAACTAAAGTATTTCTCATTAGTATTCCTGATTTCCCGATACTTTTCATGCCTTAAGGGGTAACACCACTGTAACGACCTAAAATAAAGCGTTTTTTCTTGACAATTTTTTTGGGGCGGAAGAAAAGGTGACAGAGAAATAATACTTGGGGTAACTGTTGAGCATATATTTGAGTATATTACAAAAAATTTTCATAGGAAAATATTACAAAATGGCGACACTGTATTAATTCTCCCGAGGCATGTTGAAGCTGAGGAGCTCTGCGGCACGCAGCATAACTGGTGCTAATTTGAACTTGGAAAGAAGAAAAAAATCCACTTAATCTACATGAGTGTAGCTAGTGAATCACGTAGGGGATTTTAGCAATATTGATTTTTGTGCAATTGGCAAGCATTTTACTGAAATTGTTCAATTTTTACCCAAAAAAAGGACAGTTATTTGTTAATAACTATTGTTTAAATTAACTTATCAAAAATCCCCTACGTGATGCACTGCGAAATGTTATTTTAAAGTTGTGATTAAATTTTCAAATCGAAATATTGAAAATTGTTTGAGTTCTGCTGCGTGCCGTTTTGAAGAATCATGTTTCGAGAAAAACGGGTTTAAAGTTTTGAAACATGTTATAGACGTGAACGAATGTAAAATTCTACTCTTAGAAAATTTTTGCCATTAATCTACTATCCCAGGATCATAAAGTTGCCCTTTAAAGTTCAAATTCTCTTTCTCATTTTGTTTCCTGGCCGATTTTATGTTGGAACGTGCCTCTTTTGTTGCATCTGATAGGGACTCCTCAGCGCGTTTTAGGCGGTTAGCATCGGATTCCATGCAAAAATTATATGATTGGTTACCAATATCTATCTCCAAAACACTCATAATCTGCAAGATATCGGTGAGACAATCATTGAAAACACACATAGCAATATCTATTGCTATATTCAGAACTGTTTTACCGCTGGAATACGATTTCGGAGGCAAATTCCAAACTGTAGCATTGAAACTTTCGTTGCTATTTTGCATTTAACATCCTAAGCAACGGTTTAATATTTCTTCGCGGCTCAGTTCCTCATAAATCGGTTTAATTGTTCCAAGAATTTGCTGAGGAAGTGGCGGTTTATGATGGAAGGTATCTAATGAATCCGTTGCCTGCGCTTTTTTCCACTTGCACCAAGAATCTGAGTACTTCTCGCGCAGATGATTCTTATCGGTTGATAATTTATGAAATAAGGTCGCCCAGATTTCATTTTTCAATTTTTTGATATTATTCGGATTACAACGTATGGCTAAACCATAATAAATTGTCAACTGATCAATTAATTTGTCAGTTAATTTGCTTTTGCCACCGAGACTTTTTTTATTTTGAAATGCTTCTAATTGCACTAAAAAATACACTATCGATATCTATGGAGATATTGAAGAGGTTACGAATTCGAAAAGTGGGGATTTCACAGCGGGCATCAAGTTGGCGTAGGTAGGCCGTTGCGGATCATCCGCGGCGCTAGAGAAGGAGTTTGAAATTCCATAGAAAAAATTATTTTTCAGGGATTAGACCTTTTGCATCATATTTTAGAAGGTTCAAAGTATTTTTTAAGACAATAAAAAAAAAAATAATTTTTTGAAAATTCTACAGTGGTGTTACCCCTTAAGAAATGCAAAATCAAATTGTATTTCTAAAAAATTCTTAAGAATTCTCAAGAAATTGAAAAAACTGTTAAAGAATTAACATGTTTGAAATAACGTTAATAATATTTATCAAAAACGAAAGGAAATTTAACTAAATATTTATTCACATCTATTGTTCACAGAACTTGATAAAATGAAAAACATGTATTAAATATAATCGAAACATTTATTTTTTCAATACAGAACTTGTACAACCTAAAACAATACTTTTCAACTGAAAATAACTTTCGATAAAGCTCAATCAATACACCTAATGCAGCGCCATCCAATACAGGTATTTCTTTTTGTTAGTGACGAAATCTGTGGTGATAAAAAAATTTCTTTTGTTTTGGGTGGATGATAACATCCATCATCATATATGAAACATTCAACAATTGTAAATTAAATCTTTTTCTTCCAATGATCTCAAGAACATAAAATCACTAATTCCAGTAGAGTCCGAAATTACTTTTCTTCTTGGTTAACGCTAAATTCTCGATAACTATTCACGATTGCTAGCTCTAATTGTTTTCCTAATCGTAATTCTTCACTTTGAGAATCTGAAAAACTTTCAGTGTTTTCAGGACCTATTATGATTACTCTTATATTTATCCAAAAGTTTACTCAAAATCTAATTTGACATTTTTACCATATTTGTTTTAGATGTTACATGAAAAAATGCATGCTTTGAATGATCAAAAGTGATTCTCGATTATTCAAACATTTCACGAGGGATTTTTTAATTAGGTTAAGTAATCTTCCTTGCTTTCATAAATTGCTTAATCATAACTTCCATAATGTTTCACCTGTTTGATCCAACATATCAAAAAAAAGTTTTAATTCTGCATTTTCTTGTTCCTCCGCATATTCTTGTTTCATATAAAATATTATTAAAACAGCTAAATGGATGTAGCTTGTAACCCACGATTCCTTGTTTCTATTTTCTTGAGAACTAAAAAGAAAAATTGGAAGTTTTATTCATATTGACATATAATTAACCAGATAATAAAAGTAATGAATAAATAAAACTACAATAATAAGTAAAAATCACATTAAAGTACCATTTGTTACAACAAATGCACGACAAGCACAAAAACAGTCTTTTATTTTAAAATTCAAACGTAAAGTTCCTGTTTGTTCACAAAAAACATTGACAATGAGCTGTCAATATGATGATTGTTAATCATTTCTGAAAACTGATTGCTACTGTAAAAAAATTGTTACCATGTGTCGTGAAACGAACACCAAAGCATTAAATACATTATACCATTTTAACATGTATTATGGTAACATTTATTATAAATTGTAACTTACTTACATATACATACAGACATCGACATGTTGTGCGTAAACATTTTTATACGTTTGCATACAATATTTAACTAATTGGAAATTCATTTGAAAAAACAAATTCCAAATCTTCCTGGTGTATAATTTTCTCAAGAAGCAGTATACTTGCACGAAAAATTAAAAAAAAAAAAACAATTACCATGTTTCTCTAGAAACAAAGTTGTTTTACCACTTCTATGGCAATAAGTGAATACATAACGCGTCAAAAGAGTATTCCATCTTTTGAATTCTGATGTCGTCGTTGATCCTTTGTAAATGTTGGTGGTATTTTTAAAATGAATTTCTAACAGAACATGTGGCACTGATTCAAATAAATAAAGATCAGTTGGTATTATGGTTTCTCCCTTTCCGTTTTACAGCCGCGTTTAAAATTATTAATTGATTCTTATATTGCTTATATCATATTTATGAACAGTTAACAGTTTAAACTTTGATTTTAAGGATTCGTATAGCATCACTTGACTTATAGTTAGAACCCTTGGAAAAAAAGATCGAAAATACTTATACACTAACCCAATAATATAAAGAATAGAGTAAAGCATGCCAAAAGCGACATACGTTTGCTATCTGTTACATTAGTATAAAATGTGCCCATAATTATGAAAGTGGTCCAAGTCAAAATTTAAAACAAAAAAGAATTATCAGTTATTATAAATCAGCCGACGACGATAATGATAACGATGGTAACACATTCTTCGAACGAGAAACGCAAATTCACCCTTGTGAATTTCTGAAAAATGAACAATTACATTGTGTTAGCCATTTTGCCATATGGACTACAAATATACGAAAATATTAAATTACTTCCATTATACACCACCACTAGACAAGTAACGAAAGAAGAACAAAGATATTATGTGTTTACTATCCTGCATCCCTCCAGTTGTTCAGGAACACGCAACCAATTTCGTGTCGTTTCAGACCATACCACTTAAGACATGACTGAAAACTAGAAAAACCATAAAGTACCGTACTACTCGCTATTTATGGAACGTTTCATCGCAACCAAATGTATCCCAAAATCGATAGCAAACACGTTCCAACCACGACGCATAAATTCACGTACCGATTCACATAGTTTTCGTCCTTTTTTCGACATTTATTCGTGGTAAACCTCGTAAAAACTCACACGAATGCGAACATAGTTACAAACGGATACGTGCGTATTAGCGACCGCGTATTTTTGGGTGGTCGCCGGAGACACTTACAAAGAACGTTTTTCAGGTATCCACCTGCGATTACTTTGGTTCTCAGATATGTTATAAAGGATCAAAAAATAAGAAATACATATTTCTTTATACCGATCAGTTTTCATACGACTTCCAAATCAATATTGCAATATTTAATAATAGATTTTACTAGAATTTGATCTGCACTTAGTAAGACGAATGCAGTCGACCAATCAAGTTCACTCTCCAGCAGGGTGGAAGGTCATTAATCTGTTATCATCCGATCATTATGTCTAATACACACTTAAAAGACTTGAAACCCGTGCAAATATTCACAAGGTCTTTAACCCTTTCGTTACGGGTGCCGTATATATTCGGCATCCACGCGACGACCAGTGCGTATGGGCACCGACTATAATCGGCGTCCACGTGACGACTAGTGTACCAGGTACTGACTATAATACATTGTATTTTTATAATAATAGCAAAATATATAAATATGAAAATAACTTCTCAAATACTAAACACCGACATGCAATATACACACTTCGCGGCGCGGTGCCTCGTTCAGTGGGGTGACTCTGCGGAGCGGACTGCCGTAACGAAAGGGTTAAAGACCTTGTGAATATTTACACGGGTTTCAAGTCTTTTAAGTGTGTATTTAAACAATTGGGTGCAGCTTAACCTCTAATACGTGTACCTGACAACAAGGACATCGTTCATCCACCAACATGCAAATTAAATTTATACAAAGTTCGTAAATGATCTCTAAACGAACTTTAAACAATTTTTCGAATTTCGTATTATTAACTTTGAGGGGTTGGTCCCGCTCTAAATATGAAAACGGTCCTGTTGAAGATCTATAAATAATTATATGATTACGACGTCTATGATTGTCCTGCAATATTAGGGCTATTGCGTTATATTTCATAGCTTGTATGTGATCTGCTCGTGTTTACCTTTTTTCGTTTTTATTTTCTTTATTGTTTTTATCATTTCTTGTATTGCGTTATATGTGGTTCGTCCCCAAGTTTATGTATTAAATATGTTTCTGTTTCCTCTTTATTACTGGTATGTATTATCACTGCTCTTTCTCCTTAATATTCCATCAGGGCTGATATAACAAATACGTAGCTCTTATTTTGTGATCCTCTATAACATATCTAAAAACTAAAGCAATCGGAGGCCGACACCTGAAAAACGTTCCATATTAGCCTCCCTCCACACCAACATACTTGGTATCGCGATACACGTATGCGATACGGGATTGAACAATTGACGAAACCGAAAATCAGTATCACAATACGTACTGTATTAACACTAGGTTTATGGGACCCATCAATATGACGGATTTCAAACTTCAAAATGAAATATCTCAAAAACTATACCAGTAATTTGAACCATTTTGCATCGCAAATTAATCATTTCATTCAAAGAATTTATACACGCAATTTTTTTTTCCTAAGCTTTCTAATTTTTGAAATTTCTATGTAGTATACCAACGTCTACGAAACCCGTAAAATTGTCGGGCTAGCTTATTTCATAAACAATCCTTTTATGTTTGCTTTGTTCATCAAGTCATTCATCCAATAATAAATATAAGAATGAAAGTAAAGCCTTTACTTTCTCCTCCTCCAATTCATTATCTCAATCTCATCTCAATAACATAAACTAAAGCAAAATTCTGAGATTCATACGCTTCGACAAAAAACCAACGATCCGAAAGACTACAAATAGATAAATTTCCGCTGATATCTGAAATATGGAACAAATGTATGAGTAATAGAATAGCCAAGCTTGCTATAAGCCGTATGAAAATATCTCAATATGTGAGAGACGAACAGTTTACTTCCAATGAAAACCTGATGTAGGTTTATGCAATATATGCCGAATAAGCATCATAAATTTGATAGCGGTTGACGTCCAAACAAAATATATTTTGAATGGTTTCCCTTAAATAGGAAAACATGAAACTCGATGCTCACAATCGTTGGGCGAGTCAGTAACACTAACATTAGCCGCACCATAATTACAACGAGGCAGGAACATAACGACAGATAATTTCTTTATCAGCGTCCCACTAGCTAAAAAGGTGCTTGCAGAAAAACAATTTTGATTGGGAGCATCCGGTCAAACAAAATAGAACTGCCAAAATCAACGAAGAAAAAAAAAAGCCAAGATGGCTTTATTTCCCTCACATTTATATAAATCACAAAACTTATCCATTTCATGAAGGACTTAACATTATCGATTTGAAAAATCATTTCAATCGTAATAGCTCCTTCTGCTCAAAATTCAGCTCTTTTGGAACAAATCCCGCTGCGACTGGTCTCCTTTACAGGCAATTGGTTAAGATGCTGTGGCAGGAACCTACGGATATCTGCACATTTGCAACAATTTCACGCACAGGCAAACTCCGATCGGATATGATCAAATCGTTCACTGATTTGATATGAACGTCGTTGATTAATATATTATATGTAGATGGACATCCTGAATCAGGATAGTCTTCTACCGATTCTCGATCGTCTTCAAACAGTTTGTACATAGTTTTTTTATAAATATTTTCTCCAAATGCCTTTCCTAGCATTTGCAAATTCATGGAACGGTTAATTCCGTTCCTAACGCAAAATTTAATGCAAACACGCTGCTCGGAGAATTTCAACATTATGAAAATCGCCACTCCCACGGATCTCGTTTCACAAGAATAACTGTTGTAAGCGAACTATCCGACTGATCTGAAGATACCAACACCAATAGGTTGTAAAAAAGTATATCAACTAGATAGAACAAAAATAAATAACGTAGCGCTTTACTGTTTCTGTTAAGGGACCATTCTACTGTGACGGATTGAAAAAATCGAATTTTTTTTGCATTTTCTTAGACTTTAACATGTTAAAAACTTGTTCCCAAAGGGATTTCACAGAATTCGAAAAATTAACGGTGTTATGTGCCTTCACACGAAGCGCCGTTCTGCCGCGCGCAGCTAGCTAAGCGGTCAGCTTATCCCGACAAGCCCGAAATTCTGTTATAGATTTGAATCCTTACGATAATATGATAGTGAAGAGGCTTGAATGTGTTCTACACGTGAAGAAAAGGTTTGGAACTTGATCGAGAAGTGTGAAGAAAAAGAATAAAGGTATAAGAGGAAAAGGATCCGGGAAGCTAGTCGATATCAACAATTTCACCACATATTATGGATTAGTCATTTTGTGAAACATCGATTCGGTTGAAAATATGAAGAACTCTGTATGGGAATCGTAATTGGCCCAATAACCAAAACTTTCGCTAATAATCGCGATAACATCCGCAAAAGGCACGCAGCGACAAAAAGCCAATAGGCGTCGAAAGAGGCTCAGACAGCTCGTAGAACTGCAGCATCAACACTATAGGAATTCTAGGAAGAGAATAAAGGTGTACTGAACGGCCCTGGGATAGCTAATTAGCTTGTAAATATGATCAAAACTTTCTATATGCACCTACACAGCACTTGAAACTTTAAACGCGTTTTTTTTTCAAAACTACATTTTTGGAAATGGCTGCCACGATAGCTCCATAACGGATTGACCGATTCACTTCCCGCTTGGCAAATGTGTTCATTAGATGTGTCATTCTCGTCCCTACCAGAATTGCTTCGATTGGAATTTTTCTCGAATTTTGGGAATGTAAAACATTCCGATTTTTTTACCAAAATTTAAAAATTTTTCTTTAGACCAGCGCCATTTTTTTTCTGTACAGTATTTTCAAACCATTCTGGTACCGACGATAGCCACACTCATACAGATCAAGAATCTTGTTTATTTTCTGTCTTCAAATCACTACAACAGCCGGAATCATGGCAGCCATAGAAGGCTGTTTGTTTTACGACGTCATAAAAAACGTTCTGCAATTTTACACACATATGCTCTCCTGGCTCGCAAAAATTTTTAAATAAACTTAAGGTTATAATAAACAAATATCCCAAGCCGCAAAATGATATGTTGTTTAGTTTACGCACAAAAAATTCCCAAAAATCGTCTTGATTTCCGGCCGTCACAGTAGAATGGCCCCTTAAACGAGGCTATCTTGAAACCTTTTTAACAGGATAATACAGTCAAATAATTCGAATCCTAAAGGAAAAGCTAAATAAAAAAACCTTCGGCCTGGAGAGGTTTCGACTTATCGAAGTTCTTAAATAAAAGAGGTTTAACATAAAAAAAGCCGACTTACAGAAGCTTCGGATGAAGGTTCATAATTTTTCAATTGTGAAGGCTTAATAAAAAAAATTCAGTTTTCGAATTACCGCATATATCGCATAAAGTAAAATATAATAACGAACAAATGCTAATATGATTTACAAAGTTATGACTCATTGCTACTAAAAAAATCTATGTTTCTACTCTGGCCGCAGATTTAGCACTTGTTTTCCTCTTACGCTTTAAATTATCACACAAAGTACTTCTTTGTATAAGTTTATTTGCATAACTTTTAAAATAATCAAAAGACATAACTATAATTTCCAGTTATACAAGCAATAAAAGTTTAACCAGTAGAAATAAACTTCGACTCGTGGAGGTCTGACTATTCTAAATTTCAGTTACGGAGGTAAATATGTGTCTAAGTGTGTGGCAAATAATTCGAGTTAAAGCAAGTTTTTGTTTCATTTTATAGAGGTTTTAAGGTTAATAAGGTTTAAGTTATCGAGGTACGATTATAACATAGAGAAAATATACAAATTATCGCAAATGAGATAAATACTATAACGTTTGGTATGATATTTAGAAGATGAAACAATTCCCATTCCAGTTTCATTTATTTAACCCCTTCGCTTATAACTACATGTAATACTCGAAATACCCATTAAATATGGATGTATATTCGAATCAGTGTCAGACAGAAAATTAATCCGTGATTGACGACTGAATTACTACTTGTAACGATTGAATCGTTACTTGCAATTAATGATTATATTTGTTTTAATGATTTTTAATCTCAATTAACGATTTAATGCTTTCAATTGTTAATTGCGATTAAAGACTATAGTAGAAATTTAATCGTTAGTTGCGATTAATAACATAAAAAAATGTAATCGATAATTGCGTAGTAATTCAATCGTCGACAAAATAGTTCACTAAGGATTAACTACTTTAAATGTAAAATCTGATTAAAATAACCATTAATAAAAAGGGTGTATTATTGCATTTACATAATCCAAGTTATTGAATTCATGCTGTCACGAAACTCAAAACTCATAATAATAAAAGCCTAAAATAATAAAAATGGATTACTTTTCAAAAATAATTAATAAATATTAATGAATCATTGCATTCAAATTATTGTTTCTAATAAAAATCGTAGTTTTCTATCGCTCTAAGTCATTTATAGGTCATTCAGTTAATTTTGAAAATAGTCCAAGTCAATTTAAACTTTTCGTATGAGATTCACATAAAATTTCACATTCTTAATAAATTTTCATTAATCAAGACTAATAAAATTATCAATTAAAATATTGCATAATATACAAATATTTTTTAACCTATTCAAGTGCAATCCATTAAATATCTCGAAACAAGAAATGTATGACTTAGACCACTTTCATAATTATGGGTACAAATAAAGGGAAATGGAAACAACTTACCACCAGTAAAATGATTCATCGAATACGAAATTTTTTATCTTTTTCCCTTCCAGCTGCCACTATTATAGCTCACTGTCAAAATGGTGTCGAGTAATTACAGTGAACAAGACGCTTCAGAGTTGACGAAAAACCTAGCCAGTTAAATAAGCGAACAGGCAATCAGCCTTTGATCTTCTCTTCATCGCAATGACGACGATTCACGTCGATCTTAGACACGCAATCTCCAACAACCACAAAACAGAGATGTTAATATAAGGAAAACATAATATCTAAGAAGCATGATATACAGGTACATAAACTTCGAGCGCTGATGCATTATTTATTTTTAAATCGAAGAATGTCATTTCTTACTTATCCGATTAACTTAAGGTTATACATAATTACGCACAACTAAACATATTCATCTCTAAAGATCGATCGCTGAGTTATATTCAACATTGGGTTTTATTTATAATTTTTACAAAACATCGTACAATGGAGTTAATTATAATTGATGTTGTGAATAATGTTGTAATGCATTATTGTGAGATTAAGTGTGCTCTATGATGGAATTAAATCAAACCATTGATAGTTACGCTTTTATCATTATAACTCTTCTGAAAACAAATTAATTTATATTTGTTGGAATGTTCTGGTTGGAATCTTCTGTTTCTTATCGACCAGCCTTCTTGAATGTTCGATGCTTGTCGCAGTTGTTAATGATACTCATTGCTCATTAGAGCTCGCTCGCTACTTTATAATTGCAGGGTGATACCAACCATCTTTTGTCGCTCGTCTCTATACTAATGTCAACCATATCAATATTTTGTAGCCTAATACTAATTACTCAAATGAATATATGTATATATCTTGATTCCATAACACATACCTAATTGAGAATAAAATTTTATCTACAGTTGCCTAAACCTAAATTTTTCTCAAAACATAATTAATGATTAAGAATAAAGCAAAATAATCAAATTTGTGTTGAAATAATTAATAGCTAAGAGTATTCGACATACTAAATTTATTAAAGACTGTAATTTTAAAAACAGAAGACCTAGATGTAATTATGGATACATTTACAGTTAAACTTAATACTCTTGTGTCACTCCGCTGTACGATGCATTTGCAAATAATTTGAAATTATTTGGAACTATTAACTGATTATATTATATCAGTTATGTTATATTTGATATGAATTTAATTACAACTAATAGCAGATCAGTCGCGTGTTGACGCTCGTGAAAGTAAAACGCTCGCTGTTTCGCGTATTCCTAAATATACAAAGCGAACTGTTTACGTCGCATCCCAACTCGATTGGGAGCGACAAGCGTATCATTTTTTGATATTTTTCAATTTAAGGATTAATTCCTGAGTACAGGAATCTCCTTCATACAAAATGGATAAAACCAACGCTCCTCAGGATAGGACCTCTCAAGACTCTACATACGCTAGTGCCATCCAGAAAGATATCTTCCCAACTAAGGAACAAGCCATTGTGCTGGACGCATACGATGACATTACAATAAAAGAATACATTTTTGGCGTCGGAAAAGTTATAAATCCAGTCAATATTAGGTTTGCATCAAGAATTGCTAATAATAGAATCTGTATGTGTCTTGCGAGCAAATCTCTTGTTGACAAACTCACGTCAGGTAATGCTAACATTCTTATCAAAGATCGGCTGCTCCCGGTCAGACCCTTAATTATGAAAACAAAAAGAGTTATTCTTTCAAACGTGTGTCCAATTATTCCACATAGTGCGTTATCTAACATTTTCAATCAAATGGAAATCAGAACAGTATCACCTATCTTCTTTGGAAAAGTAGGATATACAGAGGCCAGCTTCACGTACATACACAGCTTTCGCAGGCAGGTATATACAGGGTGTTAATCTACCTCTGGGCCGCAATGAAATGGGGGGTTCTAGCCGGTAAAATAAGACGAAAATCAAGAGTGACGAAATGTCGTTAAACGCTTCGTTAATTAATTATTAGCAGTTAAAGATTGCCCAAATTAGCCAATCCTGCTGCAGCGCCGGCCGTTGGGCTCGCCGCGCACAGGCGAACCCAGGACCGTATCAACATGTGTTACAACGCTTACCTCGTAGGGCGCAGAAAAACTTGTTTGTCACTCAAGAGACGGACGACACAAAATCAAAACTTCGGTCACCTTCCAAAAAGTATTCAATGATCGTTGAATAGCATTAAACCTACTTACTCGCAAAATCCACAAGAGCATGCCAGAACTCGCCCATTGGGATTTCCGAGTAAAGAGAGTTAATGATCTCTTAAAGCAGATAGTACACTGCCCAAAAGTGAAGCACCCACACGCATTTAAATCGCGGCTGTCCCGTCCGCGAATATGTACTGAATAATACACTCACACTGCGATTGTCCCGTCCGCAGGGTCCACAAAAAGGTACACAACACACCTGCACGAACCAGTCACAATTTATATCGCCACTAAAATGTATGATTTTCTCTCTTCTTTTGCACTCTCACGACAATACCACATATTTCATTTAAAATTAAATAAAATAAGCTCTTATTTAAAAGAAATTAACTGTACAACACCAGGAAGGTGCAACTGAAACCGAACTTCACGAGTTTTGTCATGAGACTGGGAAACGCAGTGGTCGAAATTCCTATAACCCAATCCGGGTCCTTTATGATTGTATTTTAACGTTTTCTTGCTTTCTAAATTGCGAAATATGGCTTGATTTTTTGGAAGAAACCCTCCAGAAAGAGAAAGCTGTTTTTTCGGTTAATGTTTGCTTCGTAATATATCTATTATTCAAATTCAAACACAGTAAAAGAAAAACTAAGAGAGCGTTTCTCAAATTTATCTATCCACATGTATCACGCACTCGTGAACTCAGCGATAAAATCACACGACGAGAAAATAAACCACACATCAATACAATGTTTCGTTAACGACTGATCTCTGGTGGCGATCGAACGCGGTCGATGACAAAAGAATATCAGTCCTCCAACGCAATCGCAAAGGAATCCTTCTTCCCGTGTATTCGTCAGTCGTCATTTGGTTCTGCTGTTGTTCAGTGGCGGAATTATTTTTCGACTTCTTTTAAAACGCTTTTTTAGATCGTTCCTGATTACAGTTAATTTCTTTTAAATAACAGCTTTTTTTATTTAGTTTTAAATAAAATATAATTGTGAGTGTGTTTGTGCCACACGTATGTGGTGTTGTCGTGAGAGTGCAAAAGAAGAGAGAAAATAATACATTTTAGTGGCGATATAAATTATGACTGATTCGTGCACGTGTGTTGTGTACCTCTTTGTGGACACTGCGGACGGGACAGTCGCGGTGCAAGTGTAATATTCAATAAATATTCGCGGACGGGACAATCGCAATTTGAATACGTGTGGGTGCTTCACGTTTAAGCAGTATACTATCTGCTTTAAGAGATCATTAACCCTCTTTACTCGGAAATCCCAATGGGCGAGTTCTGACATGCTCTTTTGGATTTTGCGAGTAAGTAGGTTTAATGTTATTCAACGATCATTGAATACTTTTTGGAAGGTGACCGAAGTTTTGATTTTGTGTCGTCCGTCTCTTGAGTGACAAACAAGTTTTTCTGCGCCCTACGAGGTAAGCGTTGTAACACATGTTGATACGGTCCTGGGTTCGCCTGTGCGCGGCGAGCCCAACGGACGGCGCTGCAGCGGATTGGCTGATTTGGGGCAATCTTTAACTGCTAATAATTAATTAACGAAGCGTTTAACGACATTTCGTCACTCTTGATTTTCGTCTTATTTTACCGGCTAGAACCCCCCATTTCATTGCGGCCCAGAGGTAGATTAACACCCTGTATTTACCCCGACGATGTAAATAAACTTCTGGAGAACCTACAAGTAAGACATGATGATACTTCCTACTGGATCTTTATCTCTACAGACAATTTAAAATGCTTACAATGTAAAAGGGAAGGACATCTGGCGAAACAGTGTCCTAATCCTATCAGTGAGTCACCTCTAAAATCTGACAGACCCTCCTTTTCAACCCAAGCATTAAATTCTAGTAAGGAAGCCTCATTCCATCCTCTGAACCTCATTTCCACGGAGAAACAACCGGTTTTAAACGTTGATTTCATGGATCTTTCTCAAAACATAATCTCTAGTAAGCGACCACTCTCCACAAGCTCCAATAGCGCTTCTCATGTTGAATCGGAGACTATAGATAAAACACCTATTTTGACGGATGCAAACACCCCCATACACAAGGAGGCCTCTCCCTTTGCGATTCCCTCCTCAACAAGGCGACTCATCTCTCCTTACAAGAGGCAGAAGAAAAACGAAATTAAGTCCAATCAGACTGATCCTAAGACAATAAAACTCGCATTGGAACCAATCAAACATATTTTCACTCAAGATCCGGATGCATATGTTATAAGCTACGAACAGTACAAAGAACTTATAGCTAAAGCCAAAGGAAACCCGGACATAGTACAGCTGGCACAATCTTACACTGATAATCTTTCTTCTTTAACCAAATTACTGCGACAAACTTACCCCAGCTTTTCAAATAGATCCATCAAAAACAGAATTTCACGAATCATTAAAAAACTCGAACTACATGGTAGCTGGACTGAAGAAAAGGACAACGAAGACGATCCTCCTTCTTCTCGAGATCCAGAATCTGACACGGAATGCTCCATATCATCAGAGGACCCTTCTCCTCACTTGCACAAAAATGAATCTGAATAGCCGTAATCTACGCTCTAGAACTGGACTGAAGGTGCTCTACTGGAACTGCAGAGGAATTTGCAGTCGCAGGGAGGAATTACAAAAACACCTAGAAGAAGTAGATGTACTTATAGCCGTAGAAACTAGTCTTAAAAGTCCTAAAAATTTGATCTCTCCGATTTTTATATATACAGAATCGACAGAACCCGTAGACCTGGCGGTGGTCTTATCTTCCTGGTAAGAACATGTTTTAAATTTACATCTATCCAAGATCTTTGTCGTATTTCTGACAACCTGGAAACAGGAGTGATCAAAATACATAACTTATCTACTATCTTAATCTTAGCTGCTTGCTACAGAGTTCCCGGACGCTGTGTTTCACAGTCGGAATGGAGTCAGCTTTTTTCATCAATAAGTACTCATGGCCCTAGTCTTATCCTTGGTGATTTCAATTCTCATCATACAATATGGAACTGCATTAATACTGATACCAATGGAACCAAGCTTCTAAATGCCATAAATGATTCTGATTTAATCTTAGTTAACTATAACACGCTTACTCATATTGACTATCATAGGAACAGACTATCTAACATAGATTTAGTTCTCTGCTCACCTGCTATTCATGATCTGGTCAAACTCAATGTACTAGAAGATACCTGGGGTTCGGACCATTTCCCTATAAGTATTAATCTTCTAATCGATAAAGTACTCTTCATGAAAGAGCAACGGCGACTCTCATCCAAAAAAAAACAAATTGGATCATATATCATGCTTTAATGGAACAATCGTATCCCAAACTTCTGGACCCTTCATATGAGTCTCTTGATACCATTGAAAATTTTGTGAAGGCATTAACCTCGAAGCAGATGTAACGTACGTCTGGAATAAATGTAAAATCCTAAAAAATAAATGGGCCAGTGTTAAATATAATGAAGCATATCGTTTGGACCGATCAACTATAATCGAAGAGGCAATCAAAAAGCTTAGTCCTCCTTGGGTTCCTACTGTGCCAAGCCATTCCTTCCCAGAATCCTGAATGTATTGCTCTCAAGGAGTCTATTGCAATGGCTTCTGAGTCCTCTCACGATAACGTTTTTATATACTCAGATAGTCTATCTGCTTTGCAAGCTTTAAGCAATAGAAAGCTTTTCTTTTACTGGATTCCCTCTCATATTGGTGTAACTTTTAACGAAAAAGCGGACAGCCTTGCAAGAGAAGCTTTCCTTCCTGATGTGTCATCCAATATTCTGGTTCCACACTCTGATTTTTCCCACTGCTTTAAAAAGCAGGCCAAGACTGAGACAGAAAGACGGATTATCGCGGAAGCTGCATTCAAGGCTCTCGATACTAAGTGTCAATGTGGATGCCTAGTGCAGGAACCCAATCATATGGTATGGCAGTGCCCTATCCTTGAGGATGGTAGAAATATGTTATTAAATAAATTGTGTAGTATGGGTTACTGGCCGCCCTACACAATGGACTCCTTTTTGAGCAAGCCATTTATCGCTCCCCCCCTGCTATGTATTTATAAGTTCCTAAAAAGTCACAACCTGCACCTCTAATTTATCTGTAATGCGCAACAACAATTTAACAATAGCCTTAAGCTCCGATAATAAATTCGAAAACATTTATTGTATTATATAGTATCGTTTACCTTTTATCGCTTTTATATTGTACATTCATGTAATTTCTAAGACAAAAATGTATTCTCTGTACCGTTAGTATGCACAGCAATGTGCATGCTGCTAATAACCCTGTAATGGGTTCTATAGCGGGAAAAAAAAGAAAAAAAAATAGCAGATCAGAAATAACACATATCATGCTGAAGTGTTAACGAACAAATGAAATGAAATTCGGATCGTAAACGTATAACAAATTTATATGGAATTTTATATTAATTAAAAACGTTTTACTCTTGTATTATTGAATCATGAACATGTTTCTCAGTTTGTACCTTTAAATTCTGATTACAGTTTCTTAATTTAATTCACTTAAGTCTTGAAGTAGTCATAAAATTTATTCTGATTAGAAATGTTTTGGAAGGGTTTTGTCAGCTAAAATAAGAATTAAATATAACTAATAATTTTTTATTGAAAATCGATAAGTATAAACAAAGTGTACACTACGTTTACCCTCTCAATACCAAATAGGAATGGGTAGGTGATACTTTAGACCGTTTACACTACTATTTGGAAAATTTCCAATAAAATATCTTGTACTAATTTAGTTAATTTACGATGTGTTTTTTAAAATTTTGATACAATACTTTTATTTCACATCATCTAATTCCAGATGCTATTCAATAGAATTTAAAACATTCAAAGTATAAAGTTTGTGTTAATAGATTTCTACGTATGAGATAAGCATAGCTACCCTAGATTAGTAATAATTGATGTAACAAAGAAAGACTTCGTACTGTGAAAGGTAACGATAAAGAAAAAATGAACTACTAAAGCCGCGTCCAACAATACCAACTACTGTTCGCTGAGGCGTTCGCTGCTCACTGCTCGCTGTTTGCGAAAGTGTCCACACTGCTGGCGAGCACAGCTCGCGAACTGTTCACGAGCTGTTCGCGAACAGCAGTGTGGACGCGGCATAACAAGGGAAGTTTGCGAACTCGGAAATTCAAAAAAATATGAAACTTGATGTACAGGTAGAGTAAATACATACAGTGCTGGACAAAAGTATTGGCACAGCACGATTGTTCTGATACAAATGCTTATAACTGTGAAATAAATCGATAAAAAGAAAAAATTTTTTAACGCATTTATTTATTTATTATTCTAGTTTGTTATTTAACAGGAACAGTAATATAAATAAAGTGACATGCGAAATAATAACAAAAACATATTTATTGTGTGTTTTAAACGTGGATAAAAGTATTGGCACATTGTATAAAATTTAGTGTAATTGCATCTGCCCCAAAAATTTTCGATTGTCACCTGATGGTATAGGTAGAGGATTTCCCGATAGCCATTTTTTCTAACAATCTTTCTAAAATTCAGTTGATTAGCAACATAAAAAGCGTAACAAGTAATAATGTCGAGAAAAGGGAAAGAAACTACAATTGAAGAGAGAAGTATAATATTAAATTTGCATAAAATGCGGAAGTCTTATACTGAAATAGCAAAATGTGTTAATAGAAGTCGATTCACTATTAGAAATGTCGTAAAACGATTTGAGAATCAATCAGATTTCAAAAGTAAGAATCGAAGTGGACGTCCGTCGAAATTAACGGTCAGAGAAAAACGGAAAATTGTAAAGGCAGTGAAAATAAATTGTAAATTAAACTCATCACAACTTAAAGCAATGTTAAATGAAGAAAATCAAAAAGAAGTAAGTTCGAAAACTATACGGAGAGTATTGAAAGATGCGGGGATAGTCTGCGTGTGTTGTACGCAGGAAACCATACGTATCCAAAAAGAATCGGAAATTAAGGAGAGAATTTGCAAAAGACTTTATAAAAAAGGATCCCATATTTTGTAATAACGTACTATTTTCAGATGAAAGTAAATTTAATATATTTAAATCAGATGGCAGGGTATTGGTTTGGAGAAAGCCAAATACGGAAATGGATCCCCAAAATTTACAAGCCACCGTGAAACATGGAGGAGGTGGAGTCATGGTATGGGGTTCTAATGCAGTGTCTGGGGTTGGTGAATTAGTGTTTATAGATGAGATTATGGACAAGTATATATATTTAAATATATTAAAGGAAAATTTATTTAAAAGTGCTGCGAAATTTAATCTCCCGCGTGATTTTTACTTCCAGCAAGATCACGATCCAAAGCATACTGCCTATATTGTACGACAATGGATCGTTCACAATACTGCTCATACGCTAAATACACTACCCCAGAGTCCAGACATGAATCCCATCAAACATGTTTGGAATGAATTAGAAAGGAGAATTAGAAAACATAATGTAACGAATAAAAACCAATTAAAAACGATTATTTTGCAAGAATGGAACAATATAGAGCCACAATTTATACAAAAATTGGTGTCTTCAATGCCAAACCGATTGAAGGAATTTATTATGAAGGAAGGAAGTCCAACCAAGTATTAATTTTTAATTTCTAGGTACTTTCAATCATTTGTGCCAATACTTTTGTCCACGCTTAAAACGCTCAATAAATATGTTTTTGTTATTATTTCGCATGTCACTTTATTTATATTACTGTTCCTGTTAAATAATAAACTAGAATAATAAATAAATAAATGTGTTAAAAAATTTTTTCTTTTTATCGATTTATTTCACAGTTATAAGCATTTGTATCAGAACAATCATGCTGTGCCAATACTTTTGTCCAGCACTGTACCTATTTTTTGTTCGTGCCCAATGTCATTTTCAAGGGATGATTTCACGCCTTAAAGAAAATGTAAAATTATCTTTGTCCTGGAATATCTAGAGAATGGTGAGAGATATTGAAAAAGAGTTTAAACAAAAGTTGAATGTTATTTTTATGTTTACAAGAACGTATAAAAAAATTTTTCGAAAAATCGATATTTTTTTAAATTTAAAGTCTGGTGGAGGGGGTAACTCAAAAAATATCGATTTTTCGAAAAATCTTTTTATACATTCTTATAAACATAAAAATAGCATTCAACTTTTGTTTAAACTCTTTTTCAATATCTCTCACCGTTCTCGAGATATTCGAGAAGAAAGATAATTCTCCATTCTCTTTAAGGGATGAAATCACCCCTTGAAAATGACATTGGGCACGAACAAAAAATAGGTATGTATTATGGATGATTTACTCTACCTGTACACCTAGTTTCATATTTTTTTGAATTTCCGGGTTCGTAAACTTCCCTTGTAAGAAGACAAAACTATTTAGATAATATTCTTATAATAAAGCAACAAAATTTTATTACACTATTTTATATAGTGTCGTACTGGAACGTTCGTATATATAAAACAAAAGTTTCGGTTTACACGTTCGGTGCGATACGGGACTGCGTAGAAGGCATAGGCCAGGTGGCGGACCATAAACGTGACAAAATGACGATCGCCGGCGAAAACCGTGCCTGCAGTCAGTCACAGTCGAAACATAGTGTTGCACGGACGTTTTTCTTTACATTGTAGCTTTACATATTCTTGGTCCTTCTGCATTCCGCTAATTTTAAGATTCCTACATATAGGTAGATAGTGTGTATATATATATAATTTTTTATATAAAGCACACAATTCAAAGGGACTAATATTATTTTCATGAATGCAATTACTTAATTTAAATGAATTTAATTTATTTCAATATACGGATAAATACTAAATATACAAAAGTAACGTAGTAGTAATAACAACAATAATGTAGTCTAATTGGATTTATCGTACTTACAAAGTAGATTGAAATAAAATCAGAGAGAAAATGAGAAATATTAAACAAAAATACCGAGTTACAGCTTACAGTTAGTAAAAATAGAAGTGAAGTTTCGTACAAAGAAATGAAAGATTGTTAAGTATCTTAAATTTTTTAAGGATTGTAAGTAAATATTGACTATAGAACAGATCCTGTTAACACAGTAAGTGCTACACGCCAGACCGTATGGATCGGCCACAAATTTTAGGTTCATGTTATGCCGCGTCCACACTGCTGTTCGCGAACAGCGAGCAGCGAGCAGCGAGCAGCGAGCAGCGAACTCCTCAGCGAACAGCGAACAGTGTTCGCTCGGGAAGCGGTACATCAAAGAAACTGTTCGCGAGCTCGAAGCGTATCTGGACGCGTTTGTAACACAGTATGTGGCAAAAAGCTAATAGCGAACTGCCCATGAATTCAGAGCGAACAAGCTTGTAACTGTTCGCGAGCTCCAGTCTGGATATGCTGCGTTTTCTGTTGGCGAACTGTTCTCTTCTATGTGGACGCGGCTTTACAGCAACACGCGGGGTCTACCCTTGCATATTAATAGTAAAACTAAAAATTTCGCTTAGGGGACATCGGTCTTTGTTCAGTCAATACTTTAAGAAAAACAATATAGTGTAAAATAGTCAGTGTGATTTATTAAAACATGGTAAACGAAGGTTACAAAATTTTGTGTACCATTTCATATAATCTAGGCCTGAATGGAACAGCAACTAAAATAGGCTGGGCTCTCAACGTGTTAAGGGAATCAGTGTTAATAAATTTATAATTATAAAATCTTGGCTTAGAACTACAGCGAGAGTCATGAAATGTCGAGTAGGATCGTTGAAGTACGCACGGGTTACAGTAGAAGAATTCTTAGTATGCCCATAAATAACTTTGTACATAAAACACAGATCAGCTATAACACTTCTGATTTCCAATGTTGAAAATTGAGTTGTCGCTTTATCGGAACCATAATCATGGTTTAATCTCGAGGTAGAACTACTAATAATCGAACATTCTTGTTTCTATTCTGCTTATGTGCAAGAGTAGAAAGAACTATATAATCTACGTTTATTCAAATATATATGGTAACTAGTATGGTAGCTGTTTTACTCAACAGAGTTGTACAGAAATATACAGCTAAAAAATTGGGATATATAAAAGGTAGTGCTTTTAGTTACACTTACTATTAGATTTGAAAATGCTGCTGAAGTCAAGTATTTTTTATGAGATCAAAAATTACTGACATCCAGTAGACTCCACCTTATCAGTTAAGGATTAAACATAAATAATACTGGCTGTTCATATCAACATATGGAATTGATCATGTCCTATGGCAGTGGTACTCTGACACTCGCAGCTTGAAATTTATTTAGGATTTAAAATTACTAGGTTTCCATCTTCCTATGTCAAGTAATGTGCTACTCTATAGACCTACCAACACTTATTCCTAAAAGATTGTGGTTTAAATATGTGATGTCACTATCTCGTTACTAACAATTAAGTTACACTATCTACGCAATAGCATAAGTTTAATGTCGTAAACATTATGTATGTAATACTAACTGTAGAATAACCTCCTCTACTGGAGGTTACACTTGCACAGATACAAAATAAAAATCCCTTAATGTAATAATGTGAATATATTTACCAATTATCTATATTTATCATGTATTATTATTACAGTACTTCGTATTTCAGTCATGCTAACACCAATACCTAGTAAAAATATAAGCTTTGCCAGTTACACACTGAATCGCTACGAACAGATTTCGCCCTATATGTACAAAGTAAAAAATATTGTATGCCTATTTATATTTATATGCAGTTTTATTAAGAAATAGGTTATTCGAATAATATAGCACCTGGATAAAGATGATTTGTAATTAAAATAAAATGATCTGCTTTAAATCTGTGCTCAATGTTGATAACGTTATATAAAAACGAACACTTATGTCGGTAATTATTGGGAACAGAATGTTCAATACTGCTTTTTATACCTAAGACCTCCGGTCGGCTATACAGAAAAATGTGGATTATCCATATTAATCAGAGGGCAGATCAGAATAACCAATCTGCAAAAATCAGACTTTTAACCCTTTTAGTGCCGGGAGCCGATATATCGGCCCGCGCCTCGTAGCGCTTTACTATTCGCATTGCGGGAGAACTCCATCTCAAAATAAATTTGTAATACGTTATAAATGATCTAATTTCATTATGAGAGAATTAAAAAAAATAGTTTTTCATTTTAACTCTTTGTGGACGACGACTTTTTCCCATCGGTTGGAGGTACCGAAATCTAACATAAACACCGATGGTGGCCGTTCAGGCGACATCCGAGCTGCGGCGTCAATCGCTGTGGCGTTGGGCCCTTATCCGACCTTTTCGAGAGCGTTTTATATAAACAACTGTTTGAAGACTTTCATGAAATCACGTTGCATTGCCGCAGCGAGACATAGGATCAGTTAGTTTCTCCTCGATCGTTCTTGTGAACAGTATATTTCGTCCCAGTTGCAGTTTGAAAGCGTCATTTTTATTATTGCCGTTGTTTTCCGCTTGTGTCGAACATTGTTGTTTTTGACAAACCAACAATTAGCAAGACAGGATATCAAAAATCTTGCCACCAACCTTTTTATAAAAAATACACCGTCATGGATGACGCGGAACTAGTCTGAATGCTTGACGAGATGGATCTAACACATAGTGACGATGAAGAAATCGTGGCATTAAGAAGTCGGAATCCACGTAGAATATACAGTGATAGTGATGAAGCGGATGATAGTGAATCAGATCTTGAAGAAAACGATAGTGAGGAAGCGCTGAGAAATTTCCGTGAAGTTACCGTGGCGAATGACAGCGAACATAATGCTCGGCCGCAATTTATGGAAATTGCTGAAGCTAAACATATGCCAGTAAGAAATTCCATACCCAGAGCGTATTTCGGTTTATTTTTTACGGAAGAATTTTTGAGCTTATTGAGGAGTGAGACAAATTGATATGCCAGGCAGTTCTTGAACAGAATCGATGTACCATCAGGATCCAGAGTAGCAGAGTGGAAGACAACCACAGTATCAGAAATGAGGGCGTTTATTGCTGTTCTCTTAGAAATGGGTATCACACGTAGACCGACACTTTTTAGTTATTGGTCAACAAACCATAGACATATACCATGGTTTGGCCAAATGTTTAGCCGAAACAGATTTCAATTAGTTTGTAGGTTTTTCCATGTCGACAATAACAAATTACCAGCACGTGATAGCCCAGAATATGACCCTACGGCAAAATTTGAACCAGTCGTTATCCACGCAAACAATAAATTCAAATTTCACTATTCGCCTCATCAACATTTGAGTATTGATGAATCGCTGGTTGGTACGAAGTGCAGAACGTCGTTGATACAATATCTTTCGAATAAAAAGCATCATAGATAGGGTATAAAGTTTTGGATGTTGACTGACGCAGTTACCCATTATTGCTTATCATTCATTTGCTATAAAGGAGCCACAGATGAAACAGATAAAGAAGAAATAAGGAAGAACGGTCTTGGCTACGTCGTGATTCATAAATTATTGAATATGGGCAATTATTTTATGAAAGGGTATCACTTGGTAGCAGACAATTTTTTTACAAGCATTTCATTAGCAAGAGCACTGTTTGAAAAAGGGACACACATGACTGGCACAATCCGCAGTAATGGAAAATATATTCTACTGTTTATGAAGCCGAAATTGCAAGAGGGCGCATCTAAATACGCCCGAAACAACGAAATATTAATATTAGCATACCGGGAAAAAAAATCTCAGAAGAAAAATGTTTTACTGTTGTCCACATATGAAAAGGCTCAGAATAAAACAACTACAATTAGAAAAAGGAATGCACAGATGCAGGTCGAAAAACCAGCAATTGTGACGGAATATAATAAACATATGGGAGGCGTAGACACATCAGACATGATGTTGTACTCGTATTTGGATGAAAGAAGAGCTCTAAAATATTGGAAAAAAGTCGTTTTCTCCATTTTCTCCCGAATTGTGTTGAATGCCTACATTTTATACCAGCAAAATACAGACGGCAAAATCAAAACACGACTTCAATTTATAACTGATATTATTCAGTCGATAACTACAGAATGGATGGCAGCAAAGAGGATAGCACACGACACACCATTGGCTGAAACATCCACAAATGTGCCCCACATAAGCGTACGAAAACTTACAGGAAAACTGGAAAGAGTTTGCGTGGTATGCAGCAGAAAGGATGGTGGTCCAAAAAGAAAATCACGCACAATTTGCAATAGGTGCAATAAAGGATTACATGGAGTGTGCATTAGTAGCCACGAATGCTAAATAAATTATTTGTGTGAGTTACAATAACAAAATTTTACACATTTACTATATATAAATGTAAATATTTATGTTATTATAATGAAGTATTATGCAAAATTATATCACAAATATGTTTACGACAACATAATTTTGTTTCAGCAATGTTATATTACGTATAACAATTACATATTTCGGAAGAGATAATCCGCCCGGCGCTCACCATGTACGTTCGAGTTATCTTTTATTTTTGTTATGTAATATTGTTTATCTTGTTACAAAATACATTGGAAATGCAAAGTATATACTTCTTAATAATTGGTCCATATAAAATTATGATAAAAAGATGACTTTTTGTATATGCAAATACATTTTGTAAGAGAGAACTCAACTTTTGCTATTTTTATGAACATTTATACCTTTGTTATTTATATAATTTTTAATGAGTAGAGAAAAACTAGTGTCATTGTTTTGTTCTCTATTTCATCCTTAGTACACTGCTTTTTGAATCATGTAAATATTGTTTCTCGTTTGGTTTTTATGAGCATTTTCTCAAACCCTAGTAAAACTGTGAAATTCGGCCGGTTATTCTCGCATAGGCACCTCTTTTTCGCCCGGCACTAAAAGGGTTAAAGCAAACAGAAATTAAGCAATTTTCAGATATGGATATTTTTTACGTGAAAATAATAAGTTAAATAAATCCAGGAAATTTCTATTTTTACTTTATTTAGTAGAGCGAGAGATGGGACTCAGGTGTGAATAAAATAAAAGTGAAGCGATTAGAATATCAATAATATATATATTTAAAATAGTTTAATGACAACAACTT
Organism: Tetrapedia diversipes; assembly: GCA_033822845.1. Lineage (NCBI taxonomy): Eukaryota > Metazoa > Arthropoda > Insecta > Hymenoptera > Apidae > Tetrapedia > Tetrapedia diversipes. Next base: position 247,641 of record JAOPTO010000699.1, on the reverse strand, counting down.
AAACGACTTTACAACCCAACATCTTCAATATGCTTACTTCTTTCACAATCGCACTCTTTCTGCATTCACAGTCGAACTCTTTCTGCCACGCGCTCGCAATTTCACCGGCATATATTATTCCAAGCACTCCTTTCGTTTCTTTCTAATGATCAACCTTGCTCACTGGATGCATTCGATCACGTTCATCTTAAATTCCTATGTCGCAACGTTATTCAAGTGCTCATCTTTCACGCCTTAGAAACACTCGAGTCCAAACATTCTACGTTCACACGACTATCGCCCAACTCAAGTACTCTTCAGATTTTCCCTAACTCGCGTCCAGCCGATCACATTTCTGGAATAGATAATACAGTAGACACTCCTATACCCTTGTTATTCGAATATCCTAATTAATATACAGACCGTCGAGCGTCGAAATCATCCTTCCTTTCGAACGCTCGACACTCGTCAAATTGATATGTGAGTATTTGAAGATGAAGATCAAGGGCGCTGCCTATGTGGAACATTGAGGATTCGAATTGTATTTCCTTTTGACCTTTCGGTTCGAGAATAAATTGTTGTCTGTATGCCAATAGACTGAAATCCTAAACTCAAAAATAGCCTTCGTTTCCGTGTCATAAATTGTGGAGTAGGTGATATGACGGTGTTGATGCATTGTGTGGCTCAACACAGATGATCCGTTATCCGCATAACGTTTCGTAGCGGTGTTTGCATATATTTTTTTTTCTTTTATGTTCCTTTATTAATGTCTCTAATTGTTCTATTTACAATTATTTTCATTCGCCTAGAGAATATTTTGTGATAATATATGGATTTCAATATATTTATCGATAATCCATGGATATGTGGAGATGTTTAGCAGTTGTGTGTGCAAAAGTGTGATTAGATACTAGGTGCAAGGAGATTCACTGGATGTTTCCTGTTGAGTCTTCTGGGGAGACTTGAGAAGTTTATTCGAGTGGAGTTTAACTGTACTATGGCGCGCTGTGGAGTGTTTTATGATTCCTTCTTCTATTGTTGAAGTTTGTAGTACTTTTCTGATGTCACTGTTTCGAATGTACCATGGTACATTTAGTATTGATTTTAGTGTGGCGAATTTTCGGGTTCTTGTACATCTCTTGTTACGATCCAACTTAGATTTTTAGATTTAGTGGTACTTCTTTGAAACCAATAATATATATATTTGTGATTCAACTACCTTAGTTAAGGGTATACCTGCATCAGCCGCGCGTACTTGATAGAAGGAAAACGCTGACTAGCCGCCCTTTCTACTGAAGAATAACTTCTTTATTAAAGTGTCAACTGTTCATAAATTATTATACATATCTATTAATATAGGTTATTCTTAGTGAAAAATAACTACACTTCTCTGTGTTTACTTCCAGACTGTTTATTCTCCATATAAAACAAAACACATAAGAATCATCACGACGACAGGCCATATACGGTAGTGCTCGTAAATATTAGGTCTACCGTAAAGCTCTCTCCGATCATTTCGTTTCAAGTATGGATTATGTATATGCATGCTCATTTAAGCCATATATGGCTCTGTCTCTTTATAACTGCATTCTTCGAAATTAACTATAGTAAAGCTATCTATCTACTAAAAACTAATAAAGTTCATTTGCGGCACTGTATGTTATATGAATTCCAACAGGGTAGAAATGCTACCGAAGCGAGTCGAAATTTGCTGCCCATTTTTGGTGAAGATGCTGTTTTGGATAGAACGCGTAAATGGTTTGAAAAATTTGAATGTTCAAGAGTGTTGCTTAATGTATGCCACGTAACAGATTATTTAATTAATTAGCTTAAAACTTTATTTCAGAACTTTTAGACTCTCCAATATATTCGAATAACGTTATATCTGTGATTGGATCTATAACTATCAAACCATATTTGCTTGTTGCTATAATACCTACCAGTCACCTTCACTACCGAACGACAGCTTGGAATAACTTAACAAAATTCAATGCTTTAATACATTTTACACTGAGGCACTGTTGGAATACTAGGGATTAACAATAATGTACAAATGTTAAGATATTTCAGTAATTTCCTGTACTAAAAATACTCTTCTATAGATTATAATCCCAAATTAAAATAATGCTAAACGCAAACCTTCTTACCACGATAAATGACAATCTGTTTTCGCGTTATATATAGGACTATTTGATTCCTTTGTTGATGCAATAAGACTTTAGTACAACAATATTAGACACCGATTAGTTAACGCTGACACTGGAAAAAAATGTAGAAGCCATATTTGCCATACATTGTTATCATTCTTGTTCACAAAAGCATTCAAGTGAGATATTTAAAAATGGTAAAAACGATACAGATCAGTGTTGAAACTCGAAGGGCTATTATCACACTGAGAAAAGCAGGCGATTCTTTGTGGAATATTGCTAGTAAATTAAATCGTACAAGGGAGCTCAGAGTACGGTAAAACGTTTTGAGAGTTCTTGCTGTTTAAAAGACAGACGATCAGGAAGACCTAGGATAACGTTGAAGGTTGAAAATATTAGAGTACTGGTTATTTGCAACCGGAACAAATGGCTAACAGTTCCACAAATTCGTACAGATTTTAATTATGGTAGATCGATTCTATTATTTCTAACCACAGTGAAAACATAAAAAATCGCAAAATGCGGTTGGATTGGGCAGAAAATCACGAAAATTTGAGGTCATTTGAGGTCATTTGAGGACTGGAGCAGAATCCTTTGAACTAACGAATCCAAGTATTAGGATCGCACCGAAGAACATTTGTCCGTCGATCTGTAGGACAAAAAATGTTGGCAAAATGAATTGTACCAAACGTCAAACATGGTCGGGGCTTTTATGGGAAGGGTTCGATAGGAATATTCAATTCCACCGCCCAACATCGAAGGAGCGCCTTTGGCAAATACTACTACAAGACAAGTGAAAGAATATTAAATAAAAAAGAATTAAAAAACTCATTGCCAGAATGCTTAGAATATACCAGGCAATCATTAGAAACAAATTCAGCTTGAGTTGCGATCGATCCGTCGACGAATTCAGACGTCTCCTTTGCTGATCGCGTGTACCGAATCATAGTGTGATATTGCAGTGACCCGAAAGTAGTAGTGGTACATCAGTGTGTCTAATGTGTTGGTGTATGGCCACTAGGCTAACCTAATACATCAAGACGACTTTTATTTATGTTTCCTTCCTTACATGATAACAAGACTTCTGAGTACAGGAGTCCAATAACTTCGAAAATAACTGAAGGAATCCCTGAAAATACCGGACCCATGGAACCTCCAAAATCTTATGCAAACGCTATTAAATATGAAACCACACCAACTAAGAACCAAGCTGTCATCCTGCAGTCGGTGGACGGAATTAGTATAAAAGAGTATGCCTGCACATTAGGAAGAATAGTTGGACCCAAAACAATTAAATACATATCCAGAATTTCTAACGGAAGAATCTGTATATATCTTGATAAAAAAGAAACCGTCACCTCCCTCATCTCCCAACATAAATCAATCATAATAAATAATAATGAAATAGAATTAAGGCCGATGATACAACCAGCACAACGCATCATCCTCTCAAATGTCTCTCCTACCATCCCCAATTCTGAAATTGAAAATGAGTTCATGAAAAACAACATCCGGGTGTGTTCGAAAATCTCATCTTTAAAAGCAGGTATATCCGATCCTGAATTTTCCCATATCTTAAGCTTTAGGATACAATTATATGTTCACCCAGAGGATGCTAAAAAAGTTCCTGGCTCCTTTGTTATGAATATTGATGACACGCCTCACCGAATATTCACTACCACAGGTACATTAAATTGTTTCGTTTGTAAAGAAGAGGGGCACATTGCCAAGCAATGCCCTAACATTCAAACAAATGAAACTGAAGATAACATAACAGCTATTACACCGCCTACTCTAACTCAAATGTCAACTCCATTGATAAATAAAGAATCCATGATAGACCTTAATCGATCAAAAATTTCTGAATTACCGACAACTAATACTACAATTAAAAGACCTCTCTCATGCACTTCAGAAACCACTTCAAGTAATTCAAATATAAACGAAGAAAATTTCAAACACCCTGAAATTGCTGTCAAAAAGAAGATCGTTAGAGTAAAAAAAATACGGCCAGTATCTCCCTCCCCTTCTGAAAGCAAAATAGAGGAATTGCTCAACCCCGCTAAAAACATAATTGAAAATCCCGACAATAAATTTATTCTTAACTATACCCAATTATTAAGTTTCCTAGAAAACTCTTTTGGAGCCGCAAACCCAACCGAAATAGCATACGAAAATACAGAAAATATACCGGAACTAACAAAAATGCTTCATAAAATCTACCCTCTCCTGACTGGACGAAGTATCAAGAACAGAATACATAGGTTATGCAAAAAACTCACAAATAAACTACTAGATGATTCTAGACCTTGGACATCAGACATAGACACTGACACTTCATAACGTACTATTATCTACCTTTCCTTAAATTAAATAATTATCAATAATCAATAAATGAAAAACATCATACAATGGAACATCAATGGTTATTACGCTCATTATGAACAGCTACAAATTATTATAAAGCAACATAACCCAGTAATAATATGCCTACAAGAAACAAATTTCAAAAAAAGTCACCATACAACTCTACGTAATTATGAAATTTTTACAAAAAACAGAGAAAATGACAACTTCGCCAGCGGAGGGGTGACCATCGCAATTTCCAACAAGTTTCACGCCACAATGATCCCTGTAAACACTAGTATAGAAGCGATCGCAATAGCCACTTCGTTACCAATATCGTTAGGATACGATGGAATCAAATCTGGATCAGTTCTAAGAAGACAAAAATCCACAACGTTGTAAAAGATTTCACTCAACAAATCCCTATCAGTGAGCTAAATAGGAAGGAGAGGATAATAATGTCTCGCCTGAGGACCGGCCACACCAGGATTACTCATGAATATTTACTCAAAAAAAAGGAACCACCAATCTGCAATACCTGTCGTACCAAAATTACTGTTCACCACCTTCTATACGATTGTATAAAATTCGAAGCCTATAGGAAAAAGCATAAAATTATCCCCCACACGGCACTGACTTCAGAAAAGAACATAAAAAATACATTGGAATATCTATTCGACTCCGACTTAACTAACAAAATCTAACCCAGTATTGAACCGTCGCTAATGACCTGGTAGTCGATGCGACGTTAAACACTCACATAAAAAAAAAGACAAAAAAAAAAAAGAAAAAAGACAAAAAATTCAGTTTATTCGATGAAAAAACGATTTAAGAAAAGTATCTATTTCTTTATAAAAAGAAAAAAAGCGAATGGAAATCCAAAATGTGTAATTTACTAGACATTTTGATAAATAAAATATCCCCAGTTCCTGCAAAAATGTGCAACTTTTCTTTAATACATCCTGTTTTCCTTGAAACCCGTAATGATTCGAACCTTTCGGCCGATTGTATACGTGAAACTTCTTTTGTTCAACTAATAGAAAATCATTAAATGTATCAAATGTAGGGAAAATTTGCCATTATCATATCAACTTTCATACTAAAACTAAATTTATTGAATCCTAAGCATCGAAAGAAAATTTATTCATACATTTAGAAAACTTTATATGAAATTTAGATATGGTTCTCTACAAATGTACTTACAACACAAGTGATTGAAAAGATTCAATACAAGGACTGAAATACTTAAGAATAACTCAAGAAAACAATCCAGTATCATCAATAATAATGATCTGCAGAATATAATTACTATGAATCGAATCAAAATAAATTCAAAACCGTTATACATAGCACATATTAAAAAATTCAATTTTATATATTTTTTATTAGGGTGAAGTCATAGTATGAATTCTGTAACATTTTCGTTTTAAGCAATTCAAATATTATATCAAATAATCCTTAATTGTTTGGATGAAAATTTCACTGGCAGCAACTAACGTGTGTCATCGACGGTTCATGTAGCACTCAAAATATGCATTTACGAAATCAATCCTTGCAAGAATTAATGGACAATTAATTAGAACGAATAAATTGAAAACTGCGTTGAAAAAATTTTAAAAATGAATTAAGGAACTAATGTAATTGACTTTTAGTGCTTTCATTATCGAACTATTATCACTCATTGTCACTTTAATATTTACTGCAAAACTAAAAAATAATTTGGAACGAATAAAAACCATTCCGCGTACAAAAAATCCCAACAGCACAAATCCCTTAACTTTTTAATTTCTTAAGGGGCCATTCTACTGTGACGGATTGAAAAAATCGAATTTTTGTTTGCATTTTCTTAGACTTTAACATGTTAAAAACTTGTTCCCAAAGGGATTTAACAGAATTCGAAAAATTAACGATGATATGTGCCTTCACACGAAGCGCCGTTCTGCCGCGCACAGCTATCTGAGCGGTCGGCTCATCCCAGAAAGCCCGGAATTCTATTATAGATTTGAATCCATACGATAGTATGATAGTGAAGAAGCTTGAATGTGTTCTACACGTGAAAAAAAGGTTTGGAAGTTGATTGAAAAGTGTGAAGAAAAAGAATAAAGGTATAGGAGTTTTTTTTCCCATTTGTATGGGAATCGTAATTGGCCCAATAACTAAAACTTTCGTTGATAATCGCGATAACATCCGCAAAAGGCACGTAGCGATAAAAAGCCAATAGGCGTCGAAAGAGGCTCGGACAGCTCGTAGAACTGCAGCATTAACACTATAGGAATTCTAGGAAGAGAAGGAAGGTGTACTGTATGGCCCTGGGATAGCTAATTAGCTTATAAATATAATCAAAACTTTCTATATACACCTAAACAGTACTTGAAACTTTCAACGCGTTTTTCTCAAAACCACATTTTTGGAAATGGCTGCCACGATAGCTCCATAACGGATTGACCGATTCACTTCCCGCTTGACAGATGTGTTCAATAGATGTGTCATTCTCGTCCCTACCAGAATTGCTTCGATTGGAATTTTTTTCGAATTTTGGGAATGTAAAACATTCCGATTTTTTTACCAAAATTTAAAATTTTTTCTTTAGACCAGCGCCAATTTTTTTCTGTTCAGTATTTTCAAACTATTCTGGTACCGACGATAGCCACGCTCATACAGATCAAGAATCTTGTTTATTTTCTGTTTTCAAATCACTACAACAGCTGGAATCATGGCAGCCATAGAAGGCTGTTTGTTTTACAACGTCATAAAAAACGTTCTGCAATTTTACACACATATGCTCTCCTGGCTCGCAAAAATTTTTAAATAAACTTAAGGTTATAATAAACAAATATCCCAAGCCGCAAAATGATATGTTGTTTAGTTTACGCACAAAAAATTCCCAAAAATCGTCTTGATTTCCGGCCGTCACAGTAGAATGGCCCCTTAAACGAGGCTATCTTGAAACCTTTTTAACAGGGTAATACAGTCAAATAATTCGAATCCTAAAGGAAAAGCTAAATAAAAAGACCTTCGGCCTGGAGAGGTTTCGACTTATCGAAGTTCTTAAATAAAAGAGGTTTAACATAAAAAAAGCCGACTTACAGAAGCTTCGGATGAAGGTTCATAATTTTTCAATTGTGAAGGCTTAATAAAAAAAATTCAGTTTTCGAATTACCGCATATATCGCATAAAGTAAAATATAATAACGAACAAATGCTAATATGATTTACAAAGTTAAGACTCATTTGTACTAAAAAAATCTATGTTTCTACTCTGGCCGCAGATTTAGCACTTGTTTTCCTCTTACGCTTTAAATTATCACACAAAGTACTTCTTTGTATAAGTTTATTTGCATAACTTTTAAAATAATCAAAAGACATAACTATAATTTCCAGTTATACAAGCAATAAAAGTTTAACCAGTAGAAATAAACTTCGACTCGTGGAGGTCTGACTATTCTAAATTTCAGTTACGGAGGTAAATATGTGTCTAAGTGTGTGGCAAATAATTCGAGTTAAAGCAAGTTTTTGTTTCATTTTATAGAGGTTTTAAGGTTAATAAGGTTTAAGTTATCGAGGTACGATTATAACATAGAGAAAATATACAAATTATCGCAAATGAGATAAATACTATAACGTTTGGTATAATATTTAGAAGATGAAACAATTCCCATTCCAGTTTCATTTATTTAACCCCTTCGCTTATAACTACATGTAATACTCGAAATACCCATTAAATATGGATGTATATTCGAATCAGTGTGAGGCAGAAAATTGATCCGTGATTGACGACTGAATTACTACTTGTAACGATTGAATCGTTACTTGCAATTAATGATTATATTTGTTTTAATGATTTTTAATCTCAATTAACGATTTAATGCTTTCAATTGTTAATTGCGATTAAAGACTATAGTAGAAATTTAATCGTTAGTTGCGATTAATAACATAAAAAAATGTAATCGATAATTGCGTAGTAATTCAATCGTCGACAAAATAGTTCACTAAGGATTAACTACTTTAAATGTAAAATCTGATTAAAATAACCATTAATAAAAAGGGTGTATTATTGCATTTACATAATCCAAGTTATTGAATTCATGCTGTCACGAAACTCAAAACTCATAATAATAAAAGCCTAAAATAATAAAAATGGATTACTTTTCAAAAATAATTAATAAATATTAATGAATCATTGCATTCAAATTATTGTTTCTAATAAAAATCGTAGTTTTCTATCGCTCTAAGTCATTTATAGGTCATTCAGTTAATTTTGAAAATAGTCCAAGTCAATTTAAACTTTTCGTATGAGATTCACATAAAATTTCACATTCTTAATAAATTTTCATTAATCAAGACTAATAAAATTATCAATTAAAATATTGCATAATATACAAATATTTTTTAACCTATTCAAGTGCAATCCATTAAATATCTCGAAACAAGAAATGTATGACTTAGACCACTTTCATAATTATGGGTACAAATAAAGGGAAATGGAAACAACTTACCACCAGTAAAATGATTCATCGAATACGAAATTTTTTATCTTTTTCCCTTCCAGCTGCCACTATTATAGCTCACTGTCAAAATGGTGTCGAGTAATTACAGTGAACAAGACGCTTCAGAGTTGACGAAAAACCTAGCCAGTTAAATAAGCGAACAGGCAATCAGCCTTTGATCTTCTCTTCATCGCAATGACGACGATTCACGTCGATCTTAGACACGCAATCTCCAACAACCACAAAACAGAGATGTTAATATAAGGAAAACATAATATCTAAGAAGCATGATATACAGGTACATAAACTTCGAGCGCTGATGCATTATTTATTTTTAAATCGAAGAATGTCATTTCTTACTTATCCGATTAACTTAAGGTTATACATAATTACGCACAACTAAACATATTCATCTCTAAAGATCGATCGCTGAGTTATATTCAACATTGGGTTTTATTTATAATTTTTACAAAACATCGTACAATGGAGTTAATTATAATTGATGTTGTGAATAATGTTGTAATGCATTATTGTGAGATTAAGTGTGCTCTATGATGGAATTAAATCAAACCATTGATAGTTACGCTTTTATCATTATAACTCTTCTGAAAACAAATTAATTTATATTTGTTGGAATGTTCTGGTTGGAATCTTCTGTTTCTTATCGACCAGCCTTCTTGAATGTTCGATGCTTGTCGCAGTTGTTAATGATACTCATTGCTCATTAGAGCTCGCTCGCTACTTTATAATTGCAGGGTGATACCAACCATCTTTTGTCGCTCGTCTCTATACTAATGTCAACCATATCAATATTTTGTAGCCTAATACTAATTACTCAAATGAATATATGTATATATCTTGATTCCATAACACATACCTAATTGAGAATAAAATTTTATCTACAGTTGCCTAAACCTAAATTTTTCTCAAAACATAATTAATGATTAAGAATAAAGCAAAATAATCAAATTTGTGTTGAAATAATTAATAGCTAAGAGTATTCGACATACTAAATTTATTAAAGACTGTAATTTTAAAAACAGAAGACCTAGATGTAATTATGGATACATTTACAGTTAAACTTAATACTCTTGTGTCACTCCGCTGTACGATGCATTTGCAAATAATTTGAAATTATTTGGAACTATTAACTGATTATATTATATCAGTTATGTTATATTTGATATGAATTTAATTACAACTAATAGCAGATCAGTCGCGTGTTGACGCTCGTGAAAGTAAAACGCTCGCTGTTTCGCGTATTCCTAAATATACAAAGCGAACTGTTTACGTCGCATCCCAACTCGATTGGGAGCGACAAGCGTATCATTTTTTGATATTTTTCAATTTAAGGATTAATTCCTGAGTACAGGAATCTCCTTCATACAAAATGGATAAAACCAACGCTCCTCAGGATAGGACCTCTCAAGACTCTACATACGCTAGTGCCATCCAGAAAGATATCTTCCCAACTAAGGAACAAGCCATTGTGCTGGACGCATACGATGACATTACAATAAAAGAATACATTTTTGGCGTCGGAAAAGTTATAAATCCAGTCAATATTAGGTTTGCATCAAGAATTGCTAATAATAGAATCTGTATGTGTCTTGCGAGCAAATCTCTTGTTGACAAACTCACGTCAGGTAATGCTAACATTCTTATCAAAGATCGGCTGCTCCCGGTCAGACCCTTAATTATGAAAACAAAAAGAGTTATTCTTTCAAACGTGTGTCCAATTATTCCACATAGTGCGTTATCTAACATTTTCAATCAAATGGAAATCAGAACAGTATCACCTATCTTCTTTGGAAAAGTAGGATATACAGAGGCCAGCTTCACGTACATACACAGCTTTCGCAGGCAGGTATATACAGGGTGTTAATCTACCTCTGGGCCGCAATGAAATGGGGGGTTCTAGCCGGTAAAATAAGACGAAAATCAAGAGTGACGAAATGTCGTTAAACGCTTCGTTAATTAATTATTAGCAGTTAAAGATTGCCCAAATTAGCCAATCCTGCTGCAGCGCCGGCCGTTGGGCTCGCCGCGCACAGGCGAACCCAGGACCGTATCAACATGTGTTACAACGCTTACCTCGTAGGGCGCAGAAAAACTTGTTTGTCACTCAAGAGACGGACGACACAAAATCAAAACTTCGGTCACCTTCCAAAAAGTATTCAATGATCGTTGAATAGCATTAAACCTACTTACTCGCAAAATCCACAAGAGCATGCCAGAACTCGCCCATTGGGATTTCCGAGTAAAGAGAGTTAATGATCTCTTAAAGCAGATAGTACACTGCCCAAAAGTGAAGCACCCACACGCATTTAAATCGCGGCTGTCCCGTCCGCGAATATGTACTGAATAATACACTCACACTGCGATTGTCCCGTCCGCAGGGTCCACAAAAAGGTACACAACACACCTGCACGAACCAGTCACAATTTATATCGCCACTAAAATGTATGATTTTCTCTCTTCTTTTGCACTCTCACGACAATACCACATATTTCATTTAAAATTAAATAAAATAAGCTCTTATTTAAAAGAAATTAACTGTACAACACCAGGAAGGTGCAACTGAAACCGAACTTCACGAGTTTTGTCATGAGACTGGGAAACGCAGTGGTCGAAATTCCTATAACCCAATCCGGGTCCTTTATGATTGTATTTTAACGTTTTCTTGCTTTCTAAATTGCGAAATATGGCTTGATTTTTTGGAAGAAACCCTCCAGAAAGAGAAAGCTGTTTTTTCGGTTAATGTTTGCTTCGTAATATATCTATTATTCAAATTCAAACACAGTAAAAGAAAAACTAAGAGAGCGTTTCTCAAATTTATCTATCCACATGTATCACGCACTCGTAATGAACTCAGCGATAAAATCACACGACGAGAAAATAAACCACACATCAATACAATGTTTCGTTAACGACTGATCTCTGGTGGCGATCGAACGCGGTCGATGACAAAAGAATATCAGTCCTCCAACGCAATCGCAAAGGAATCCTTCTTCCCGTGTATTCGTCAGTCGTCATTTGGTTCTGCTGTTGTTCAGTGGCGGAATTATTTTTCGACTTCTTTTAAAACGCTTTTTTAGATCGTTCCTGATTACAGTTAATTTCTTTTAAATAACAGCTTTTTTTATTTAGTTTTAAATAAAATATAATTGTGAGTGTGTTTGTGCCACACGTATGTGGTGTTGTCGTGAGAGTGCAAAAGAAGAGAGAAAATAATACATTTTAGTGGCGATATAAATTATGACTGATTCGTGCACGTGTGTTGTGTACCTCTTTGTGGACACTGCGGACGGGACAGTCGCGGTGCAAGTGTAATATTCAATAAATATTCGCGGACGGGACAATCGCAATTTGAATACGTGTGGGTGCTTCACGTTTAAGCAGTATACTATCTGCTTTAAGAGATCATTAACCCTCTTTACTCGGAAATCCCAATGGGCGAGTTCTGACATGCTCTTTTGGATTTTGCGAGTAAGTAGGTTTAATGTTATTCAACGATCATTGAATACTTTTTGGAAGGTGACCGAAGTTTTGATTTTGTGTCGTCCGTCTCTTGAGTGACAAACAAGTTTTTCTGCGCCCTACGAGGTAAGCGTTGTAACACATGTTGATACGGTCCTGGGTTCGCCTGTGCGCGGCGAGCCCAACGGACGGCGCTGCAGCGGATTGGCTGATTTGGGGCAATCTTTAACTGCTAATAATTAATTAACGAAGCGTTTAACGACATTTCGTCACTCTTGATTTTCGTCTTATTTTACCGGCTAGAACCCCCCATTTCATTGCGGCCCAGAGGTAGATTAACACCCTGTATTTACCCCGACGATGTAAATAAACTTCTGGAGAACCTACAAGTAAGACATGATGATACTTCCTACTGGATCTTTATCTCTACAGACAATTTAAAATGCTTACAATGTAAAAGGGAAGGACATCTGGCGAAACAGTGTCCTAATCCTATCAGTGAGTCACCTCTAAAATCTGACAGACCCTCCTTTTCAACCCAAGCATTAAATTCTAGTAAGGAAGCCTCATTCCATCCTCTGAACCTCATTTCCACGGAGAAACAACCGGTTTTAAACGTTGATTTCATGGATCTTTCTCAAAACATAATCTCTAGTAAGCGACCACTCTCCACAAGCTCCAATAGCGCTTCTCATGTTGAATCGGAGACTATAGATAAAACACCTATTTTGACGGATGCAAACACCCCCATACACAAGGAGGCCTCTCCCTTTGCGATTCCCTCCTCAACAAGGCGACTCATCTCTCCTTACAAGAGGCAGAAGAAAAACGAAATTAAGTCCAATCAGACTGATCCTAAGACAATAAAACTCGCATTGGAACCAATCAAACATATTTTCACTCAAGATCCGGATGCATATGTTATAAGCTACGAACAGTACAAAGAACTTATAGCTAAAGCCAAAGGAAACCCGGACATAGTACAGCTGGCACAATCTTACACTGATAATCTTTCTTCTTTAACCAAATTACTGCGACAAACTTACCCCAGCTTTTCAAATAGATCCATCAAAAACAGAATTTCACGAATCATTAAAAAACTCGAACTACATGGTAGCTGGACTGAAGAAAAGGACAACGAAGACGATCCTCCTTCTTCTCGAGATCCAGAATCTGACACGGAATGCTCCATATCATCAGAGGACCCTTCTCCTCACTTGCACAAAAATGAATCTGAATAGCCGTAATCTACGCTCTAGAACTGGACTGAAGGTGCTCTACTGGAACTGCAGAGGAATTTGCAGTCGCAGGGAGGAATTACAAAAACACCTAGAAGAAGTAGATGTACTTATAGCCGTAGAAACTAGTCTTAAAAGTCCTAAAAATTTGATCTCTCCGATTTTTATATATACAGAATCGACAGAACCCGTAGACCTGGCGGTGGTCTTATCTTCCTGGTAAGAACATGTTTTAAATTTACATCTATCCAAGATCTTTGTCGTATTTCTGACAACCTGGAAACAGGAGTGATCAAAATACATAACTTATCTACTATCTTAATCTTAGCTGCTTGCTACAGAGTTCCCGGACGCTGTGTTTCACAGTCGGAATGGAGTCAGCTTTTTTCATCAATAAGTACTCATGGCCCTAGTCTTATCCTTGGTGATTTCAATTCTCATCATACAATATGGAACTGCATTAATACTGATACCAATGGAACCAAGCTTCTAAATGCCATAAATGATTCTGATTTAATCTTAGTTAACTATAACACGCTTACTCATATTGACTATCATAGGAACAGACTATCTAACATAGATTTAGTTCTCTGCTCACCTGCTATTCATGATCTGGTCAAACTCAATGTACTAGAAGATACCTGGGGTTCGGACCATTTCCCTATAAGTATTAATCTTCTAATCGATAAAGTACTCTTCATGAAAGAGCAACGGCGACTCTCATCCAAAAAAAAACAAATTGGATCATATATCATGCTTTAATGGAACAATCGTATCCCAAACTTCTGGACCCTTCATATGAGTCTCTTGATACCATTGAAAATTTTGTGAAGGCATTAACCTCGAAGCAGATGTAACGTACGTCTGGAATAAATGTAAAATCCTAAAAAATAAATGGGCCAGTGTTAAATATAATGAAGCATATCGTTTGGACCGATCAACTATAATCGAAGAGGCAATCAAAAAGCTTAGTCCTCCTTGGGTTCCTACTGTGCCAAGCCATTCCTTCCCAGAATCCTGAATGTATTGCTCTCAAGGAGTCTATTGCAATGGCTTCTGAGTCCTCTCACGATAACGTTTTTATATACTCAGATAGTCTATCTGCTTTGCAAGCTTTAAGCAATAGAAAGCTTTTCTTTTACTGGATTCCCTCTCATATTGGTGTAACTTTTAACGAAAAAGCGGACAGCCTTGCAAGAGAAGCTTTCCTTCCTGATGTGTCATCCAATATTCTGGTTCCACACTCTGATTTTTCCCACTGCTTTAAAAAGCAGGCCAAGACTGAGACAGAAAGACGGATTATCGCGGAAGCTGCATTCAAGGCTCTCGATACTAAGTGTCAATGTGGATGCCTAGTGCAGGAACCCAATCATATGGTATGGCAGTGCCCTATCCTTGAGGATGGTAGAAATATGTTATTAAATAAATTGTGTAGTATGGGTTACTGGCCGCCCTACACAATGGACTCCTTTTTGAGCAAGCCATTTATCGCTCCCCCCCTGCTATGTATTTATAAGTTCCTAAAAAGTCACAACCTGCACCTCTAATTTATCTGTAATGCGCAACAACAATTTAACAATAGCCTTAAGCTCCGATAATAAATTCGAAAACATTTATTGTATTATATAGTATCGTTTACCTTTTATCGCTTTTATATTGTACATTCATGTAATTTCTAAGACAAAAATGTATTCTCTGTACCGTTAGTATGCACAGCAATGTGCATGCTGCTAATAACCCTGTAATGGGTTCTATAGCGGGAAAAAAAAAGAAAAAAAAATAGCAGATCAGAAATAACACATATCATGCTGAAGTGTTAACGAACAAATGAAATGAAATTCGGATCGTAAACGTATAACAAATTTATATGGAATTTTATATTAATTAAAAACGTTTTACTCTTGTATTATTGAATCATGAACATGTTTCTCAGTTTGTACCTTTAAATTCTGATTACAGTTTCTTAATTTAATTCACTTAAGTCTTGAAGTAGTCATAAAATTTATTCTGATTAGAAATGTTTTGGAAGGGTTTTGTCAGCTAAAATAAGAATTAAATATAACTAATAATTTTTTATTGAAAATCGATAAGTATAAACAAAGTGTACACTACGTTTACCCTCTCAATACCAAATAGGAATGGGTAGGTGATACTTTAGACCGTTTACACTACTATTTGGAAAATTTCCAATAAAATATCTTGTACTAATTTAGTTAATTTACGATGTGTTTTTTAAAATTTTGATACAATACTTTTATTTCACATCATCTAATTCCAGATGCTATTCAATAGAATTTAAAACATTCAAAGTATAAAGTTTGTGTTAATAGATTTCTACGTATGAGATAAGCATAGCTACCCTAGATTAGTAATAATTGATGTAACAAAGAAAGACTTCGTACTGTGAAAGGTAACGATAAAGAAAAAATGAACTACTAAAGCCGCGTCCAACAATACCAACTACTGTTCGCTGAGGCGTTCGCTGCTCACTGCTCGCTGTTTGCGAAAGTGTCCACACTGCTGGCGAGCACAGCTCGCGAACTGTTCACGAGCTGTTCGCGAACAGCAGTGTGGACGCGGCATAACAAGGGAAGTTTGCGAACTCGGAAATTCAAAAAAATATGAAACTTGATGTACAGGTAGAGTAAATACATACAGTGCTGGACAAAAGTATTGGCACAGCACGATTGTTCTGATACAAATGCTTATAACTGTGAAATAAATCGATAAAAAGAAAAAATTTTTTAACGCATTTATTTATTTATTATTCTAGTTTGTTATTTAACAGGAACAGTAATATAAATAAAGTGACATGCGAAATAATAACAAAAACATATTTATTGTGTGTTTTAAACGTGGATAAAAGTATTGGCACATTGTATAAAATTTAGTGTAATTGCATCTGCCCCAAAAATTTTCGATTGTCACCTGATGGTATAGGTAGAGGATTTCCCGATAGCCATTTTTTCTAACAATCTTTCTAAAATTCAGTTGATTAGCAACATAAAAAGCGTAACAAGTAATAATGTCGAGAAAAGGGAAAGAAACTACAATTGAAGAGAGAAGTATAATATTAAATTTGCATAAAATGCGGAAGTCTTATACTGAAATAGCAAAATGTGTTAATAGAAGTCGATTCACTATTAGAAATGTCGTAAAACGATTTGAGAATCAATCAGATTTCAAAAGTAAGAATCGAAGTGGACGTCCGTCGAAATTAACGGTCAGAGAAAAACGGAAAATTGTAAAGGCAGTGAAAATAAATTGTAAATTAAACTCATCACAACTTAAAGCAATGTTAAATGAAGAAAATCAAAAAGAAGTAAGTTCGAAAACTATACGGAGAGTATTGAAAGATGCGGGGATAGTCTGCGTGTGTTGTACGCAGGAAACCATACGTATCCAAAAAGAATCGGAAATTAAGGAGAGAATTTGCAAAAGACTTTATAAAAAAGGATCCCATATTTTGTAATAACGTACTATTTTCAGATGAAAGTAAATTTAATATATTTAAATCAGATGGCAGGGTATTGGTTTGGAGAAAGCCAAATACGGAAATGGATCCCCAAAATTTACAAGCCACCGTGAAACATGGAGGAGGTGGAGTCATGGTATGGGGTTCTAATGCAGTGTCTGGGGTTGGTGAATTAGTGTTTATAGATGAGATTATGGACAAGTATATATATTTAAATATATTAAAGGAAAATTTATTTAAAAGTGCTGCGAAATTTAATCTCCCGCGTGATTTTTACTTCCAGCAAGATCACGATCCAAAGCATACTGCCTATATTGTACGACAATGGATCGTTCACAATACTGCTCATACGCTAAATACACTACCCCAGAGTCCAGACATGAATCCCATCAAACATGTTTGGAATGAATTAGAAAGGAGAATTAGAAAACATAATGTAACGAATAAAAACCAATTAAAAACGATTATTTTGCAAGAATGGAACAATATAGAGCCACAATTTATACAAAAATTGGTGTCTTCAATGCCAAACCGATTGAAGGAATTTATTATGAAGGAAGGAAGTCCAACCAAGTATTAATTTTTAATTTCTAGGTACTTTCAATCATTTGTGCCAATACTTTTGTCCACGCTTAAAACGCTCAATAAATATGTTTTTGTTATTATTTCGCATGTCACTTTATTTATATTACTGTTCCTGTTAAATAATAAACTAGAATAATAAATAAATAAATGTGTTAAAAAATTTTTTCTTTTTATCGATTTATTTCACAGTTATAAGCATTTGTATCAGAACAATCATGCTGTGCCAATACTTTTGTCCAGCACTGTACCTATTTTTTGTTCGTGCCCAATGTCATTTTCAAGGGATGATTTCACGCCTTAAAGAAAATGTAAAATTATCTTTGTCCTGGAATATCTAGAGAATGGTGAGAGATATTGAAAAAGAGTTTAAACAAAAGTTGAATGTTATTTTTATGTTTACAAGAACGTATAAAAAAATTTTTCGAAAAATCGATATTTTTTTAAATTTAAAGTCTGGTGGAGGGGGTAACTCAAAAAATATCGATTTTTCGAAAAATCTTTTTATACATTCTTATAAACATAAAAATAGCATTCAACTTTTGTTTAAACTCTTTTTCAATATCTCTCACCGTTCTCGAGATATTCGAGAAGAAAGATAATTCTCCATTCTCTTTAAGGGATGAAATCACCCCTTGAAAATGACATTGGGCACGAACAAAAAATAGGTATGTATTATGGATGATTTACTCTACCTGTACACCTAGTTTCATATTTTTTTGAATTTCCGGGTTCGTAAACTTCCCTTGTAAGAAGACAAAACTATTTAGATAATATTCTTATAATAAAGCAACAAAATTTTATTACACTATTTTATATAGTGTCGTACTGGAACGTTCGTATATATAAAACAAAAGTTTCGGTTTACACGTTCGGTGCGATACGGGACTGCGTAGAAGGCATAGGCCAGGTGGCGGACCATAAACGTGACAAAATGACGATCGCCGGCGAAAACCGTGCCTGCAGTCAGTCACAGTCGAAACATAGTGTTGCACGGACGTTTTTCTTTACATTGTAGCTTTACATATTCTTGGTCCTTCTGCATTCCGCTAATTTTAAGATTCCTACATATAGGTAGATAGTGTGTATATATATATAATTTTTTATATAAAGCACACAATTCAAAGGGACTAATATTATTTTCATGAATGCAATTACTTAATTTAAATGAATTTAATTTATTTCAATATACGGATAAATACTAAATATACAAAAGTAACGTAGTAGTAATAACAACAATAATGTAGTCTAATTGGATTTATCGTACTTACAAAGTAGATTGAAATAAAATCAGAGAGAAAATGAGAAATATTAAACAAAAATACCGAGTTACAGCTTACAGTTAGTAAAAATAGAAGTGAAGTTTCGTACAAAGAAATGAAAGATTGTTAAGTATCTTAAATTTTTTAAGGATTGTAAGTAAATATTGACTATAGAACAGATCCTGTTAACACAGTAAGTGCTACACGCCAGACCGTATGGATCGGCCACAAATTTTAGGTTCATGTTATGCCGCGTCCACACTGCTGTTCGCGAACAGCGAGCAGCGAGCAGCGAGCAGCGAGCAGCGAACTCCTCAGCGAACAGCGAACAGTGTTCGCTCGGGAAGCGGTACATCAAAGAAACTGTTCGCGAGCTCGAAGCGTATCTGGACGCGTTTGTAACACAGTATGTGGCAAAAAGCTAATAGCGAACTGCCCATGAATTCAGAGCGAACAAGCTTGTAACTGTTCGCGAGCTCCAGTCTGGATATGCTGCGTTTTCTGTTGGCGAACTGTTCTCTTCTATGTGGACGCGGCTTTACAGCAACACGCGGGGTCTACCCTTGCATATTAATAGTAAAACTAAAAATTTCGCTTAGGGGACATCGGTCTTTGTTCAGTCAATACTTTAAGAAAAACAATATAGTGTAAAATAGTCAGTGTGATTTATTAAAACATGGTAAACGAAGGTTACAAAATTTTGTGTACCATTTCATATAATCTAGGCCTGAATGGAACAGCAACTAAAATAGGCTGGGCTCTCAACGTGTTAAGGGAATCAGTGTTAATAAATTTATAATTATAAAATCTTGGCTTAGAACTACAGCGAGAGTCATGAAATGTCGAGTAGGATCGTTGAAGTACGCACGGGTTACAGTAGAAGAATTCTTAGTATGCCCATAAATAACTTTGTACATAAAACACAGATCAGCTATAACACTTCTGATTTCCAATGTTGAAAATTGAGTTGTCGCTTTATCGGAACCATAATCATGGTTTAATCTCGAGGTAGAACTACTAATAATCGAACATTCTTGTTTCTATTCTGCTTATGTGCAAGAGTAGAAAGAACTATATAATCTACGTTTATTCAAATATATATGGTAACTAGTATGGTAGCTGTTTTACTCAACAGAGTTGTACAGAAATATACAGCTAAAAAATTGGGATATATAAAAGGTAGTGCTTTTAGTTACACTTACTATTAGATTTGAAAATGCTGCTGAAGTCAAGTATTTTTTATGAGATCAAAAATTACTGACATCCAGTAGACTCCACCTTATCAGTTAAGGATTAAACATAAATAATACTGGCTGTTCATATCAACATATGGAATTGATCATGTCCTATGGCAGTGGTACTCTGACACTCGCAGCTTGAAATTTATTTAGGATTTAAAATTACTAGGTTTCCATCTTCCTATGTCAAGTAATGTGCTACTCTATAGACCTACCAACACTTATTCCTAAAAGATTGTGGTTTAAATATGTGATGTCACTATCTCGTTACTAACAATTAAGTTACACTATCTACGCAATAGCATAAGTTTAATGTCGTAAACATTATGTATGTAATACTAACTGTAGAATAACCTCCTCTACTGGAGGTTACACTTGCACAGATACAAAATAAAAATCCCTTAATGTAATAATGTGAATATATTTACCAATTATCTATATTTATCATGTATTATTATTACAGTACTTCGTATTTCAGTCATGCTAACACCAATACCTCGTAAAAATATAAGCTTTGCCAGTTATACACTGAATCGCTACGAACAGATTTCACCCTATATGTACAAAGTAAAAAATATTGTATGCCTATTTATATTTATATGCAGTTTTATTAAGAAATAGGTTATTCGAATAATATAGCACCTGGATAAAGATGATTTGTAATTAAAATAAAATGATCTGCTTTAAATCTGTGCTCAATGTTGATAACGTTATATAAAAACGAACACTTATGTCGGTAATTATTGGGAACAGAATGTTCAATACTGCTTTTTATACCTAAGACCTCCGGTCGGCTATACAGAAAAATGTGGATTATCCATATTAATCAGAGGGCAGATCAGAATAACCAATCTGCAAAAATCAGACTTTTAACCCTTTTAGTGCCGGGAGCCGATATATCGGCCCGCGCCTCGTAGCGCTTTACTATTCGCATTGCGGGAGAACTCCATCTCAAAATAAATTTGTAATACGTTATAAATGATCTAATTTCATTATGAGAGAATTAAAAAAAATAGTTTTTCATTTTAACTCTTTGTGGACGACGACTTTTTCCCATCGGTTGGAGGTACCGAAATCTAACATAAACACCGATGGTGGCCGTTCAGGCGACATCCGAGCTGCGGCGTCAATCGCTGTGGCGTTGGGCCCTTATCCGACCTTTTCGAGAGCGTTTTATATAAACAACTGTTTGAAGACTTTCATGAAATCACGTTGCATTGCCGCAGCGAGACATAGGATCAGTTAGTTTCTCCTCGATCGTTCTTGTGAACAGTATATTTCGTCCCAGTTGCAGTTTGAAAGCGTCATTTTTATTATTGCCGTTGTTTTCCGCTTGTGTCGAACATTGTTGTTTTTGACAAACCAACAATTAGCAAGACAGGATATCAAAAATCTTGCCACCAACCTTTTTATAAAAAATACACCGTCATGGATGACGCGGAACTAGTCTGAATGCTTGACGAGATGGATCTAACACATAGTGACGATGAAGAAATCGTGGCATTAAGAAGTCGGAATCCACGTAGAATATACAGTGATAGTGATGAAGCGGATGATAGTGAATCAGATCTTGAAGAAAACGATAGTGAGGAAGCGCTGAGAAATTTCCGTGAAGTTACCGTGGCGAATGACAGCGAACATAATGCTCGGCCGCAATTTATGGAAATTGCTGAAGCTAAACATATGCCAGTAAGAAATTCCATACCCAGAGCGTATTTCGGTTTATTTTTTACGGAAGAATTTTTGAGCTTATTGAGGAGTGAGACAAATTGATATGCCAGGCAGTTCTTGAACAGAATCGATGTACCATCAGGATCCAGAGTAGCAGAGTGGAAGACAACCACAGTATCAGAAATGAGGGCGTTTATTGCTGTTCTCTTAGAAATGGGTATCACACGTAGACCGACACTTTTTAGTTATTGGTCAACAAACCATAGACATATACCATGGTTTGGCCAAATGTTTAGCCGAAACAGATTTCAATTAGTTTGTAGGTTTTTCCATGTCGACAATAACAAATTACCAGCACGTGATAGCCCAGAATATGACCCTACGGCAAAATTTGAACCAGTCGTTATCCACGCAAACAATAAATTCAAATTTCACTATTCGCCTCATCAACATTTGAGTATTGATGAATCGCTGGTTGGTACGAAGTGCAGAACGTCGTTGATACAATATCTTTCGAATAAAAAGCATCATAGATAGGGTATAAAGTTTTGGATGTTGACTGACGCAGTTACCCATTATTGCTTATCATTCATTTGCTATAAAGGAGCCACAGATGAAACAGATAAAGAAGAAATAAGGAAGAACGGTCTTGGCTACGTCGTGATTCATAAATTATTGAATATGGGCAATTATTTTATGAAAGGGTATCACTTGGTAGCAGACAATTTTTTTACAAGCATTTCATTAGCAAGAGCACTGTTTGAAAAAGGGACACACATGACTGGCACAATCCGCAGTAATGGAAAATATATTCTACTGTTTATGAAGCCGAAATTGCAAGAGGGCGCATCTAAATACGCCCGAAACAACGAAATATTAATATTAGCATACCGGGAAAAAAAATCTCAGAAGAAAAATGTTTTACTGTTGTCCACATATGAAAAGGCTCAGAATAAAACAACTACAATTAGAAAAAGGAATGCACAGATGCAGGTCGAAAAACCAGCAATTGTGACGGAATATAATAAACATATGGGAGGCGTAGACACATCAGACATGATGTTGTACTCGTATTTGGATGAAAGAAGAGCTCTAAAATATTGGAAAAAAGTCGTTTTCTCCATTTTCTCCCGAATTGTGTTGAATGCCTACATTTTATACCAGCAAAATACAGACGGCAAAATCAAAACACGACTTCAATTTATAACTGATATTATTCAGTCGATAACTACAGAATGGATGGCAGCAAAGAGGATAGCACACGACACACCATTGGCTGAAACATCCACAAATGTGCCCCACATAAGCGTACGAAAACTTACAGGAAAACTGGAAAGAGTTTGCGTGGTATGCAGCAGAAAGGATGGTGGTCCAAAAAGAAAATCACGCACAATTTGCAATAGGTGCAATAAAGGATTACATGGAGTGTGCATTAGTAGCCACGAATGCTAAATAAATTATTTGTGTGAGTTACAATAACAAAATTTTACACATTTACTATATATAAATGTAAATATTTATGTTATTATAATGAAGTATTATGCAAAATTATATCACAAATATGTTTACGACAACATAATTTTGTTTCAGCAATGTTATATTACGTATAACAATTACATATTTCGGAAGAGATAATCCGCCCGGCGCTCACCATGTACGTTCGAGTTATCTTTTATTTTTGTTATGTAATATTGTTTATCTTGTTACAAAATACATTGGAAATGCAAAGTATATACTTCTTAATAATTGGTCCATATAAAATTATGATAAAAAGATGACTTTTTGTATATGCAAATACATTTTGTAAGAGAGAACTCAACTTTTGCTATTTTTATGAACATTTATACCTTTGTTATTTATATAATTTTTAATGAGTAGAGAAAAACTAGTGTCATTGTTTTGTTCTCTATTTCATCCTTAGTACACTGCTTTTTGAATCATGTAAATATTGTTTCTCGTTTGGTTTTTATGAGCATTTTCTCAAACCCTAGTAAAACTGTGAAATTCGGCCGGTTATTCTCGCATAGGCACCTCTTTTTCGCCCGGCACTAAAAGGGTTAAAGCAAACAGAAATTAAGCAATTTTCAGATATGGATATTTTTTACGTGAAAATAATAAGTTAAATAAATCCAGGAAATTTCTATTTTTACTTTATTTAGTAGAGCGAGAGATGGGACTCAGGTGTGAATAAAATAAAAGTGAAGCGATTAGAATATCAATAATATATATATTTAAAATAGTTTAATGACAACAACTTAAACGACTTTACAACCCAACATCTTCAATATGCTTACTTCTTTCACAATCGCACTCTTTCTGCATTCACAGTCGAACTCTTTCTGCCACGCGCTCGCAATTTCACCGGCATATATTATTCCAAGCACTCCTTTCGTTTCTTTCTAATGATCAACCTTGCTCACTGGATGCATTCGATCACGTTCATCTTAAATTCCTATGTCGCAACGTTATTCAAGTGCTCATCTTTCACGCCTTAGAAACACTCGAGTCCAAACATTCTACGTTCACACGACTATCGCCCAACTCAAGTACTCTTCAGATTTTCCCTAACTCGCGTCCAGCCGATCACATTTCTGGAATAGATAATACAGTAGACACTCCTATACCCTTGTTATTCGAATATCCTAATTAATATACAGACCGTCGAGCGTCGAAATCATCCTTCCTTTCGAACGCTCGACACTCGTCAAATTGATATGTGAGTATTTGAAGATGAAGATCAAGGGCGCTGCCTATGTGGAACATTGAGGATTCGAATTGTATTTCCTTTTGACCTTTCGGTTCGAGAATAAATTGTTGTCTGTATGCCAATAGACTGAAATCCTAAACTCAAAAATAGCCTTCGTTTCCGTGTCATAAATTGTGGAGTAGGTGATATGACGGTGTTGATGCATTGTGTGGCTCAACACAGATGATCCGTTATCCGCATAACGTTTCGTAGCGGTGTTTGCATATATTTTTTTTTCTTTTATGTTCCTTTATTAATGTCTCTAATTGTTCTATTTACAATTATTTTCATTCGCCTAGAGAATATTTTGTGATAATATATGGATTTCAATATATTTATCGATAATCCATGGATATGTGGAGATGTTTAGCAGTTGTGTGTGCAAAAGTGTGATTAGATACTAGGTGCAAGGAGATTCACTGGATGTTTCCTGTTGAGTCTTCTGGGGAGACTTGAGAAGTTTATTCGAGTGGAGTTTAACTGTACTATGGCGCGCTGTGGAGTGTTTTATGATTCCTTCTTCTATTGTTGAAGTTTGTAGTACTTTTCTGATGTCACTGTTTCGAATGTACCATGGTACATTTAGTATTGATTTTAGTGTGGCGAATTTTCGGGTTCTTGTACATCTCTTGTTACGATCCAACTTAGATTTTTAGATTTAGTGGTACTTCTTTGAAACCAATAATATATATATTTGTGATTCAACTACCTTAGTTAAGGGTATACCTGCATCAGCCGCGCGTACTTGATAGAAGGAAAACGCTGACTAGCCGCCCTTTCTACTGAAGAATAACTTCTTTATTAAAGTGTCAACTGTTCATAAATTATTATACATATCTATTAATATAGGTTATTCTTAGTGAAAAATAACTACACTTCTCTGTGTTTACTTCCAGACTGTTTATTCTCCATATAAAACAAAACACATAAGAATCATCACGACGACAGGCCATATACGGTAGTGCTCGTAAATATTAGGTCTACCGTAAAGCTCTCTCCGATCATTTCGTTTCAAGTATGGATTATGTATATGCATGCTCATTTAAGCCATATATGGCTCTGTCTCTTTATAACTGCATTCTTCGAAATTAACTATAGTAAAGCTATCTATCTACTAAAAACTAATAAAGTTCATTTGCGGCACTGTATGTTATATGAATTCCAACAGGGTAGAAATGCTACCGAAGCGAGTCGAAATTTGCTGCCCATTTTTGGTGAAGATGCTGTTTTGGATAGAACGCGTAAATGGTTTGAAAAATTTGAATGTTCAAGAGTGTTGCTTAATGTATGCCACGTAACAGATTATTTAATTAATTAGCTTAAAACTTTATTTCAGAACTTTTAGACTCTCCAATATATTCGAATAACGTTATATCTGTGATTGGATCTATAACTATCAAACCATATTTGCTTGTTGCTATAATACCTACCAGTCACCTTCACTACCGAACGACAGCTTGGAATAACTTAACAAAATTCAATGCTTTAATACATTTTACACTGAGGCACTGTTGGAATACTAGGGATTAACAATAATGTACAAATGTTAAGATATTTCAGTAATTTCCTGTACTAAAAATACTCTTCTATAGATTATAATCCCAAATTAAAATAATGCTAAACGCAAACCTTCTTACCACGATAAATGACAATCTGTTTTCGCGTTATATATAGGACTATTTGATTCCTTTGTTGATGCAATAAGACTTTAGTACAACAATATTAGACACCGATTAGTTAACGCTGACACTGGAAAAAAATGTAGAAGCCATATTTGCCATACATTGTTATCATTCTTGTTCACAAAAGCATTCAAGTGAGATATTTAAAAATGGTAAAAACGATACAGATCAGTGTTGAAACTCGAAGGGCTATTATCACACTGAGAAAAGCAGGCGATTCTTTGTGGAATATTGCTAGTAAATTAAATCGTACAAGGGAGCTCAGAGTACGGTAAAACGTTTTGAGAGTTCTTGCTGTTTAAAAGACAGACGATCAGGAAGACCTAGGATAACGTTGAAGGTTGAAAATATTAGAGTACTGGTTATTTGCAACCGGAACAAATGGCTAACAGTTCCACAAATTCGTACAGATTTTAATTATGGTAGATCGATTCTATTATTTCTAACCACAGTGAAAACATAAAAAATCGCAAAATGCGGTTGGATTGGGCAGAAAATCACGAAAATTTGAGGTCATTTGAGGTCATTTGAGGACTGGAGCAGAATCCTTTGAACTAACGAATCCAAGTATTAGGATCGCACCGAAGAACATTTGTCCGTCGATCTGTAGGACAAAAAATGTTGGCAAAATGAATTGTACCAAACGTCAAACATGGTCGGGGCTTTTATGGGAAGGGTTCGATAGGAATATTCAATTCCACCGCCCAACATCGAAGGAGCGCCTTTGGCAAATACTACTACAAGACAAGTGAAAGAATATTAAATAAAAAAGAATTAAAAAACTCATTGCCAGAATGCTTAGAATATACCAGGCAATCATTAGAAACAAATTCAGCTTGAGTTGCGATCGATCCGTCGACGAATTCAGACGTCTCCTTTGCTGATCGCGTGTACCGAATCATAGTGTGATATTGCAGTGACCCGAAAGTAGTAGTGGTACATCAGTGTGTCTAATGTGTTGGTGTATGGCCACTAGGCTAACCTAATACATCAAGACGACTTTTATTTATGTTTCCTTCCTTACATGATAACAAGACTTCTGAGTACAGGAGTCCAATAACTTCGAAAATAACTGAAGGAATCCCTGAAAATACCGGACCCATGGAACCTCCAAAATCTTATGCAAACGCTATTAAATATGAAACCACACCAACTAAGAACCAAGCTGTCATCCTGCAGTCGGTGGACGGAATTAGTATAAAAGAGTATGCCTGCACATTAGGAAGAATAGTTGGACCCAAAACAATTAAATACATATCCAGAATTTCTAACGGAAGAATCTGTATATATCTTGATAAAAAAGAAACCGTCACCTCCCTCATCTCCCAACATAAATCAATCATAATAAATAATAATGAAATAGAATTAAGGCCGATGATACAACCAGCACAACGCATCATCCTCTCAAATGTCTCTCCTACCATCCCCAATTCTGAAATTGAAAATGAGTTCATGAAAAACAACATCCGGGTGTGTTCGAAAATCTCATCTTTAAAAGCAGGTATATCCGATCCTGAATTTTCCCATATCTTAAGCTTTAGGATACAATTATATGTTCACCCAGAGGATGCTAAAAAAGTTCCTGGCTCCTTTGTTATGAATATTGATGACACGCCTCACCGAATATTCACTACCACAGGTACATTAAATTGTTTCGTTTGTAAAGAAGAGGGGCACATTGCCAAGCAATGCCCTAACATTCAAACAAATGAAACTGAAGATAACATAACAGCTATTACACCGCCTACTCTAACTCAAATGTCAACTCCATTGATAAATAAAGAATCCATGATAGACCTTAATCGATCAAAAATTTCTGAATTACCGACAACTAATACTACAATTAAAAGACCTCTCTCATGCACTTCAGAAACCACTTCAAGTAATTCAAATATAAACGAAGAAAATTTCAAACACCCTGAAATTGCTGTCAAAAAGAAGATCGTTAGAGTAAAAAAAATACGGCCAGTATCTCCCTCCCCTTCTGAAAGCAAAATAGAGGAATTGCTCAACCCCGCTAAAAACATAATTGAAAATCCCGACAATAAATTTATTCTTAACTATACCCAATTATTAAGTTTCCTAGAAAACTCTTTTGGAGCCGCAAACCCAACCGAAATAGCATACGAAAATACAGAAAATATACCGGAACTAACAAAAATGCTTCATAAAATCTACCCTCTCCTGACTGGACGAAGTATCAAGAACAGAATACATAGGTTATGCAAAAAACTCACAAATAAACTACTAGATGATTCTAGACCTTGGACATCAGACATAGACACTGACACTTCATAACGTACTATTATCTACCTTTCCTTAAATTAAATAATTATCAATAATCAATAAATGAAAAACATCATACAATGGAACATCAATGGTTATTACGCTCATTATGAACAGCTACAAATTATTATAAAGCAACATAACCCAGTAATAATATGCCTACAAGAAACAAATTTCAAAAAAAGTCACCATACAACTCTACGTAATTATGAAATTTTTACAAAAAACAGAGAAAATGACAACTTCGCCAGCGGAGGGGTGACCATCGCAATTTCCAACAAGTTTCACGCCACAATGATCCCTGTAAACACTAGTATAGAAGCGATCGCAATAGCCACTTCGTTACCAATATCGTTAGGATACGATGGAATCAAATCTGGATCAGTTCTAAGAAGACAAAAATCCACAACGTTGTAAAAGATTTCACTCAACAAATCCCTATCAGTGAGCTAAATAGGAAGGAGAGGATAATAATGTCTCGCCTGAGGACCGGCCACACCAGGATTACTCATGAATATTTACTCAAAAAAAAGGAACCACCAATCTGCAATACCTGTCGTACCAAAATTACTGTTCACCACCTTCTATACGATTGTATAAAATTCGAAGCCTATAGGAAAAAGCATAAAATTATCCCCCACACGGCACTGACTTCAGAAAAGAACATAAAAAATACATTGGAATATCTATTCGACTCCGACTTAACTAACAAAATCTAACCCAGTATTGAACCGTCGCTAATGACCTGGTAGTCGATGCGACGTTAAACACTCACATAAAAAAAAAGACAAAAAAAAAAAAGAAAAAAGACAAAAAATTCAGTTTATTCGATGAAAAAACGATTTAAGAAAAGTATCTATTTCTTTATAAAAAGAAAAAAAGCGAATGGAAATCCAAAATGTGTAATTTACTAGACATTTTGATAAATAAAATATCCCCAGTTCCTGCAAAAATGTGCAACTTTTCTTTAATACATCCTGTTTTCCTTGAAACCCGTAATGATTCGAACCTTTCGGCCGATTGTATACGTGAAACTTCTTTTGTTCAACTAATAGAAAATCATTAAATGTATCAAATGTAGGGAAAATTTGCCATTATCATATCAACTTTCATACTAAAACTAAATTTATTGAATCCTAAGCATCGAAAGAAAATTTATTCATACATTTAGAAAACTTTATATGAAATTTAGATATGGTTCTCTACAAATGTACTTACAACACAAGTGATTGAAAAGATTCAATACAAGGACTGAAATACTTAAGAATAACTCAAGAAAACAATCCAGTATCATCAATAATAATGATCTGCAGAATATAATTACTATGAATCGAATCAAAATAAATTCAAAACCGTTATACATAGCACATATTAAAAAATTCAATTTTATATATTTTTTATTAGGGTGAAGTCATAGTATGAATTCTGTAACATTTTCGTTTTAAGCAATTCAAATATTATATCAAATAATCCTTAATTGTTTGGATGAAAATTTCACTGGCAGCAACTAACGTGTGTCATCGACGGTTCATGTAGCACTCAAAATATGCATTTACGAAATCAATCCTTGCAAGAATTAATGGACAATTAATTAGAACGAATAAATTGAAAACTGCGTTGAAAAAATTTTAAAAATGAATTAAGGAACTAATGTAATTGACTTTTAGTGCTTTCATTATCGAACTATTATCACTCATTGTCACTTTAATATTTACTGCAAAACTAAAAAATAATTTGGAACGAATAAAAACCATTCCGCGTACAAAAAATCCCAACAGCACAAATCCCTTAACTTTTTAATTTCTTAAGGGGCCATTCTACTGTGACGGATTGAAAAAATCGAATTTTTGTTTGCATTTTCTTAGACTTTAACATGTTAAAAACTTGTTCCCAAAGGGATTTAACAGAATTCGAAAAATTAACGATGATATGTGCCTTCACACGAAGCGCCGTTCTGCCGCGCACAGCTATCTGAGCGGTCGGCTCATCCCAGAAAGCCCGGAATTCTATTATAGATTTGAATCCATACGATAGTATGATAGTGAAGAAGCTTGAATGTGTTCTACACGTGAAAAAAAGGTTTGGAAGTTGATTGAAAAGTGTGAAGAAAAAGAATAAAGGTATAGGAGTTTTTTTTCCCATTTGTATGGGAATCGTAATTGGCCCAATAACTAAAACTTTCGTTGATAATCGCGATAACATCCGCAAAAGGCACGTAGCGATAAAAAGCCAATAGGCGTCGAAAGAGGCTCGGACAGCTCGTAGAACTGCAGCATTAACACTATAGGAATTCTAGGAAGAGAAGGAAGGTGTACTGTATGGCCCTGGGATAGCTAATTAGCTTATAAATATAATCAAAACTTTCTATATACACCTAAACAGTACTTGAAACTTTCAACGCGTTTTTCTCAAAACCACATTTTTGGAAATGGCTGCCACGATAGCTCCATAACGGATTGACCGATTCACTTCCCGCTTGACAGATGTGTTCAATAGATGTGTCATTCTCGTCCCTACCAGAATTGCTTCGATTGGAATTTTTTTCGAATTTTGGGAATGTAAAACATTCCGATTTTTTTACCAAAATTTAAAATTTTTTCTTTAGACCAGCGCCAATTTTTTTCTGTTCAGTATTTTCAAACTATTCTGGTACCGACGATAGCCACGCTCATACAGATCAAGAATCTTGTTTATTTTCTGTTTTCAAATCACTACAACAGCTGGAATCATGGCAGCCATAGAAGGCTGTTTGTTTTACAACGTCATAAAAAACGTTCTGCAATTTTACACACATATGCTCTTCTGGCTCGCAAAAATTTTTGAATAAACTTAAGGTTATAATAAACAAATATCCTGAGCCGCAAAATGATATGTTGTATAGTTTACCCACAAAAAAATCCCAAAAATCGTCTTGATTTCGGGCCGTCACAGTAGAATCGCCCCTTAAGGGATTTAGTATTAGAATTTATATCGTGCAATAAAACGGATAACACTATAGTTAATATTATAAAACCTATTTGAAGACTACTGAATGATTTTAGAAGTACTATCATTCGCTTAACCAATTTGCATCAAAGCGCGGAATATTCCGCAAACCCACGACTGTCTACTATCACCGAGCGCGGAATATTTCGGGAGCCGCGACTGTTTCTTACTTATTTATAATTTTGTTATTTATTACTTCTGTTTTTTATTACCAGTTGCATGCTTAGCCAAGTCTATTCAAAGAGAGACGGCCTTTAAATGCCATTTGCGAGGTAGCATTATGTATTGATCATTTCAAAGAACATCACGAAAAGTAATCTAATTAAATTTTCATTGTGCTGAAGGAACGTTCTTTATTTATTGCGTGTACAATCTTTTACAGCATAAGCTGCAGCGTTTTTCTATTTCTTATTGCTACCCCGCACGCGACCTCCAGTTCAACTGACTTCTTATTTTCTACGTTCCTCCGCGACTCTTTGAACTTTCCCTGATTGGTCAATTCCATATTTCCGGTATTTACCAATCAGGGGTGTTCATTTACCTAATCGCCGCCTCTTCCTTGCGCCCTCAGCGCGTTCCTTTAGGAAGGACGAAACGATTAGGTGGGGAAGTATCCTGTCGCATCGGTTTGGCAATGCAGCGGGATTTCCTAAGGAGGCCGTTATACCGAGGCCCACGGTCCTCGGCCGTTAGGCCTTGTACCTCGTTCTTTATGAAAATCCTTAGCTTATGACGCCCGCAATTCGCTACTGAGATTATCCTTAAACAACTACTTAAAGAACCATGCGTATGAAAGAATCCAAAAAGGTTTCCTCAAAAATAGCTTTCCTGCCGCGCGAGTCATAAACCACGCTAGCCGTGTACCCGTTGAACGTCGCTATTGTTTGCACGGCCAGCCGCTACAGTGCTATAAATAATTTTATTTCATATATAAAAAAAAATTTGTTTTTCCTTTTTTTTTGTAAAAAGAAAATAAAATGAGATGTTTGAGGTATAATATTGCTTATTAGTAGTTTGAGACACTGTATTTTTTATGAAAAATCCATAAATTCTTTCAACGTCAGTTTCACACCCATATGTCCAACAGCGCGCGGTGATACGGGTGGTCAGTCGTCCGTTGTTCGGTTCTGATTTGATCCGATGATGCAAATGGGTTAACCCCTTTACTTAACCGCTTTACTTAACCCCTTGCCGTGCTTTAACGAATCTGACTCGTGATGAAAATTTTTTCCTAAATATGAATATAACGAGCCAGGATCGTGTAAAGTCCTGCCAAACGTAAACATCACGAGCCTAGGTTGTGATTGTTCCGTCCTACGGAACAGCTGCGGGAAGTTTTCCATCGGCATTTATGGCACGAGCGTGCCGGTAATACTACTTTTGAGGATTAGGAAGTTTTAGCCGTTTTGCCTTTTTTCGAACCCTCTTAACATCCGTAGAGGGACAATAGTTTGATTCGAGCCACCGTAATTCCTCAGTAGCCGATACAGTACGCAAAAATAGAAAAAATATGCCAGGGGATATTCAAAGGCCGGTTTTGAAAAAAAGAGAATGTGTATGGAGGAGTTGCAATAATTTGATAGCTCTGAGATAGAAAGACAAGCGCGACGTGTACAGTCAACCCTCCTATAACGCGGTACTCTCAGAACGCGGTTTCCATATAACGCGGAGCTGAAATTGCGACAGCCCTCCTATAACGCGGTACTCTTACAGCGCGGTTTCCGTTCAACGTCCCATCAGTTCTTTCCGTGCACCCAATAAATGATTTTAACTGGATATGTTTATATAAACATTCAAGCTTATCTCTTAGCCGTTTACGACATCGGTTTCAGTCGTCTCAGAGCTCTTTCACAGTACGTTTCGTTGATAACCAATTCTTTCCAAAATTTTGTTGCTGGCACTTCCAAATCTTGATTTACAAGATGTGAAAAAAGGGCTAAATTTAGCTAAAGAATTAGAACTACATTTCATTCAAACTGATCATTCAACGGTGCGCTGCGCAAAGTTTAAAAGAGAGTTAAGGAATTGCTTAGCTACCTATAGAGAGGTTTTAGGGGAGTTAGAAAAAAAAGCTACAATCGAAAACCAATGTGAAGATGAACCAAGCGAGGAAGACATTTTACCCATTAAAAGAAGACGAGTTAGACGACTCATATTTGACAGCGAGGATAAGTGTTAAAAGATTACATAATTTTACAAAAGTCTTTATTTTTTTTTTGTTGGAAAACAGTTTTTTACTTTAGTTTTTGTTTCATTTTTTTTAATCATTTCCTTATATGAACTCTTCAATTCAATAAAAATAATTTATAATGTAGAAGATAAATAAATGATTCTTCTTAGTTTTAGTAAGGGTCTGCGCAGGGATTCCGCGAGAATCTCGCTGTTTCTTTTGCGGAAAACGGAAAACGAATGAATCGTCGCACACGTCCGACGATCGAGCTCGCGCCCCGACGATCGAGCTCGTGCCTCGACGATCGAGCTCGCGCGCCACACGTAAAATACGACCCTACAATAATTTATCTTGTATTTTGTATTTATTGGTCTCCATATAACGCGGTACGAATGATGTGATTTGTACTAATTCTGAGTTTCTTATAGCGCGGTTTCCATACAACGCGGTAGATGGTTTCCATACAACGCGCTACGGATTAGCCTGGTTTGTACGATTAAATCCGAGTTTCTTATAGCGCGGTTTCCATATAACGCGGTACGCACTCACTGCGTTATAGGAGGGTTGACTATATGATATCAACGAAACTCGAAAGTGTAGAGATGATTGAGTAATCAGATAAAAAATTATAGAAAGTAATGAAGCCTAATTGTATCGTGGAATATAACAAAGGTATGGGTGCAGTTGATTATCAAGATCAGATGTTATCCTGTTTCCCAATCATGAGAAAAGCCATCAAAGGATACCGAAAGCTTTTCTTTTACATGTCAGATATGGCCCTATTGAATACCTATATTATGCATAAAACTATGCACGGTCGAAAAAAGGAGAGTTATGTTCAATACCGAGTAAAAATAGCAGAAACAATTTTACAAAATGTTCAATTACCGGATTACAAAACGCGTGAAAAATCTACATCAATTGAACCTCTTCGACGTCAAGCACAATATTGGGCTCATTATTACATTCCTTGGAACAAACCCACAGTTAAAGATGCAAGGATTTTTGTTGAACTGTTAAACTGTTCTATTAAATTCGTGAAATATAATTTTGTAACTGTTATCGATTACAAAATATAATATAGTATAATAATTATAATGTAATGAATCAATTACAAATAAATAAAAAATACAAAAGGTATTAGAGTTTATTTCCAGAACAGCAGTATCGTGCAAAAGATCTGTTTACCACGCGTTGACACGTAACACTTGGGCCCGAGTTTCGTCGAGCTAAATGGCACGGCAAGGGGTTAATAAGAAATTAATCAAAACACATATTATAAAGCCTCGACATTGTTATAAGGAAATCCTTAACACATTGTATGCCGGCCCCGCGAAAACGCGGGTTTGGAAGTCTGTTGCTTTAGCGCCGGGTTTGCGATAATACAACATTCTTTTGTTTGGCGATTTGTTTCTTTCTATTTTTCGTTATCGTTAAATTGCATATAATGAATATGCAAACCAATTTTAGTGTTTTACAATAATGTATAAAATTTTTAATATTTTCTTCACCTACAGTTTTAAATGCCTCAGATGCCACCGGCATACAATGTGTTAACATATAATGAATTGTAAGTTGTATTTCATTATTAAAACTAGCAGATTATTCGATAACTATAATTCATTGCCCAATATAAAAATTATAGAATTTAAGATATCAATTGCTGTTCCGTCCTACGGAACAACAGCGGGAAGTTTTCCTTGGCATATTTACGACATGAGCGTGCCGGTAATGCTATTTTTGAGGACGAAGAAACCATCGCGTATTTCTGCTTAATTTCAAACCCTCTTAACGTACACAGAGGGACAACAGTCTTAATTTCGAATCAACCGTGTCTCATCAACAGCCAAGCCCGTGTCGTAAATAAGGAACTTTCAATAGACCTGGCGCTCAGCCGGTACCCACATGCGAGAGGTACATGGGCCCGGAGGAAATTTCCCCTTCGTCGCCAAAATTCGGGAAACCTTCCCGCTCCGAGTGGCTCACCCCACCCTCGTTCTCGAAACGCGTGCTAAGGGCACAAGAACGGGGGTTGGTGGCACTCAGGGCATACGCTGATTGGAGTCTTGACTTTTTGACTTTAACCAATTAGCGTATCGTCTTGAGGTATGGAGGAGTGACCAGTCGAACTCTTCCATATAAAACCGAGTCACTTCGGCGTCGCGAATAGTAAAAAGATACATTCAAACTATACAACCGCGCTTCGATCAGACGATACAACAATCATACGTACAACATTCAAACGATACAAACCGCGCTTCGATCAGACGAGATATATACAGAATACATACAACATTCAAGCGATACAACCGCGCTTCGATCAGGCAATATACATACGAGATCAGTCATACGAGATCTACAACAGTCAGAAGTCGGATACTCAGTCAATCAGATTCTAGATTCATACGCGATCATTCACTCAAATGCGATACAACCTAACAAGTCGTCTAAAGCTAACGAGCGGCGGACGACAGTCGCGATCCTGCCATTCGAGGACGCGACAAAACAATTGCTCTTTATCACAACAAAGTTACGTGGAGCGAAATAGCTGTCATAAAATAAATGTTGATTAATTTTCTAATTAATCTTCTACATTAATAAGAACTATACAAAACTGATTTCAAATATTGGATATGCTATTCAAGGAAACATTTGTAAAATATTTACAAACGAAAGCAATCTCTAAATGTTAAAATAAATATACTGATTGTCATGAATATAGGTTGTCTGTATTTATGAAATATAGTATCAGCGTCAAAGTATTAAATTATTTATTGGTGAAAACTGTGTAAGTTGAGAAGCTGTAAATATGCATGATGAATATAAATATCAGTAATAAAACGTGAAAATATCTACGAATAAAATGCATAACATATTCGCCAAACATAACAATTGTAAGTAAGGTATTCTATAATACCTACACGGAGATGCAATTAAACTGCAGTATTTCGATATTGAACGGTATATCCCCCTCCCTATTACTGTAAATCATGGTGAAATGAAGTTCATTTTCATCAGCTCTTAAAAGTGCCATAAATATTACACGAATTCTGCGATATATACTTTTTATATTGATTCATCCATACACGACTGAGTCACTTGAAATATTTTTGAAACTTGTCACGTTTTATGAAATCAATTTTTTATCTGATACCTACATTCGGTATCCGGTATTCAGAAAATACATTTCTGTGTTGAAATTTGATCGAACATTTGTACGAGAATAAAAGAACATTTTATTATTGAAACAACAAAGAATTGCATTCGAATATTTTTATTTTTGAAATTAACTGACATTTAACTGAAGCACTTATTGATATTTAATACGTGTTCTGTCAAAATATTTATGTTAAAAAGGAAAATGAATTAAATCTATAAGCAATACATTCTTCAACAAGAACCGATTATTCTAAACAGAATAATCCATAGAATAAAATTTTATTGATATAACTTGTAGACATTTGTGGATTTGTAGAAAATTTATATTTGTAAAGAAATGCAGAATACGCATAATGTACAATAACATTCAAAATATCATAAACAAAACAAACTTTCACAGGGTTCCGTCCTATACACATTCCCATTTTTAGCTGCTATAAATGGCGTATTTCTAATTTCCATAACTCAGAAATTCAGGAAACTCTGAAATTTCGGAAATATATAGAGTATATGTAGTTGGTATGGAAATTTGCATTAAGGGATTAAGATTAATTCAAATGGTTGTTAACACTATTCCTACCGACACTTCACGTAAAGCTATTCCTACTGCGACATTTCCACATAAGACAGACTACAAATTTTTCTCAGAGAGTAAACAATGAAAAAAGAAGCGAATATTGAAAAATATATTATACGTATATTTGAGGAAAGGTCTAAAATTTAAAGGCAATTCAATTATGTTGTATATATGAAATTCTAATCACAGTTTTAAAAACGGTCATTTGACCGGTCGTGGTAGGAATAGTGTTAAAAAAGAACATTTACGTTGCTTATGTCAATGGTATCAATGTCGCTTATATGTAAACGCACCCTTAACCTTTTGAACACCAAACGACGATATATCGTTGCGCCTCCGTTGGAGCCTTATTATACTCATCACAAAAGATCTGTGTTTCAAAATAAGGAAATATTACATATTTTTATTGGTCAGAGAACTAACAACAAGTATCTATAATAACACCTATATTTTTTTTAGTGACGTATTACCAGCTGCACGGTTCACTTGTGTAGTAGATCTGTCTGACGCTTGCCGTGCATCACAGCGTTATCCTTTCGCTTTGTTATCCGACACCAGCTATTTTATTGCAAATGATTGCAAAATGCAATACCTATACATCATACTACACGATATATATAAAGGTATGACCAAACGATGAATTTTTTTATATGCAATTACGGTTTAAAAAAGAGAAATCACTTTATACGATTTTCATGATGTCTTATATTTATGTTATTCTTATGATTTTCAACAAATATTGAAACACAATTGGCATCGTTTTATTCTCCACCTATTTCGCAATACGTTACTTTCTGAACTTTGTGAATAGTACTCCTACTGTGATTTTTACGAAAATTTTCGCAAACCTCTGCAAATTCGTCGATTCGGCCCGGGATTGTTCGCTTAGGTACGCTCCTTTCGCTCGGTGTTAAAAGGGTTAAGGCCCATCTCATCTAGATTGTGACACCGCGCACTGATAATAATTTAATATGGCGAATAATAGAGTACACCATGTTTTACATCAAACATTATAATAAATATAAAGTATATCAAGCAAAAGTGAATAATTGTTGTATAAGAAACCTAATTCCTCGCCTTAACATTTAATATAAATATAAGATTTGATGTACCGAAGAACCATATGCATCTGTTGATAGTCTATTTCAAAACAGAGTACCGTCTAATCAGCGTGCTGAAATAAATATTTAGAAATTATCAATATAAATATAAATATACCTCCCAACAAACTATAACAATGATGCGACCCCACTTGATGTATATGGTTCTTTGTACATACATCAATTTCTTAATAGGAAATTCTCTTAACGTAGTATCGATCGTGGCAAATCAATCAGTTGATTTCGTAGATTACCGGAATTAACATCCATTACTTTCTATTTATTGGTCCGCGCAAGGTAGTTGGTTTATGAAAATACAATAGAGACAAAACATTAGATCTGGAGATGTACCCAGAATACATTTGCATACGACAGTTACTAATACAGCAGGAATATTCGAAAAAGTTCACCAATCATTAATTTCTTGAATGAACGACTGCAATTTTGCAGACAAAAGGAATTTAAAATACCTGTTATAACTGCCACGACACTCAATGAAAATTTCTGAACGCTTATAATTTTTAATAAAGGATTTTCTAACATACAATGATTTCATTCGATTTTCTCTGAGATTTATCTAGAGTAAGTTTATAAGCATGAAAACGAAAAACGATTTCTTCGAAAAGATTCTGAGAATTTTATCTTTTCTTTTACATTGTAATTCATTCTCAGATTTTTGCATTCCTTATTGAATTCTGTTCTTTGCAACTGAAACGATAAGTTTAGAAATATATAATTTGTTATCTAATAACAAACTTCACAAAGGTGGCAAATAGAAAAAGTTATCCTATATTGTCATTAGTCAACTGTCTCGAATTAGTACTAATACGTCATTTTACCTTTCTTCCCCCTGTCAAGATATTTTTCCCCGTTACACAGTATACATACTTCAAAACCTTTTTATATTTATAAAGCGGGATTATTATAAAACAATTTACTTTTTTTATTTCTTCGAAAGTCACAAAATAACTGACGTAAATTGCACTTTAATAGAATCGTACGACAGCTTTACGTTGTAGTAACAAGAACAAACAACAATAGTGTAGCAAACAATTAACGAAAATCCTCGACTATTACAGGAGAATACTACAAATATCGTAACAATTATTTGGGAAAACTTTTACAACAGTCAGTAGTATGTATAGATATTAAAATAACATGTGAATAAAAATTTATTTCTCATTTCAGTTACTATTTTAACAGATAACGATTTTCTTTCTCTTTGTATTGTAAAATTGTATACACTGAATACAATAAGTATCAAATAAAGCATATAATTATTAAATTTACCATAACAATTTAAAAAAAATAAAATTAAAATAAGAGATTTAAAGGCAGAGAAGACGAAAAACTGAAAATATTCAAAAGTCAAGAAAGAATACATTTATACATTACTTTTTCTCATACTCAGTGAGCTTTCCATTTACGTTGGCCATGAAACGATGCAAAAGTAATTTGACCTTTAAAGAAGAAGGGAATGTTATACCGGAAATTAAAAGATTATAAATGCGATTTATAGTCTATATAACTATCTCTTACTGAAATTACGAAATCCTACACGCGTTTTTTTTTTCATTTAATTATAATAGAAGGTTTCAAAGTTGAAAAACTATAATAAGTATAATAATAAACTATAGTAAGTATGTGATCTTCTAGGTGATAAAGCTTTTCAATTGGAACAAAATTTTTACTATGAATAACCTCCCTGAATTTGGTAAAGCTTTCTAATTTAAAAAAAAATTTGGTTTTCTTAATTGTAATAGATATTTAAATAATTACAATTTGGAATTACCTGGATTGATTCCTTTAAATAATCATTTTTTTGCTTTATTTCTATTATCATAACTAAGTAAAAAGTGGATGACGAGTAGATTTCAATTTTAAAAGATTTTGTTAATAGGAAATGCATAATTAATTGTAAATGAAAAAAGACGATTAAGAAAGTTAACGATTAAGAAAGAAATTTGTTAATTAGTGACTTCTGTTTAATTTCAGAACTCTCTAGACACGATTACAAAATTCAAGTTTTGATATTATAATATTCAAATTTTTTGAATCATCACTAAAATTATAATTATTAGAAATTGATACTACATAATAGTAATTGTTGTTATGTACTACTACATGTAAGAAAAATGTTGGGTTACTTTTATTGAAATCTGAAGATAGTATGAAAACATTATAAAAAAAGTAAGAATTATAGTTATTTAATACGTTTAATGATTTGCTACAGAATTGAAAACGATAAAATATTTTTCGTATTTGAAAGTAAATTATCCTTTAATATTTGCAATTTTAATGATTAACTAAAACAAAAAATGCATATAAAAATGTCATTTTTGAAACATAAAAAGGATAATAAATTTATATACCAGTACAGAATGCACCATGCACTCTTTATTCACATTTTAATGTATTATCCTACTTGTATATTCCTACAAGAGAAGCATATAATACTGATCTAATTTTGATTTATGTAATACTCTAATTTTGATTAATGTAATCCTCTTATTACTATACTGTAGTTATCTTACTGTTATGTCTCAATCATTGATTAACCAAGAAATTATAAGCAATCGTTTGAAAAGTGGATGTATGAAATGCGATTTATTATTACGTTTCAATATCAAACATATCGAAAGCTACGGACAGCCAAATAGAAATAAACACTCGCTTATCTTGCCTTTGATCTATAAATTCCTATAAAAAAAAAAGTATGTTGTACTCGACAAATTAAAAGATGTTTCCTAAATACCTCGCAATGACTATTACTAATTCTCAAGACATTATAAATAACTTTTCTGAAGGAATTTTTGAATGGATAATGAAAAATGGTTTCGACGACCTACTCGTAAACGTTTGACAGTAAAATGGGTCAAGGGGAATGCATTCCCCTCGGAAGGTGTATTTTTATAGAGAACTACTTGAGGAGTGACAAACGGGCGTGCAAGGAATATACGGTATTCATTTATAACCCTTGTCGTATTAATTTCACGATATGCAGACGAAAACACCCCAGGGAGCGACACGTCTTTCTATACAAACTACCGAGCACTGGGTTGATAAATAAGATCCCGCAAAACTGACGACGGAATCCAGGAAACCTTCTATTCTCGATTATTATTATAGCTATGCAAAAATTGCCATCGCTTCCGAATTAATGGTACTTTTATTGGAACTCAACTTCTCACACATTAGTTGCTTAGTGAATTTCGAAATATGGTTGAAAGTAGAAAACAGTATCCCGATAAACGTTAATTATAGGATATAATAAGAAACGGATAATACCTTCAAATATAATATAGGTCAAATTTCAAACATTTTCGCGGGACAATGCTACGGCATCCATGAAGCACTCAAAATTGCCCATAATGAGCAATATAAAGGTATTTTTATATACAGCGACTCATAAACCGTAATATTATCCACACAACAACCGCCCGGTGACAATCCCATAGTAAGAGATATATTAGAACTTCATTCGGAGCTCCATCATAGCAACACCCAAATCATACTTGTATGGGATCGGTTTGATCCCCCGAGATCGAGCCTCCGTTGAGGCGTGGCGTGGGGGGAGTACTGGATGTGTTCTTCCAGAGTTTCCGGTGCTCCCCCAACACGCAGAGATAGGCTACCGTGGAGGTTTTAGCGGGTAAAAATCCCTCATAACCTCGCCATCCCCCCCAGGGTGGTGGGGTATCTTTTCGAAGATTTCCTCCACGTAAAAAAAAAAGATTGACTGTGTATATGTTGTGAATTGTGAACTGTGAATATGAATCTGACGTTTGTGAATATGAGGCACGTTTGAATGTGAATATGAATAAGACTGAATGTGAATGTGTATCTGACTGAATGCGAATCTGAATGTGAATATAATACGAATCTGACTGTGACTACGAATGTGAATAAGGCGCGTTTGTGAATATGAATGAATAGGGCGCCGAAGTGACTTGGTTTTATATGGAGGAGTTCGTTCGACTGGTCACTCCTCCATACCTCAAGACGATACGCTAATTGGTTAAAGTCAAAAAGTCAAGACTCCAATCAGCGTATGCCCTGGGTGCCCCCAACCCCCGTTCTTGTGCCCTTAGCACGCGTTTCGAGAACGAGGGGGGGTGAGCCACTCGGAGCAGGAAGGTTTCCCGAATTTCGGCAACGAAGGGGAAAGTTCTTCCGGGCCCGTGTACCTCTCGCATGTGGGTACCGGCTCGGCGCCGGGCCTTTCGGAAATCCCTTATTTATGGCACGCTCTTGGCTACTGAGGAATTACGGTAACTCGAAATTAAACTATTGTCCCTCTACGGATGTTAAGAGGGTTCGAAAAAAGGCAAAACGGCAAAAAATTCCTAATCCTCAAAAGTAGCATTACCGGCACGCTCGTGCCATAAATGCCGATGGAAAACTTCCCGCAGCTGTTCCGAAGGACGGAACAAGAAGTAACAGAAAATTCCAAAAAAACAACGAGAACGAAAACGGAAGAATAGAAACAGGCAGGAATTTACAACACATGCGTAGATATAAAAATATTCGTCAATCGAGGAATAGCACCTTTTATAAAAGGAAAATATTCTAACTCGATTACAATTTTCCCGTTGCCATTGCTTGAAAACACAATGAAAATTGGTTTAAAATACTAACGGTCATCGTAAAACGTTTTAATTTCCTTTTACTAACGGAATTAAAATTTCGCTTTTGCTTGCAGATTGATAGAGGTATTCAAAAAGTTAGTAGGAAATGCAAAAAGAACGTGAGGAATAGGGAAAAATAGAAATGGGAGGAAGGGACTGACCCCTGCCTCCTGACAATTGCTTGGTTTATCCTAATAAGAGGATATACTGTAACAGTAGTTACATCGTTCAATGTTTCTTCCGTTTAATTAAAGTACGCTGCTACTGACTAAATCAATCAATTTTTTTCCTTCTCCCATATCTGTTTCATTCTTCCTTCGTTCTCCTCAAATTATTCTTATTTTACTTTTTAAGTACTGATCTGGTATTTCGCTTCGATGATCATTTCTATTACCGAGACACGAACTAAAGGAATAAAACGGTAGACGGTGGACAAAAATATTTATCTAAAGAATATTGACTATTTTT
Source organism: Tetrapedia diversipes (assembly GCA_033822845.1). Taxonomy (NCBI): domain Eukaryota; kingdom Metazoa; phylum Arthropoda; class Insecta; order Hymenoptera; family Apidae; genus Tetrapedia; species Tetrapedia diversipes. Next base: position 203,936 of record JAOPTO010000699.1, on the reverse strand, counting down.
GTTCGTCTTGGGAAAAAATTAGCAATAATTACTAATGTGAAGTAGGATATCTTACATGCACAGGGTTTCAATCCACTTTTATTGTTAGCATATGAAAGAAATTTCAGAAATTACAATGAAGATGTGTAAATACATTGAAAATATATAGAACATTTGTAAACTTTTAGGAAAAGTTGAATGCACTTCATGTAAGTACCTGTTATTTTAATTTGTATATCTCAAAATTGAGGATCTTTAATTTTCCGTAACATTATATACATACTTACAACCATTACTACAAAATAATCCGAAAATTTAACAAAATAAATTTAGTGCAATTTAAATATATGAAAATGTACAGGGTGTTCGTGATAAAACATTATAAAATAAAACTACTAGAGATGCCGGTTTAACGTTGCTACACGTTAAACGGATCGTATGGAACGTTCTAGTGGAAAGAATTTTTAAGGGAAATTTTCAGAGGGTAGAAAGTACGTGAATAAAAGGAACAACATATTAGTTTTTCATTATTTAGATAAGTACTATCAAACCTAACAGCTCGACACATTTTTTTCTATTCCGTATAATTAAAAAGTTATAACCGAGAATACTTTCATTGAAAGTAACTTTAGGGAATGGATTGAAAAATAATCGAATGCTAAAAATAGTTGGTATTCGTTCGACTTGTTAACATTAATTATGTTTGGCATTTCGAATAGCGGAAAATAATGTTACTGGACCACATTTTTTAGAGCTTACTTTGACGAATTTAACGTATGTATATTTTTCTTAATAAACTGGAATAAATGAAACAATGGTTGTTTGAATTGCTATAAAAACTTTTTCTGTTATCTACGTTTTTCTCGGAAATATTGATTTTAGAACTGTAACTCGATATTTAAAAAGCAATGTTGCCTTTCACAATCAGTCAAATTTAAAAACAGTAGCAATTATACCTATAAGTGTGTTGAAATCAAGTAACTTCCTACATTAAACATTCTCACAGTTGAATAAGAATCCGCAGATTACTTACATACAAAGAAACTATATTAAGCGTCTAAAGAAGGATAGTAACAAGCATTCCAGAAATATTAAATGCTTAAAATATTTGAATTTCATGTGGAATACTCAAGACTAAATACATTAGGAATGCTCGAAAAATACATACAATAATCAGTAGAACTACTAGTACTGTTTTTTCGTGCTACCACGTCACATTAAAGTTTTTCGGGTACGGTACGATTGTTATAAGATTTAGTGGAAAAAACTGTGAAAAAATTAAATGAGTGTAGACCTGAAGGTACAGTTTAAATGTCTAAAAGAGACTGAAAAATATTTATATTTGTAATTACTCCGCAATATAAAAAATCAATACATGTGTCTCAGGTCATGGAGAAGTCAGTATACCAAAAATGAAAGACAGGTGAATCATATTATAGTATTAAAACGTGGGTGACAGAAGAAAAGAACGAGTAACGACGTATTTTCAACTTAAATCATAAGTATAGAGACATGAGCCACGAGTAGACTTGACTTATAAAACAAGGTATAAAATAATGTTACCGTGCTGTGTTAATAGACAAATAACTCAGCGTCTTCGACGGGCGGAAAGACCGATTTATCGGTAAACGAAGTCACATTGTGTTTAACTTTCCGTATTGCTGGAAGGACCAATTTCGTTATTCCTCGATCACTTGTTGTCATGTTAATCGTTTTTTATGACTGTGGCTACTTTCCGTGTGTGTCGATAATACGCACTCTATTTGCTTATCGATCGATGTGGGCCTTGCGAGATCGCGAACGAACCGACCAATACATTCCCGCATAGTCACTGCTTCGTTCGAGCCGATAGCGTCATTTTCCTCACTATTGCCTACATCCCGAATACACCACCAACACAATCGTTAATCACTGCTCCACGATCAACGAGAAAGCTGTTGTTACGGGAAACGCGTTTAAAACGAGTTGCATATTTCTACGCTGATCCCCTTGCCGAGTTATTCTTTGTGTAACGATCGGTAACCATCTTATACACGTTCACAACAGACACTGTATCACAAGTGGCAGCCACTGCCGATTAATCCATACGCTTCTGTTAGTTTTAATTTATTACTAATTATCAACGGGAGTAAGAAATCCTATGCGCAGCACCAGCTGCACAGTGGGATAAGTAATCTCCTAACCTAAGACAAAAAATATGTAGCTTTCAGCCGATTCTAAGTATTATGTTCTAATGAAATTTAGCAAAGTTAAGCTTTACATTAATATTATTTTCAAGTCGTATTAATGTAAGTAACATTAACCCTGGAGTTGTCGTAAGGACCGCATTTTATTTGATCTATGACATAAATAAATTAAAAGCTTTTAAGCTGTTGCGCATCTTTATGAACAACTTAGTATTTATTTTCGCATTGTTGGATGTCTGCCTATCATAACTCGTAAATACTCAAACAATCCTGCTTATCGCAATAGTCATCCCCACAACGGTCATCTTTTCCCAAATATTTTGCCGCTTATCAACATTAAACGTACCGGTACTTTACACATACCTATTCTTACCATAAGAGATCATTTGACCCCTTATGAAATAAACGTTAAGTTTTAGACAAAAATTCTTGATTCATTAAAGGAAATAATTCACAAAATTTTTATACACTCTTATTTTTACCCTCTGACTCTCAATATAGGACTACATTATATTTCGTTTAGCTATAGAGAACTCATTTGAAGGTTCAAGTTGCTTCTGAATCTCTGATAAGGGTCCTTTCCGTTTATACCTTACGTCGTATGGACCCGATCGGGTCGTTCAAGTGCTCACGCGGAAACAAAGCACACATATTAGATTCAGATAAATGGAAGTACAACTTGAGAAGTGTCACAAGGTCCCAAGTTCGTAGAACCATCAGGTATGCGAAGAATTTCTCTCGGTAAAAAATAAGCTAAGAGAAAAATGAAAAGCGAAAAATTGAATAATCGGATAATATAAGAATTAAGTCAGACGAGCGAAAAAAATAACAACGAATACACGATTTATAAAGCAAATTATGAAAGGGGTCATTTGACTCCACTTGGAACGCTTAGTGTTAATTCATCCATGTTCTTTGATCCCTAATTAACCTGTACTCTTTGAACTCTAAATTTTCCTTATCTTATCTCATCTCTACTGCTCCAGTTTACCGATCCTTAAAAGGGCTAAAGCCACATCCAAAAATCAGACATGATTTAGAATAGCCAAATCGCACAGCTGTACTAAATCAGATCAACCTCACGGTACAAACCTTGAATAAAGCTCTTCTCTTAACCAGTCAGCAGTGACGTGCACCTACGTGTGTCGCAAAAATCAAGCGATGACGGGTATAATCGTCAAACACAGTAAGTTTCGCTGTTAAACTAATAGATCAAAAAAATCGACGTTTAGAGAAGTTTAAAATTTAGACTGCTTCTCTGAAATGGTATTCACGACGACAAAGATGGTATTCACGAAAACAAAGAACGACACACAGTGGCACTTTGCACGTCGCTCATCGATACCGTGACTCCTTCCTGATCTTTTGTTCATCGCAAACTGCATACCTTCGTGATTGATTATTTGTTGTTACAGAATTCGACGGTATATAATTCGGGAAATGTTTCCCGCTGATGTACAAAATATTAGATCTTGATTGCGATTCACCTCTAAAGGTTCTAAACAAATCGAAATTTACGAATATATTTTACTTCTTATTAAAATTACAATTTAAATAACAAACAGTAATTACATTCTACGCATGACGGATATAGTCGTCATGGCGCAAAAATATTACCATTCTGCATGACGGATATAGACGTCAAACACGGCTGACTGATTAAAAATTCATTACGTGTTGCATTCATTTCCACTATCGGGAATATAATAATATTCTAGATAATAAAACAATTAGTACACGTACTGATTCAATAAAATTTTGACAAATGATGTTTCTTCAGTTGAATATAGAGAGTCTCGCTAAAACCGAAAATGATCTCTATGGTGAAATCTATGTAATATATATATGAGATCTCATCTTTTGGTGTAAATTTCTGGAGATTTTAAATTATATGTCGAGATTTTATTACTTTCGATGAAATATTAATGCAATATTTCAAACGAAAGCGTCGTTTTTAGTGGCGAAAAGTAGAAATCTGAAGATGATAAAAAGTGCTGGCCGGAAAGTTCTACCATATGATTTTGAACGATTTAAACCGTAGAGTTTTAGAATATACAGCGGCTTTTAATTGTGTATGGACTAATTCATATTAAATAGATGCATTAAATTTATATTACAATTTCTATTACTTATATTATTCATACGTAAGTGACAGCTGTAATATTATTGTTCGTTATAACGATATAAGGATTGCTTGAAAAAAAAACAGTGAAAAAATTGAAAATTAGTAATAATACTTGAATAATATATACTGTAAATTATAAAATTTTTATACCTAAAAGTATTCTTCTTGTAAAAATAGTATAAAATTATGAGAATATTTATGATTGCTTCAACGTATATACATAGCGATATAAAATATCCTTAAAACAGAATATCGAACGTGATTAACGAAAGCGAAATGCTTGGTTATTTGTAACAGTAATTATCAAATATGAATAAAAATAATTTACACCTTCGAAAATATTATTGTATACCAAAAAATTATTCATTTATAATTAAAGTTACATCAATGCCAAATGACCAAACTTTTCTTTTATGGGAAAAGTGGTATGAAAAATAAAATATATATATGTACAGTGGCTCCAAAAAGTATTCGTACACTGTATTATAAGGAAATTCATCTACTTCTGAAATTCTGATTTCAATAAAACTTTATGTGTGTACAGAGCATGATGTGTCCTGCGTGAAGCAACTTTTTTTGCGGCAAAATATTTTGTCTGAGGGCGAATAACGAATCTCAAAGTTTCTAAGATTTTTCACACTTTGAATATAAGCTTTTCTTTGTTCTTTTTTTATGACAGGGCAATAGAGTATTAAAAATTACACATTTTCAATTGGAAAGGTTTTGCTTTATCAAGTACTATTACAAAGTTATTTTTAAAAAATAAACGAAAACTCAGAAACTTCAACTTCAGTCCTTTAAAATGGTATTTAGAGGAAAAGAAGGGATTAATTAATACGTATAATATTACGATCTACATACCCACAAAGTTTTATCAAATACTTCTATCAGACTCAAAATTTCAGGGTTAAACGAATTCATTTGTGACATAGTATACGAATACTTTTTGGAACCACTGTATATACAGCGAATCAAATTAATATTCAGACACTTTATAATTTGTACTTTATCACGGTGTAATTTTATTCATGATAAGAAATATGAATATCTTTTTATATAGTACATTAATACGAAGTATTCAGTTAACAAATGCTCCAAAATTATTTAGATAAATCACAATACTTGTCGTATTATGTATTGTAAACGAAAATGTGTCTAATTTTAATATCAAATTAATATTCGGACACTGTGGAATATATTAACATATACGAGCTATTACTTCTATTTCAAAATCTGTTTGTAAACCTTATAAACCGTACATAACATTCTGAGCCTCAGATCAGTTAAACTTTGGTATTCGTCAGATTCAATTGGCTACTGAACATTTTTAAGAGAATGGGAAAAAAGTAACACCTCAAACAATACGGAATTTATGCACGGGAAAAAGCCGTATATAAACGAGAAAAATAGGAAGAAGAGTAATTTTTGCGAAAGAGTTTATTTTGAAAGATAATACGTGGTGGCAATGCGATATCCAGTGATGAAAATAAATTCAACATTTTTGGATCTGATGATCGAAGAATGGTATGGAGAAAAAAGAATGAAGAATTTAAATTTAAAGACACAAGACCGACTGTAAAGCACGGAAGTGGAAGTGTATTGATTTGGGGGTGTATTTCAACATTTGAGACTGGAGAATTAGTTTTTATAGATAATATTATGGATAAAAATAGGTATTTAAATACTCTAAAACATAATTTAATACCGAGTACATCAAAAACGGAAATTCAAGCTACATTTAAATATTATCAAGACAATGATTCGAAACACAAAGCACGAATTGCGCAAGAATACTTACTATATAATTGTCCGAAGTTATTACAAACACATTCCCAATCCTCAGACTTAAACACTAATGAGAATGCGTGGAATGAACTATAACGAACAATGAGAAAAACCACAATAATATCATAAGAACATTTAAAACAAAGATTAAAAGAAGAATGGGTCAACTTAGATACAGATTATTTAAAAAAAAAAACATGCATCAGCGTTTAAGGGAGGTTATTCGACAAGCAGTACGTTCTACAAAATATTAAATTAGTTTAAAATTTAGTGCAAAAGTCCTGATTTTCTGCAATGTCCAAATATTAATTCGACAATTTAATACTTTGTATTAATGTAATATATAAAAGAATATTTATATTTCTTTCATGAACAAAATTACACCGTGATAAAGCACAAATTCTAAAGTGTCAGAATATTGATTTGATTCACTGTATGTAGTTACATTTAGAAGAAAATGAAGAAAAAAAAACATTAATAAATTCTGTGACTTTAAGGTTACACCGATCTACACAGATAACGATCATTTCTACCTCGAAATTTAAGATTAACATTTAGGCTATTAACCTTTTGCACTCGAGAGTTGATTAAGACGGTCTAACGATACTAACTGATAAAACCTTCTAATTTGAATTATTTACTAAGATTCACCGATATTCAACGTCATTCAGTTCAGTTAAGTGATATATTAAAATTTACATACGACTATTTAACCTCTGAGTCTAATTAATAAACAAATTAACTAAAATCTAAAAATTTAAGAAAGTGTCATTTGATGACTAACAGTCAACTTTCGAGCGCAAAGGGTTAAAAGGGACGCAACTCCTACTGAAATGTATGACCCGTGGACTGTGTAGCTAGAAATAAAGCAATGTGAAAGAAAAGGATACCGAAAGGAAGGAAGGAAAATGAGAAATGAAGAGAAAAGGAAAGTGTCCAACGAAGGAACTGAAAGGCAAATGTAAATAGTCATCAGACAGAGTGCAAAAAATCATACAAAATACAAAAGTTGTAAAGAAAAGCGGTAATAAATATGGCTGTAATTCTGAAAGACGCAAAATATGATGCAATAAGACGCAAAAACAGAATTATTATAAATATAAACTAGACTTGGTTAGGGGGCGTGCATGGTAAAGAATGGTCTGAGAGAGGCGCAATAATAAATAGAACGTTATTGTAAAAAAAAGGAAATATCTTCTGAAAACGAAGTTAGAAAACGGAAGAGTAGGTAAGGTAGCGAAGACAGGCTTAAGAAATTAGGGTTAGAAATAGAAAATAAGTGAATAATAGAGGAAATGTGAAAAATAAGACTAGGTTAGAAAGTGTTGAGAAAAAGAAAAGGTTAACGTCAGAAAAGAATTAAAATAGAAGTAACAGTAAAGGAATTAATATAGGAAGGTAGCAAATTAAAAGAGGGAAGAAAATTAGGCTAGAAATATAAGATTTTAAGGTTTTAAGGATAGAAGTAGAAGCATTAGAGATAAGCACGGAATGTCCGACATAGAAAGTAAAGAAATAAAAGACGAAGAAGGAGGTGAGGTTCCAAGTACGCCGAACACGGGAAAAAGAAAAAGAGGAAGACTTGCAAAGGAAGAAAACAGGAGTGGGGAGAACTCAAATAGTGGAAAAATGATGGAACAATTGAGCGGATTCTCGGAAAAAGGAGATGAAGTAGAAGGAAATGAAAGAGAAGAATCAACACAAAAAAGAGTAGATAATAAAACAATCCCTCAAACAGAAGAAAAAAGTAACAGCAAGGAGGAGAAAGAAGCAACACAAGGTACACTAGATATAACAGTAAGCAGAATAGAAGGCATTCGATCACAAATAGTACAAGGAAGGGAGGGGCTAGAAAGGGAGATAAAGAAAGACATAAATGGATTAGCCCGAAGAATAGAAAGCATAGAGGAAAGCTGGAAAAGAAAGGAGGAAGATGTTGTAAATAGAGTTAAGACAAATGAGTGAGACAGAGATATAGGGGACGTATAATGTTATTCAGTCAGTCTGTAGTCCTGGATCCAGAGTTAATAAAGAAACATACAAATAAAACATGGTGTCAGAAGTTAAAATATATAATACATTCTAAGTAATATTAGTCACAACATAAAAAAAAGAGTAGATATTATATTAGTAAAATATTGGTCAAAATTCCAAAAAAGATGTTGAGTCCAAAAGACGAGAAGGAAAACATAACCTCAAACAAGTCAGCGGTTAGATACGTGGCCACAAATGAAAAAGTAAAACCATTTAATTTTTACAATTCAAACTTAAGTGCGGAATGGAAATGATGGAGTATGGGCTTCCAAATATTTTTGATGGCTATGACTTTAGATAAGGAGTCAGACTATAGAAAAATTGCCTTGCTGATATATCATTTAGGAGAAGAGGTAATACCTATATTCACAAGCTTTGAGATGAATATAGATACAACAAGATATAACGATGTGTATGATCAATTTGAGCCCTGATTATTTTACCCCTAAAAAAAAACATAAGAATGGAGAGACATAAATTTTTCACTAGCAAGCAAAAAGAAGGCGAGACTCTAGAAGATTTTGTTACTGTTTTAAAAAAATTAAGTATGTCCTGTGAATTAGAAGACTTAAGGGAGTCAATTATACGCGATATCTTCACTTGTGAATTAAGGGAAGAATACAAAGAAATCTAAGAAAGAATATTAATGGAAGAAAAAGTTACGCTACAAAAAGCAATTGAAATAGCTAAAACTATGAGTTCTTCTAAAAATGAAACCAAATGGATAACCACATTGGATAAATTTGTGGGAGCTATCAAAAGGAGAGAGGAGACCAGAAGGATGGTGAATAGAGAAAATAGAAGATCGGGGTCTCTCAGTGAACAGAGAAATATCATGCAACACCAATTAGCACAACAGAGGTGGACTAGCCGGTGGCATAGAGGAAAACCATGTGGCAGATGTAGTCAAATCCACAGGACGAAGTGTCTAGCCATGGGAAAAATTTGCAATAAGTGTCAAAAACCCCACCATTATGCGAGGTACTGTCAATCTAATTTGCCAACCACGTGCAAATGCCCTCCCATTACCAAAGAGACCTGAGGTACCTATTCTGAAATCCAAGAAGCTTCTGTCAAAGAAAAGAAGAACTCAGCAAAATCCTCACTGATCTCAAACGCGAGAACACAGGAGAAGAACTTTCTCCACACTGGCTTCAAAACCTTCAGGAAAGATCGACTACATTCAAGAGGTGAAGGAATCCTGATTTTGGTTCGAAACAACCTTGCTTTTAAAGAACTTAGCAACCTCAATGTCCCTGATGACACTGTTAAGCTAGCGGGTATAAAAATTACCAATGTTAACCCCGTATTAAATATTATTGCTTGTTACAGAGCCCAAGGAACGACTCTTTCACAAATTAAATGGGACCAAATCATCAACGTTGAGCGGGGAAGTCACACGATCCTAATGGGGGACTTTAACGCCCATCATAAAAATTGGAACTGTACAAAAAGTGATTCCAACGGTGAGCGTCTCCTTAGCAGCTCCTGTAAATTCAACCTGTTCCTCCATAACTCAAATTCCACTACCTATGTACAAAATAATTACGCTTTCAACCCTGATTTGGTCTTTTCCTCTCTTAAAATTGCCGACAAAGTCAACGTTACAGTAAACGATGACACCTGAGGTTCTGATCATTATCCAATATTCATAGACTTTAATATAGAAAAGTCGGTATTCCAAAGGAAATCGTTCAACTTAAAATCTAAGAGAACCGACTGGGAAAAAGTTTGCAGAGACTTAGAAGATAACTACTACCAATTTCTATCTAACGGCCAGGGACAAATACTCCGCCTGGGTCAGGATAGTATCTACAGCTGTTGGGCTTAATACTCCCAAGAAAAGAAAGTTTAATGTTAAGTTTCATAGAAATCCTGTTCCTTGGTGGGACTCGGAATGTGATAGAGCAAAAATACTACGTAAAGCCTCTTTCAAAAAGTTACAATTCACCAAAAATCTTAACGATCTTATAGAGTATAAGCGGGCATCCGCTTTAACCAGAAAAACGTTCAAAAAGAAAAAAAGAGATAATTTGAGAGAATTCGTCGGAAAATTAAATTTTTCCTCCAACAGCACCTATGTCTGGAACATGAGCAAAACCGTCAAAAACAAATGGGTCAAAATCAAGCCAGCCCACACATCTGAGAACCACCAACGGAATAGTAAGATTACTCGAGCCCTGTATAAAATTAGACCTCCCTGGGTTGCCAATGATCCATGCAGTCTCCCCGCCTGTAACCAAATTGTTTTCCTGAGTTCCCCATTTGACTTCGCGGAATTCAATCATGCCCTGTCAAGTAAATCTATCTACTCAGCTCCTGGCATCGACGGAATAGACATTGAAATTATTAAGAAAATTCCCATAAAATTCAAACTCATCCTACTTGATCTGTATAATGAAATGTATGCCACAAGCAATTATCCAGACGAATGGAAAAGGTCGTATGTACATTTTATCAATAGACCGGACGGAACAAACGTTAGACCTATCTTCCTTACATCTTGCCTCTGCAAACTTTTTGAATCCATAGTAAAAAACAGACTGGATTGGTGGATAGAACGCAATAACCTTCTTCCCAAGTCTCAATCTGGTTTTCGAAAAGGTCATTCAACCATCGACAATCTCACCAATCTAGTTCTCAACGTAGAAGAAGCATTCAGCATTAAAAAAAACCTTTTAGCTGTATTTCTTGATATTAATAGCGCCTTCGACAACGTCAACATCGACATACTCCTCTGCCTACTAGCCAAAATAGGATGCCCTGCCTCCTTGATAAAATTCATCAAACACTTAACATTTTAAAGGCTGATCGTCACAGACATCACGGGCAACTCTTCCAGGAAAGTGCACAAAGGTGTACCACAAGGGGGAGTTCTCAGCCCTCTCCTATTTAATATATATATTTCAGTAGTCGCAGAAAATATACCTAAAGGCGTAACAATTAGCAAATTCGCTGACGATATTGCAGTAGATAGCAAAAACAAGAAACTTCTTGAAAAGGCCATCTCACTTATACACGATAAACTCTACAACTTGGGCTTGGACCTCTCAACTTATAAAATAACCTTTGTACACTTCAACAAACATAACATTAAACCAGGTCAAACTCAAATAAAAATAAATGGCACAGCAATTAAATCAAGCGACCATGCACGCTTCCTAGGTATACTTTTTGATTATAGCATGACTTTTAGCCACCAGATCGATTATCCTAAAAAAAAGTGTTCGCGAGCCATGGATATAATGAAATTTATAAGGAGTACTTGATGGGGCGCCGATCCGGACACTCTAATAATTACTTATAAATGCTTTATACGCTCAATTTTAGATTATGGGTGTTTTATTTATTTCCCAACGCAAGCTAAAAATATAGAAAAACTAGAAAAAATTCAATATGCAGCAATAAGAACTGCCCTTGGCCATAGAACCAGCACTCCCACCAACATCCTTATTTCAGAAACTAAACTCCATCTCGCTCATGAACGCTCCAAATTTCTATGTAACCGATATTTGTTCAAAGTCCTCTCTAATAAAAAGTTACTAGTGCATGAAACCATCTCCCACTTTGGTAAAATTCTAGCCAGCAAGAACAAAAAATGTAAATTCTGCAACCGCATTCTTCTATCCTGCATAGGCAACTCCAAAAATATTACCAAGCATATTTACTCTACCGATCAATTTCCTGTCCACCATACAGACTACCACTCTCTTATGAGTGGAACATAGACATCAATACCGAGTTTGGAAAAACCTTATTACACAAAAATAACCCTAACACACTACTCAACCAACTAGTCACTGAAGAAAACTCCCATGCCATCTACACTGATGGAAGTAAATCCGGGAGATCGTCTTCGGTGGGAAGGACATGCTTGTGCTTCGGTCTAGATATCGCTACAATCAGAAGTATTAACAAAGTCTCCTCAGTTTTTATAGCGTAATGTTTAGCTATAAGCGACACGATGGAAATAGCTCTAGAATACCCCAATCGTAAATTTCTTATTTTCACCGATTCTTTTAGTGCCCTTCTCGCTCTAGCTAACATTTCAGCAAACATCAAAACCAACCCATATATTTTGGAAATTAAAACAAAAATATCTGAATTCTGCGATAAAGCTCAAAGCGAAAACTCGATTAAATTGTACTGGATTCCAGGCCACATAGGTATTCGCGGAAACGAAGAAGCAGACAAGTTAGCCAAGATGGCAGCTAACACTGCATCGTCAGGCCCCACCAAAGTTCCCTTCACGAATTTCAGCGAACAAGCTAAAATAGCAGTAACTGACTCTACTCTCGACTACATTACAAAAGCACGGGACTGACTAAACGGAAAAACCTTTTTACAAACTTTCACAACAATAACGCTAAACTCTGGTTTTCGGGAAAAAGCTTAAAGCGAGAAACCATTATTACCATCAACAAGTGTAGGGCTGACCATTATAATTTGGCATATTCCCTAGCACGAATAGGTTTATCCAACGAACCGAAATGTCAATGTGGTCATGATAGGCAGGACATCGACCATGTGCTGTGGCAGTGCCAGCTGTTCAATGACCAAAGAAAGAACCTGATCAGCAAACTGCACAAATCGAATCACCAACTTCCGCTGTCACGTAATGTTTTACTTCGGGATCCCACAACAGCCGTATACAGTGCCATCCAATCATTTTTAAGAGGCTGTAACTTATTAGTTTCACTTTGTAACCTCACGAATCTCACCTCTCCCATACTCGCACTATTCATGTATCCCCTGCTCATACATTTAACTAAATTATAGGTAACGCTAAGTTATGTAATGCAAAATAACCTCAGTAGAGTTTGATTACGCTTAAATAATAAAAAAAAAAAGATACAGGAGCCATGGAAAATTTAATGTCGTTCGATACTTCGAAAATTTTAAGATTATCAAACAGTGTCCTTCACAATAAAAATAAAAATATTAATATAATAACAATTACAGGCTAAACACTCAGTGCATTAGGAATAGTAGTCATGAGAAGTGAAGTTAAAAAAGATCAGTATCATGACATTGAATTCATCATTGCCGAGGTATCATGGGAAACAATATTAGGGTTAAAAACATTTCAAGAGTGAAACTTAATTAAAAGAGTATATAATACAAATGTAATTAGATTCGATGTATCGACAATTGTTGAACAATATAAAAAAGTTTTTAATGGTTTGGGACGTCTGCTGAGAGAAGTTCACCTAGACGTGGACCGTTCAGTGCAACCATTGGTAGAACAAAACAGAAAGATACCTTTTAGCTTACGTGATCAATTAGAAAACGAATTGAAAAGAATGAGAAGTATAGGGGTGATAGCTAAAATAAATGAAGCGACAGACTGGGTCAGTTCAATTACAATTGTACAAAAGGCGGATAAGTCGATACGAATTTGCATGGATCCTCGAAACTTAAAACTTGCAATAAAAAAACCACATTTTATCATTCCTGATATTGAATTAATTAAAGCTAAAGTAAATGGTGCTACCAAATTCTCGAAACTTCATACCAAAAGTGGTTTCTGGATGATCAAACTTGACGATCAAAGTTCAAAATTGTGTACTTTTAACACACCAATCGGTCAATATCGATTTCTCCGTCTTCCTTTTGATATTCGGTCGAGTAGTGAAATCTTTCAAGCGGAGATGTTGCACTATTTCGGAGACTTACCATGAATGTTAATCTATATTGATGATTTTTTAATATATGGCGATGAAAAGACCCATGACAAAAATTTAGAAAATGTCTTAAACAGGGCAAAAGAAATTAATTTAAAATTCAATAAAGGAGAAATATAAATTTGGATTAGATAGAGTCAAATACTTAGGGCATATATTATCAAAAAAAGGAATGTCTATTGACCCAGCAGAGTAAAAGCTATTCAAAACATTCCTAACTCAACAAACGTAAAGGAACTACAAAGATTTCTTGGGATGGTTAACTTTGTGGGCAATTTCATACAAAACTTGTCGATGAAAACGTCTAATTTAAGGAAATTGTTACATAAAGAGACGGAGTGACAGTGGATACAAACACACGATACTGAACTTAATATATTAACCGTTTGAGTCCTTGGAGGTATTGAAAAAGCACTGTCGAAGAATCCCAAACCGCGCTTTCTCTAAATGAGTACGAAAAGGCCCAAGCAGCGCGATAGCGCTTGTTTTATTTTATGTCGAGACCTATCAAGCGACACAACAGCGCTTGTATTTAAATTTTTATTTTGTAATGTATTATTGCATTATTCCAGTATTATTCTACCTATTGTAAAATGTACTACGAAGGTGGTCTCATAAGTACCCGGCCTAACCTAGAGAGGGGGGTAGTTGTTTAACCGTTTGAGTGCTAAGAAATTTTCTTGTATATATGCTAAAAGTGCGGGATGAAATGCATAGTCATTTTTTTTTTCGAAAAATAATAAAAACAGCAATAATTAACTCTAATTGTTATATAAAAAGTAATTTTTGACAAATAAAAGTTTTTAGATTTACCTCTTCATATTATAGTCATTTTCAGATAAAGTAAAATTTGACACGGTGCGTTTTGTAATTATCAGTGTAAGACGTATCTTAAAAAAATGAAAATAATTATTAATTTTTATATTATCAAGGACCATAATTGAATAACATTAATACAAACTGAAATTAATATGAACACAACCGCTTTCATTATAGTAACAAACAGCAGCGCGTTCGCGCTTCGCAGCACTTAAACGGTTAAAAAATATCACTGTATTAGAAAGTACACAAACTATAAAGCATATGTTTCAAGTTTGAAGACGTTACGTTGTTTAGTTTTTTTTTTGGCCGCCATCAATAGTAAACGTTTGCAGTGAATTTGTGAAAATGGAGAAAATTGGTCATCGTTGTTGCAATGGCCAAAATTAATGAATTAAAGTTTGAATTGCTATCTCATGCACCCTATTCGCCAGATTTATCCCCCTCGGATTATTTTTTGTTCCCAAACTTGAAAAAATGGCTCAGTGGTCAAAGATTTTCCAATGATGAAGAGGTGGTGTCGGCAGTTAAGGGTTATTTTGAAGAGCAAGACAGTTCTTATTATAAAAAGGGTATCTAACTTATTGAACATCGCTGGAAAGAAGTGTATAGAACTGAAAGGAGATTATGTTGAAAAATAAATACATTTTTTTCAAAAATTTCTGTGTTTTCTATGTCGGGTCGAGTACTTCTGGGACCACCCTCGTATTTACATTAACCCTTTAGCCTATAACCACGAGTCTGACTCGTGGTAAAGAATTTGTGTCATAAGCGAAAACCACGAGTCTGACTCGTGGTAAAGAATTTGTGTCATAAACAAAAGCCACGAGTCAGACTCGTGTTGTGGAATTTGTGCATAAGATGCCGCGTATTATTATTAGAACAAGCGATTGGAGTTATTCCACATCGAATATTTTTCCTTTAATTATGATTACACCCTAGACGTCTTAAAATTACTATTTGTACCTAAACATTGTTTATTATTTCACAATTCCTTTCGTTGCACTGAAATATATGTCATGAAAAGTATACATTTTGCGCCAGTTCGGGTACACGGCTGAACAGTTGAATGGCACGGCGGACGACAGACTTTCTTATTTACTATAGCTCGCGAAATTGGCAGATATCGTGTAGGCCAAGGGGTTAAAAGGAGCTGTATAATGTACTTGCTTCGCTAAATCTGAGCGCGTTTCGACAATCGGTAACGCGGCCGTCAGTTGTCCAAAGTGTTCGAAATGTGTTGGGTTTTCTCGACATAAAATCTCAACAACGCAATCGCGCTACTTGGGATTCGAACGGTTAAAGAAATTAGTCTCAACGGCACCAGTCTTAATATATTTGAACCCCAAAAAGGAAATTACATTGTCAGTGGATGCATCCAAAGAAGCTTTAGGGGTGGTCATTATGTATCACAATCAACCGATTGCGTTTGCATCCACAACTTTGTCGGAATCTCAAAAGATATACAGTCAAATAGAAAAGGAACTCTTGGCCATAGTATTTGGCTGTACTAAGTTTCATCAATATTTATATGGAAGAGCAGTGATTGTGCACACTGACCACAAACTTCAAGTTTCTATTCACAAAAAGTCGTTACATCTAATGCCGTCAAGGTTACAAAGAATAATGATTAGAATACAACGTTACATCTTAAATGTTAGGTACGTTGCGTGCAACAAAATCCTTATATCTGATACACTGTCTCGAGCGGTATTATGTCAAGACTCAGAGCTAGCTACACGAATTGTAGCGAATCGATAGACGTTCATGTCAACATGATAAAAAATAACCTGTTATAACAAAAAATAAATTAAAAGAAATACAGGAGGCTACGAAACATCATTCTATATTACAAATAGTTAAAGGATAATTGTATAAACGGTTGGCCAGCTTCTAAAGACAAATGCAGTTCCACGACAAAAATATATTACAATCTTAAAGATGATCTTAATATAGTAGACGAATTAGTATTTAAGGGAAGTGCTGTGGTAGTGCCAAATTCATTGAGAAACTCTATTTTTGAACAGGTTCATAACAGGCATTAGGGTCTAAATCGCCGTCTAAAACAGTTGCGTAATGTAGTTTATTGGTCGAATATGAACACAGAATTAAAAAATAAAATAGAACAATTCGAAACGTGCCTAATGTAACGAAAGAGTAATACTAAGGAAGCAATACTATGGCATGATGAAATATTACTACCGTGGTAAAAAATAGGTATGGATTTATTTAATTTTCAAGGTTCCACATACATTATTGTAGTTGATTACTTTTCAAAATATATTGAAATTGCAGTACTCAACGGTGCAGACAGTAAAAACGTAATAATTGAATTAAAATGGAATTCCAGTAGAAGCATTTTCGGATGGTGGACCTCCTTTCAATTCATCGAAATTTGAAACGTTTATGAAATGTTGGGGTATAAATCGTACTTTTTCGAGTTCATACTATCAAAAGAGCAACAGTCTAACAGAAGAACGTAGTGTAAAGATAATGAAGGATATGTTAAATGATGTCAAGCTGACGATACTGATCCACATATTGCATTGTTGCAATATAGAGCTACCATTAAATGGGAGTTCAGTTCACCAAGCGAACTATTGATGTCGCGAAAACTACGTATAATAATTCCCACAAATTGAGAGTCACGAAGACCCAGATTAGTTAATGCAAAACATCATGTACAATTAAGAAGCAAATATAAAACAAGGGTAAAAAAATATTATGGTCGTAATGCAAGAACACTTCCAAAGTTAGAAACAGGTGATATGGTATATTTTAAGAAGACCCCTCAAGATGCATTAAGACCTACGATAGTAGAGGAAATATATAAAGAACCACGGTCATACATTGTAAGTGATGGTCAAAACGTGTATAGAAGAAATCGACAACATATTAGTTTAGGGTCACAAAAAGATAAAGTAGGAGACAGAAGTGAATTGAATGAGTCAAAAAAAGGGAGAGAAGAAAGTGCGTCAGAGAATCAGAATATGAGCTATGCGAATGAAAGAACAGAAAATACTATAACGAATGAAACGGTAACTCGAACTGCTAGAAGAGTAAGGTAACCCGACAGATTTATGTACAAATAGTATAAGAGGTAATGCTAAGGTTATATTTAAGTATGTACATTTAATATGTAGGATTAATACAAGAGGTAGTCCTAACGTTATAATTAAGTTACTATGTACAAACACCTAAACAAAAAAAGGAACATGTTGTAAATACAGTTAAGACAAGTGAGTGAGACAGAGATATAGGAGGCGTATAATGATAGTCAGTCTGTAGTCGTGGATCCAAAGTTAATAAAGAAACACACAAATAAAACAGAAGAGTTGTGCAAGAAAATTGAGGAAATACTACAATAGATAAAGGAAAGCGAGTTAGGGGAAAATGAAATAAAACAGGAGGAAAGAGCAGAGCTAATTGGAGAAATCTTACAGAGGGTAGATGAAAAATTAAAGGAAAACGGAAGAAGTGAAGAAGAAGCAAATCCAGGAAAGGGAGAAAAGGAGATGTGGGGAAAAATGAGAAAGATTAAAAGGAAACTGGAGAAGCAAGAAAGGAAAGACAGGAAAAATAAAATTGTTATTCGGGGGCTAAAAGTTAAAAACAGTGACGCAAAGAAGAAGGAGAAAGAATTTTTGGAGGAAGAATTTGATATAAAAGGTGGAGTGTGTGATTATTTATTGGTTTATTGGTTCATAAAATACGTGGTATGAGAGTGAGGAATGGTTGTATGGATGGATGAATGTGGCGAGTGCATGTAAAAGACATTGTATACAGATCTTAAGGTTCGATGTGGTGATGAATGATCCGTATGATTTATGTATGTCATGATTATAAAATAAGAGAATCTTTAAAATAGCTGAAGCGATTGTCTGTCTGTGTGTGTGCTTTATCTATTCATGTCATGTTATTGTCCGTTATACATATATCAATAAAACATTTTTAATTTTTCGTTTGTTCACTCACAAAGTGAACATGGTAGAAACAAGAGGAAGAGGGGAGGAGAGCAATGCAACAACAGTACAGATGAGAGACTGGGAAACAAAGCAAACGATAATGGAAAGGAAAAAGAAACTGATAAGAAAAAGAGTGCTTACAGACCATAAATTGAGGATGAAAGCAAGGAAGGAAAGAGAAGAAGGTAGAGTAGCAAAAGTTAGGTACGTGAAAATAAATATAGAAGGTAAATGGTATAGACGGAACAAAGAAAAGGAAGAGTTTTTTCAAGAGAGGTTCTATAACCAAAAAGAGCGGGTTCAAGCAATAAGAAAAGGGAGCAGAAGAGAATAAGAGTTGCCGCACAGGAAGAGGGGAAAAAGACAGAGCAGAATTAGAAAGGAAGGAAATACTGAGAGGGGACGACAACTATTTTGGAATGCGACGGGGTTCAAAAGAAAAGAGAGAGATTTCTGGAAATATAAAAAAAATTTAATTTTGTGGGGATGACAGAGACTTGAGTAGACCATAAAGGATGGAAAATAATAAGAGAGAAACTCCCACAAGGTTATGACTGGAATTGCCAAGCAGCAAACCGAGATAAAAAGAGAGGAAGAGCCCGAGGAAGGATTATTATAGAGATTAAAGAGGGATGGGAAGGAATCAGAGGAAACCAAAGGAACTAAAGTCCTAGTAGGTAGGAAAATAATAATAGAAGAGGAAATATGGAACATTTATACAATCTACTCCAATAGAGATTTGGGGAGATTGGCAAATGAGCTAAGTGAGAAACTTGGACAAGCGAAGGAGGAGATAGTAATAATCGGGGGTGATTTTAACACTAGAATAGGAAAAGAAGGAAAATTAAGGTAAATAAAGGAAGAACAGAAAAAGATGAATACAAAAGACAAGGTAGTAAATGGTGAGGGGGTGAAGATGCTGAAAATGGTGGCAGACGAGGGCTTGTACATCCTTAACGGCAATATATACAAAGAGACGAGGACAGAGAATTTACATACGTCGAAAAACGGAGAGAGATAGTCATAGACTACGTGATGGCAAACACATTAGGCATAGACAAAGTACTGAATTTTGTAGTGGGGGACAGAATAGAATCTGATCATCAATCTCTAGATGTGACAGTGAAGACTAGAGGAAGAAACTACTCAGACGAGAACGAGAGTCAGACAAAGGAAGTAGCGTGTTGGAAATCAGAAAGCGTAGAGAAGTACGAGAGGATAACTCGGGGAGGAGGAAAACACAAATAAGGACTGGGAAAAGTTAAACGAAGCAGCGAAGGAAGCAATGAAGCCAAAACGTATAGTATAGAAGAGACAGAAGATAAGGCGGAAATATTGGTGGGACTGAGAATGTAGTAGAGACAAGAAGAAAGTGAACCGATGGTATAAGTATGTACAAGGAAAAATAGAAAAGGAGGAATACTTACAAAAGAAAAAGGACTTCAAGAATCTGTGTGAGAGCAAACAGGAATGCAAAAAGTAAAAGGAAAACGGAAATAAGAAAGGCGAGAACAGAGAAGGAAAGTTGATTTTACATAAACAAGGAAAGGAAGAAGAAAAAGAAGAATAACGAAAACAGAATCAAAATAAAAACATGGAGGAACCATTTTAGAAACTTACTAAAAGGGACGGACGAGAAAATAGTCGGAGAGGGACCAGATCAATTAACACGTTGACTGCCAACTTGGCAGTGGCGCCACAGGGGTCACCGGTGACCGGCACGCTCAGATTGGTAGAAAAACAATTTGAACAAATGTCAACAATTATTGATTTTTTATTATTACCATCGTTAATGTAATGGTGTGAAGAAATTAATGTAGTATAAAACATCTAAAAATAGTTATAAGCTATAACTTATTTATTGTAGATAATATTTCAACAGTATACCTATCGTATAATAGAAAATTCATCGTGGCGCCACGGGCAAACCCTGTAAAACTGGCGTGGCATCCAACGTCTTAATAATATGCGAGATAGTTATTTTAAGTAAATACTTAAATTCTAAATTTAATGCACTCCTTTGCTATAATAATTAATAATTATATGTATTAATTATTAAATAAATTATTCAACAATTTTAGACCTCTCGTACAAAATATTTTTATATATTTATGGATAGAAACCGATCTGACTCGCGTCGATCTGAACTTAAGTCATGTAAGATTGTAAAAGTCGAACAGGCTTAATTATTCTAACTCCTGCATTAAAAATTTATCTTAATTCAATATCGTGGTCTCAATCATTTCTATCGATAAGGCCTCTCAGATAATATTTTAATATATTATCCCTGAGGTAATTTTTTCTTAATTTATTAATTAATAGATAATTTGTAACATTCTAAAATCATAGATTACATAAATTAAAATTTATTAAATTTAAATACCCTTCCAATAAAATTTTCATACTAATATTAAGTTAAATTTTTGTAATTAATATTAAAATAAAATTCTACAGGGCCTTATTGTCCCACAAAAATATTTTTGCATTTTTACAAAACATTTAAATTCATCATTTAAAACTTGAGACAGTGTATATTTTATTATCTCGTTCATTCCAGACCTCAATTAAAAGACAATCCGATTAACCCCTTGCACTATTTCGACGAGTCTGACTCGTGATGAAAATTTTAGGCCAAACATGGATGTCACGAGTCGGGCTCGTTGTTCAGTTCCAGACCAAACATGAATATCACGAGCTTGACTCGTACTCGACATTTCAAACCGAACATGAATATCACGAGTCTGACTCGTGGTCTTAATTTCGGGCAAAATTGATATTTAATTGTTTATTTATATTGTGTCTTTCAGTTTTAGGTTTAATATTAGTCAGATAATCAGAAAACTTATTTGAGTTCAAATACAACTACCGCGGATTTGCTTTTACATATTTTTATTTCGTTATTAATTAATTATATTATTATTACTTATTCAGAATTTGTTTTAATCTTATATGATAATTAAAGTATTTATAAAAGTTGTTGATTCAAATTCATTTGAATTTCACAAGAGTTCCATCGCGTGGATAAGATGGGTCTCAAGTTTCGGCACGCGCGCTCCACTGCTCGTCCTTCGCGACAATTGAGGCAGCCGCGTTTGGCCTGACTTTTTCCGAGGTTCCGAATAGTGCAAGGGGTTAAGCTACCTTCGTACAGTCAGTTATACTGCAGCCATTTAAAATGCATGGGGCACAGAAAGACCTTAAATTATTATATCTAAAGTCCATGTTTTTGATAAACAGGTGAATATATTTAAATTGCCTAATTCCTTAAATTTGTCTACTATGTATTAATATCGATATAGTAGATTTAGTGGAAACATGAGTGATATAAAACCTATAGAAAAAATGGAAACACAAGCCATCACAGGAATATAATTGGTGGTACATCCCAGCGACAAAAGACAAAAAAAAAGGGAAAGCGAAGGGAGGGATTACAGTGGCGGTCAAGAGAGCATTGAAAGTTAAGGAATTCAGGGTACGGAGTAACCAGATAGCTGAAATAAAAGTGAGAATAGGAGAGAAAATATGGAGGATTCTGACAGTATTAAAGTAAACAGAAATCAAAGTAAAAGATTGGAGAATGGGAGAAAGAACGTGGCCCACGAAGGAATGGAAAGAAAGGAAAAGGGAACTAAGGAAAGAGCTGAGAAAGCTAAAAAAAGAGAAGATAAGCAAAGAAGAGTACATAGGCAAAAGGAACGAATTTAGACAATGGTGTAGAAAAGAAAGGGAGACAAGAAAGCGAGAAAGAAGAGAGGATCTACGGGATCAGAACGGAAAAAGAAGCATGGGAATATATAAACAAGTTTGGGAAAAGAAAAAAAAGGGAAGGCATAGATGAGGGTATAGGGATAAAAGAGTGGAAGGCACATTTCGTAAGATTATTGGAAGGACATGAGGAAATAAGGAAAGTAAAATTAATGGAGGAAGGAAGTGAGAAGGATAAGGAGGATGAGGAAACGGAAGAAATAACAAGAGAAGAAGTAATAGAACAGTTAAGGAAGCTAAAGAAAGCAAAAGCACCAGGATGCGACAAGATAGCAAACGAGGCATGGGCTCTCATGCCGAAGGAAATCGGAGAAAATATTATAAATTGCTGAACAAAATTTGGAAAGGAGGCGGATTACTACGGGAATGGAGAACGGGAGTGATTTATCCCATATTTAAAAAAGAAGAAAAGAAGGACGTAAATAACTATAGGCGGATAACGTCACTGTGCACAGCGTATTAAATATACGCAAGCATATTAAATAAAAGGCTGAGAGAAAAAGTAGAAGAAAAACTAGAGGAAGGACAATTTGGATTCAGGACAGGGAGAGGAACAGTAGATGCGATATTTGCATTAAACTACATAGTAAACAGAGAAATAGGAAGAAGGAAAGGGAAATTATTCGCGTTCTTCATAGACTTGCGTGTAGCCTTTAATGGGATCGATAGGACGACACTAATTGGGAGACTAAAGGAAATGGGAGTGAAAAAGAATTTAATGGAAAGGGTGGCGGAAATATACGAGGAAACAAAAAACGTAATAAGGAGAAGAGAAGGCGAGAAAGAACATTGGACATCAAGAGGAGTGAGAGAAGGATGCCCTATGAGTCCAACGCTGTTCAATGCATATATCGCGGACATGGAGAAGGAAGTAGGAAAAGTACAGGAGGGAGGAGTGGTAGTGGGAAAGATGAAGGTTCGATCCCTGATATATGCAGATAACGTAGTGCTGTTAGCTACATCGGAAACAGTGATGAAAGAGATGATAAGGAGGCTACAAAGATACACAGAGAAGAAAGGGCTGACAGTGAACACCGATAAGTCAAAAATGATGGTGTTTGAAAAGAGAAGAGGAGGCAGAGAAAGAAAAAGGGAATGGAAATGGAGAAAGGATAATTTAGAAGAGGTAAATATAATAAACTACTTAGGATATACCTTGCAAAAAAAACGGCAAAGCAGAGAAACATATACAGGAGAGAGTAAAAAGTGCAATAATAACAATGAAGAAAACTTGGAGCATAGAGGAGTAACTATTTACGGAGTCATATGAAAGAAGAATGTGAATGTTTGAGCCGTTGGTGGAAAGTGTGGGATTATACGGAACAGAGATTTGGGGTTGGGGGGAGGAAACAAGGCTGGACGTGATAAAGAGAAGATATTTAAAGTGGATCTTAGAGCTAGACAAATCCACACCGAATTATATTGTGACGGAAGAAACGAAGGAAGAAGAGATAAAAGGGACAGCTATAAGAAGAACGATAAAATACGAAGAAAAGATGAGAACATCGAGCAAAAAGTTGGTGACGGAATGTTTGCGGGAAATGGAAAGAGAAAAGAGAGAGGGCACATTGAATAGCTAGAATGAGAAAAGGGAAAGGACGAGAAGAAGATTGAAGGTGGGTGGAGAGGAAATGGAAAGATTAAGAAACGAGAAAGGAGCAGGGAAGCGAGGAATGAATACAATGATAAAAAGAAATAGTAGAGGGGTAGAAAGAGAGAACAGACAGAGAAAAGCCGAAGATTCAAAATACAACGAGGTATATAAGAGAATAATCACAGCGGAGAAGCCAAAATACCTAACAGGAAGGAGGAACAGAAAAGAAACAAACATAATCACCAGGTACAGATGTGGGAACGACGTAAGGGGAAGAAAATATTAGGATGAAAGTGAAGATAGGCTATGCAGGATATGTGGGGAACAGGAGGACACAATAGCAGACGTACTAGAGGAATACGAAGCAACGAAATCAAGGTTGAAGATAAAGGAACTATTAAACAAGTTGGGAAACGGTATAATAAAGATGAAAAGAATAAACAGAGAAAGAGAAAAAAAGAGAAGAGCGAGGAACCGAAGGATGGAAGGAGAGAAAAACAGACCAAAGAGCAGAAGTAGTAAACAGATTAGGCTAAGTTAGATATAAGAATAAACAGTTAAGGAGAATAAGTTTAATAATTAAAGAATACTCTTTTCTTTATCTTGTTTCATCTAAAAATTTCAAGTGGAAAATGCAATTAGAAAAATAAAAATAAGATGGATTATAAAATGGAAAAATGGGAAATTGAAAACTGGAAGTATCCTAAGCCAGCAAGGATTAAATAAATAAATAAATAAAATGATGAATTATAATTAAATTAATTAAATAAAAATAAAATCTTAATTTACACATTAAACTTCTCAATGTAAATGAAATATTTTCAATTAAACTACAATTTTAATTCTAAAAACACTTTCTAGTACTTTTACTATGTTACGACTTATTTCATAACTAATGAAATTCACGAAAGATTTGTACACTTTCTAGAGCTAAATTCAATTTAAATAATTGAATAAATTTACTTTTAAATTCTGTTTAAAAATGATAATTAACATAATTTTCGAAATTATTTATAAACTTATTACTCATATTAACTTAAAAACATTACGTTTTAATCTGAATAATAATTTAATTCGATTTATTAATTATTATTTTTTGAAAATTATATCAGAAACAATACGTGAATATTTTCTAAGTCTATCCCATCGTGTATAATCATATTAAAATACAAGTTTCCCTAAATAGAATATAAGACTGCACCATTTTTTAACTTAACTTAATGTATCAATCATATTAAGTTAATGATAAGCATTTAATTATTAATACTTTTTTTTTTGACTTATAATAGGGTATCTAATCCTAGTTTATTACTAATTGTAATAAAATAATTGAATAATAAAAAAAATTCATAAAAATCAATCAAATTTCACCTAAAATTAATTTCTTTAATTTTTTTTTCTTTAAAAATTATTCAATAATCTAAATAAATAATTAGAAAATATTAGTTAAACCGCGATTGCTGGCACCAAATTAAAATTTTCTTAATTTAATTTATATTCATAATTTTAATTACAAAATAAAATTTATTATTAATTATATCTATTATTAAAATTAATATTTATATATAATTAAACAAAATCACTAATTATTTAACCAAAATTAAATTTAATTATATATGATATTGAAATCATTATTATTAT
Organism: Tetrapedia diversipes; assembly: GCA_033822845.1. Classification (NCBI taxonomy): domain Eukaryota; kingdom Metazoa; phylum Arthropoda; class Insecta; order Hymenoptera; family Apidae; genus Tetrapedia; species Tetrapedia diversipes. Next base: position 178,359 of record JAOPTO010000699.1, on the reverse strand, counting down.
TGATTTTATTAATTATATAATATATATATATATAATTAAATTAATAGATGTATACTAATATATTAAGAGACAGACGAAATACTAAGATTTAAGAAAATTAATGAACTTAAAGATTAATATTGATTGATTTATTCATATAATTAATATATAGACATATATATAATATAATTAATTATTATGAATATTAGTGAGAAATTTATTACTCTCACTATATATAGTTGAATTAAAATTCTCTACTGCCTAAAAATTTTTAAATGGGGCAAATTTTTATTTACTAATATAAACTGAAGTTTTCTTATCAGAAAAAGCCTCAGGACTGAAACATTACATTATAAAAAAACGTAGACTGTTATTTTTTCCTTCACGGGTCGCATCGATCTTAGAAAAAGACAGCAAGCGAAAGGAAGGAGTGAAGACGAGCGGGTGGATGAAAGAATGTGGGTAGCGATTGTGAATAGACGAAGTTTAAGTAAAGTGATTATATATGTATATTGTAAAATAGAAGTGCCGACAATCCGGCCCGCGATGTGGTGTAATTCGGCGGAACTTCGTAAAATCCGTTAAGATTGGTTTTGTAAGTGGGATACCTACTCCCACGCCGCTGCATTGGTGTGGTGAAGAAACGGACAAAGTTCGAGTCCCGACCGGCGATTAAGTTAATAAAGATTCTCTTACAATATCGGAGAATATTATGCCTAAACCCACAACTAACGCTATAGTTGTGAAGGAATAATGGGGAATTAAAATTTATTCGTCATTTATTTCTTGTTTTGGAATCATTAATTTTATCATATCAATTTTTTATCTTCAAACAGAGATTTAACCACCTGCGCTGGCAAGAAATGCTCGGGCGCATGTACCAGAACAGTTCAGTATAACTCGCTGGAAGGCGTGTTCGATGCCTTAGAAAAATTGGAAAAAGATTTATATTTTCTAAGCTAATTCATTTTCGACCTACGACTTTTAATATCAATTTTTGTTATCTTTTAACATCAATTGATGTTAAAATTATACAAATATAAATAGTAAATTTGTGTGTCATGCACGTCGTTGGCGATTCTGTGACAAAAGCATTACGACGTGCGTGGCAGGTCTTTTCAGCGCAAGTGGTTAAAGTATAGAAAGTTTGCTTCCTTGAGATGAACATCGACTGGAAAAACTTAATTTCCTTTTTTTTGGAATAATCAATTTTTCTTCTAACCTAGTTATGAGTTAATATAACTACATTAATATAATAATAATAATTTATTTAAATTTAATTTTATTATTATTGATAATTTCGATTAGAGTTGCATTTTCAGTATTATTAAGAACGTAAAATTTTAGGTTATATTCAGATAAATAAGAGTTCCAAGTTGGTTATAAGGGATTATTGCAATTCTTTAGAGATGGATTGAAGTTATTAGCTAAAGAATTCTTTTTATTCGATCAAAGAAATTTATTATTTTTGATAAGACCATCATTAATATTTTTAATATCTATAATTTTATAAATTATTTATCCTTGAATTAATTTATTTTCCAGTTTCACTTATTAGTTGATCGTAAAAAAGAAATTATGGAATATTAGGAGCTTTTGCGATCTGTTTCTCAAATAGTATCTTTAGAGATTAGGATGCCTTTAATATTACATATTTTTATATTATTAAAGGAAGGATTTAGATTTAAAGATATTGTATCAAAAATATATTACATTTATTTTTATATTATTCCCAATTTAATTAATATTTATTATGAGAGCATTAATTGAATTAAATCGAACTCTTTTTGATTTAATTGAAGTAGAGACAGAATTAGTATCAGGTTTTAATGTTGAATATTGTAGGAGAATATTTGTTAAACCCTTGCGCTGCATACGCGGCCAAGGTCTCTCAACGGGGAGAGCATCTTCCGTCCCACAAAGCAACAGCGGGAAGTTTCCATTGGGACATTTACGACATGAGCGTGCCGGTAGTGCTATTTTTGAGGACTAAGACATTTTAGCCTTTTCTTTACCTTTTTCGTCGAACTTTCATAACGTCCACTGAGGGACAATAGCTTTAATTTCTAAGTCAACCGTGGTTCCTCAATAGCAAAGAGCATGTCGTAAACAAGGGACCTCCAGTAGGCCCGGCGCCCAGCCGACACCCGCACTTGAGAGGCACATGGGCCTAGAGGAATTTCCCCTTCGTTGCCTAAATTCGGGAAACTTCCCGCTCCGAGTGGCTCACCCCACCCTCGTTCTCGAAACGCGTGCTAAGGGCACAAGAACGGGGGTTGGTGGCACTCAGGGCATACGGCTGATTGGAGTTTTGACTTTTTGGCTCTAACCAATTAGCGTATCGCCTTGAGGTATGGAGGAGTGACCAGTGGAACTCCTCCATATAAAACTGAGCCACTTCGGCGCCGGGATGGATAGTAAGAATTCATAGTAAGAAATAGTAACATAGTAAGAATTCATTCATAGTAAGAGCATAACATAGTAAGACACAATCACATAGTAAGAACATAGTCAAATAGTAAGAACATAGTTAAATAGCAAGAGACATAGTCACATAGTCTCATAGTATCGGAGTCTTATAATTTGAACTTGTTAGTCGGCACACCACGTGCAAGCTCACCCGGAACTCGAGCGATTTTACACATCGGTAACAATCGTGGAGTCCCAAACAATATTTGTTATAGTTTTTGTAGCTGAGTATGCCAGAGTGATTTTTATAAGATTAATTTTAACAATAATATTTTTGGGATTAATATATTGATCTACTTTAATTGAATCAATATTTTTAATTTATTTATTATTATTGTTACGAATTCGGGATGTTTTATTCGGGATATATATATATGTTGAAGAGATTTATTGAAAATTAGTTTAATTTATTCAATAGTTATTTATAAGGATAAAAGGATGCTCAACTACTTGTGATCCTAATCATGTTAATAAAATAAAGTTCATAATATATAATCAATAATATAATTGATTTATAGGGTAAAATATATTAGCTTTTATTTCATAATTTTTATTAAGGTAAAATGAATAAAATTAAAATTGAGGTAATTAATAAAATTACTCCTAGTTTACTATCAATTGAACGAAAAATGGAATAAGCTAATAAAAAATATCATTCTGGTTTGATATGAGGAGAGATAACTATTGGAATAGCTTCAATAAAATTATCAAGATCTCCTAAAAAATAAGGATATCGAAAAATTAAAATTAATAATATTCATAGTAAAATAATTATAGTAATTGAATCTTTTAAAGTGAAATACTTTCAAATAATTTGAATGAGTAAAATTAATCCTAATAGTGAGCCATAATTTCACCAATAATTAATATTTACATGCGTGTGGAGTACAATTAATCTATTAAAAAATATTTTAGCTATAATATTTGCATGAGTAAATTTATTATATTTTTTCATTAATATTTAGATCTTAATGCTTTTTTACAAACAAAACAAATTTTATAGATTATGTAAACAGTAATATAATAATTATTGTAACTATTAATCAAATTGTATAATTTAAATAAATTTGATTTAAATTTAATTTATTAAATACTAAATAATTTCATTTATAACTTTTGTAACGAAAGTAAGAAATTATGATAATTGCAAATATTAAATAGATTCTAGTTTCCGAATTAATAATTATATATACAGAATCGTTTATAATTCCGCAGAAATAAGCAAATACACCTATTAGTCCACTTAAAATTGAAATTTTAATTAATATTCCATTAAATGAATTTTTAGTGAATATGTATATGTATATTGAAGAATATAATATTAATGAAATTAATAAAGTTAATTCAGAATTGGTATTTTAATTTTTAAAAATTTTAAAAATACAATTAAAGTTATTATTAGTGAGATATAAAAAAAGATTTATGAAAATTATGGTATTTATTATTAATATAAAACTTCAAAAAATAGTTTAGTACAACAATAATTTTGGGGATTATAGAAGTAATATAAATATTTTTTTGACATTTTGACTAAAAGGAATCTTCATAATTATAATTTACAAAATTATTGCTTCATTAAACTATTTAGTGTAAATGCATCAGAATTTTTGATTTAATTTTTATTTAGTTAATATTTTTCATATTATTAACTTCAAGAAATCATTTTTTTATAATATTAATTGGATTGGAATTTTAGATAGTTATAATAATAATTTTTTTAATAAATTAGATTAAAATTAATGAATGATTTTTTTAGTATATCCAGGATTCTCAGTTTGTGAGGCTGCTTTAAGGCTATCGTTAATAGTAAGGACATCTAAAATTGGTCACCAAAAAATTGGATTAGAAATCCTTTTTTATAAATTATTTGAAATTTATTTATCTCTTATTGAATTTATAAAATTATAAATTAATATTTAAAAAAAATAATATTTAAAAAAGTTTAAAAAATTTGTATAAATATTCTTTTTCTTTCAGTATTATATTTAATTAGAGTAGCTATTTGTAATGAAATTTGACTCTACAAATATTTTTTTAAATAGATATGTATTAACTTTTAAAATACTAAGCATCTTTTAGTTTAAATTAAATTTGATAAATTTTTGTTTCTTTTGTTTCTTTTTCTTTTTTATTATATAACTTCATTTAATGAATTAGTTTAAATTATTTAGTTCACTAATTTCTTAAAATCTTAGTATGTCGCCTGACTTCTTATTGATTAATATTCATTTTAAATTTTATTTTTTTGAAATATAATTATATTCTTAAATCAAATTTTATGAATTGGATATATAAGTTAACGAATATATTTTGTAATATATAAGAATAATTATAAGTAATTTAAAAATAGGTTGTTGAAATTTTAAAAAACCATAAGATATATATGTCTGAATTTATACGATTATCTAAATATCTTAGAAACCGTCAAATTGAATATTTAAAATTTTTACAAATATACATGTCATTGTCTAGTCAAGAAACTAAATTTTTTTTAAAGTATAGAACATTTTTGATAGATCACGATAAATTTATAAAACGATACGAAAAATTTTGCAAAATTATTGAAAATTAATGAAATTGCAGGGTATTTTTGTTAATCAATTAGTAAAATTATTAATCAAATTATCTACAATTTTAACTGTAACTTTTGTAATTCTCACATTTTTAGTCATTTTTGCAAGAATTATTTATTGGCTTATAAAAAATATAATTCATCGAATTATACAATTTATTTATCTATATTATTTTCTGTTTTTTAATTTTTGTTTTATGTTATGTTGTTAAATTAAATTTTATGCTTTATTATAATGAATATATTTAAATATATAAAAGTATATAATCAGAATTAAAGAATTTTTCAATTTATTATATCTATTACAGAATTTTTGTCAAACAAATCAATTATTTTTGAAGGATTATCAAGAATTTATCAGATACTATTATGAATCGTTAAATAGATTATCGTGACCTTTTAAATAATTATACTGTATTAATCGAGCGCAAAGATTTAACTGTTCAGAAAATTCAAATTTTAGAAGAATTAAAAAAATTTTTATTGGTCTATGAAAAACTTTTAATTATGAATGAGAGAATTTTTTCTAATCATCGTGAAATATTAGGTATTTTAGAATTTAAATTAAAAGATTATAATAAAAAATTATTATTAGTATTGTTTTAAATTTTTATTCTGCTTTTTTTGTTTTAATTTTCTTATGTACTGTAATGGATGTTGCAATTTATAAATAATCATCATGAATAATCATGAAAAAATTTAAAGAAATTTTGGAAATTTTAGGTTTCATTTTAATTTATATGATTTGAATTAGAATACTTGCTTATTATGGCGTGTATTTTTATGAATAATTGTTTTAAATAACTTTAAGAATATAAATATTTTAATTAATCGTGGATGTAATGTATTACTTTTTATTAAGGTTTTTATATTTGTATATTTTAGGAGATGGGTGGATTGGTGAATTATATATTTTCAGAATATGGATTAAATTTTTATAACATAAGATCAACAATTTTATTATTTTGGGTTAGTGAGTTAATAATTTTAGCTTTAAAAAGGTGGTGCATATATATATAGGTATTTATAATAAAAATAGCGAAACTATCTTCTGAAATAAATGATAAAGAGCTTTTAAATAAAAGTTATTCAATAGACGTAGCGGAATTGAACACCATCTATCATCCATTATCGAATTTTCCCTTAAAACATACTGTATGTATTTAGGGTGATAAAAATTTGGAAACGTATGCATTAACGTGTCTTTATTTATTGTGTGTGTGTAATTACACAATGAAATGTTTTATCTCTAATAGAAAAATCATATTAATTTGTAATGAAGTACAGAAATCACCAGTCAGTAAGAATCGTACACAAGTTGGTGTTGGCCGGTGTGGCTATAACTGGAGGAAAAACTTAGAACCCATAATGTTACGAATAAGTAAAACCTAAGAGCCACCTTATAAGAGGAATAGAACACACCTAGAATTTTGCGATAATGTAGTAAAATCTATTCCACGATGATTACAACCAGCCGAAAATAGTAGTGGTTTCTATTGAATTAACTGTTTTATTGATTACAACGATGTTCCATACCACCTGTACAATTTTTACTGACTGATGATTTCTGTACTTTATTACCAAACACATTTAATCTTTGTAAATCAAAAAATAAACAACGAATAAAGTTTAATTCTCTCATTATTGCTTCATAATTATAGCGTTTGTTAGGGTTATGGTATAATATTCTTTGATATTGTAAGAGAATCGTTATTAAAGTAATCGCCGGTCGGGATGCGAACTCGAATTTTGTTCATTAATTCCTCCTGGAAGGGGGCGGGGGTGGGGTATCCACGCATAAAAAACAAAACCTAACGGATTTTACTAAAGAAAGAACGTTTTACGTCGTCGATCGCAACGCAATTCCCCGAATTACGCCGGATCGCAGACCCGACCGTCGGCGCTTTTTATTTTACACATCCATATAAAATTACTTTATTTCAACTACGTCTATTCTAATTCGTTGCCCGCAAACTTTCATCCACTCGCTCGTCTTCTCTCCTTCCTTTCAGTGAAGTAAAAAATACTGACTACATTTTTTTTATAATCGGCTTTTTCTTACAAGAAGGCTTTACTGTATTATTAGCAATGCTTTATTTATTGCTTTTACGCTGGTACTCACCCACCCGCGTTGATTAAAAAATCCAAGTACCATGAAATTCTGCTGGGACTTACCTGTAACAGTAAAATATTACATGTTAATTAAACAAAACAATTTTTAATAATTTTAAAATACGTTTTGACGTAACAGTTACATTAAAAATCAAATATTTATATAGCAAAAGAAAATAGACTAGCAAGAAATATTACTTATAGAAATGAAGTGATATATCCAAAAACGCTTCCATTCGCACTATTATTATTCGAATACTCAAATAACCATGTATACAACTACTTGAGTTAACACTTAGCCGACCGAAGGGGGAAGAGATCTCCCATTTTGTCCTCAAGAAAGCGTTGCAATTGATTCTGTTTGCTTTTATTGTTAGTTAGTCTTGACCTAGTACTGTTCATAAATCTTTCAAAATACAATTTTTAATAAATTCAACATCAGCTTAGGACCAGGCTAATAACAAAAGTAACTACAATCAGTGGCACAGCAATGTCATGGAAAAAATGAGAGATCTCCGCGATCGGACGAACTAATTGAAATAAAACACTTATTTAACTTATCGGACAAAAAGATTTGGGATTCTTCAATACTAAAATAACAAACTAACAAATTTTAATACCATAATATTCCATTTTAGTACCACTTTCTTATAGCTAACATAGGTTATTACGTGAAAAGTCGTAATCAGACATCCCCGAGTACATCAGTTTGTACTGATGTCATCAAATCAGTTTTTGCCTGATGATTACAAAAATGTTAAAGCTTTAAGTAATTATAAAAAAACCCTTGAAGTTTAAGGAAGTGCTGATTTATGTAGTTCCTATATACTACATACTATTATGCTATTTTTATATTTTTAAGAAATTTTACTCATCTAACATGAATTTGCTATGTAGTGCCGGATTTTACAGACATTTCTGAAGAAGTCGTTATTCGGTAGAGGTGTCAAAGCGGTTTTCGATTTTCATACAAACAGAAAAAACATTCATCAGAAATTTATCGCACAGCGTTTTGCCATAATATGGCCGTCGCTTGTCTCTACATGCAAACAGAACCCGTAGTTATGCTTAACTGCTATTGATACGCTGTGATAACATTTAGCCGTATATTTAAGGGTATATTAATAATGTTAAGCTTTTATATATTCTACTAATTTTTAAGAGTTATGTTGGGTAATTATTTTTAATTTTGTCAGAAAGTACATATTAAATATACAACAAAAATTACCTTAAACATCCTGCAAGTAAAATTATGTTGCGTCCTCTTCATCGCTCATGACTGTCCAACAGTAATGAAGTAGTAAAAACGATTAATTTCTATATTTTTTATTTACATTTTACGCGTATACGTACGCCGAATTCGGTAGGTTGTACGAACACTTACGCGGCCGACTGTATTTCATCCTTATTTCCCTATTCCCTATATTTCACTGTTTCCACTTCATTTTCACTGATGACACAATACATACAAATACAGTCGGTACGTTCATAAAGAAACATTAAACTTTTATTAGCTTTCAACAGTTTACATCCCGACATAGACTCGCGATGGCCAAGAAAAGTTTTCGATCCGCTCGCGACGGTTGGTCGAAGCCATTTGAAACGGAAACTGATCTTTGCCACCCTGTTTCTTGACGACTTGGTGTATGCGTGTGTGTATACATAACGTGTGTATATGTGCATCTGCGACGCATTTGAAAGAAACGAAGGAAAGAAAACATACAGCCCGCCCCCCGAAAGTATGGCGTGATCGTAAATATAGATATCAAATGTTACCGAAAAACCAAAACACGCGACGAAATCAAGGTTACCCCGCTTCAACTGTCGAGATTTCAAATCGTATGCCTTAATGCTATGGAACAGACGAGCGTGCACTTGTTTTCGGTGGATACTATATTATGGTCTGCTTATAAGTGGCCTATTCGGGGGACAAGCACAGTTATAACAAAGAACTTCTGTTGTGCGAGCGGGACAGATTCCGAGTGAGCGAGAGGACACGGGCTATAAATCTTGCTCGAAACTTCGACGATTTCGATTGCAGTAGTATATACAGTGGATCCGAAAAGTATTCGTACACTGTATTACAAATAAATTCATTTAACTTTAATATTCTGATTTCAATTACTGTTTTTAATAAATCTTTACGGATATATACGGGTATAGTAGTATATGTATTAATTAATTTCTTATTTTACAACTAAATACCATTTTTTTAATCAACGAAATCAACGTTAAAGTTTCAGTGCTTTCTTTTTTTTTTTCTTTTTTTCATCTTTTAAACATAATTTTGTATTAATGCGTGATAAAGTAAAACCTTCCTGATAAAAAAATCTTAGTTTTTAATGTTTTATCGCTTTGCCATAAAAAAAAGATTCCAGAGGAACCTGTGTTCAGAGCATAAAAAATCGCAGAAGCTTTAGGGGTCGCTTTCACTTCCACTATAAGATTTACTGTTGATCAAAAAACCGCTCCTTGCAGGATTTTTATGCTCTATATTATGCTCTATATACATACAAAGTTTCATTGAAATCAGAATTTTAGGATTAGGTGAATCTCCTTCTAATATATAGTGTACGAATACTTTTTGGATCCACTATAGGTATCGTATTTCTGGAGAAAAAGTCAGAGTCAATAGTTGCTCTAATTCTGAAGCTTTAATTCTCTTCGAACAACGCAGTTTCAACACATTGCATGCGGGAAACGTACTTTTACGTATTTCGTAGCGTCACTGGATCACGAATCACGTAAGAGTAGGTATTTAATAGACTTGTGCTGGAGAGTGGATATTATTATCATATAAATACGATAAAAAATAATACCATCGAAATATATATATATATATATTTCTCTAAATATTCATAGAGCATATGTTTAAGTATAAAATAAAAGAGAGCTTCGTTGAGAAAAACGAAGTGATTTTCGATTTATTGCGATTTTACCGAATGAATTCACGAAAAATTCACGAAAAAGTGCCTGCTACGGTTACTTACAAAATTGAGCGTACACACCTATGTTGGTAATTGGATGATTAGCGAGAAAATAAACAAAAACAGGCATTTTCAAAAATAAAAACGTAATATATTGTTTATTTGGATATTTCAACGGGTAATCCTTTGAACAAAATTTTAATAAAATGAACTGCTTACCTATATTTAACACTAAACGTAGAAACATCTTATCTCGCCGTCACAAAATTGAGCTTACATTTAGTTTAGTAATATAAAAGAAAAAGAAACGAGTTTTGTAAAATTTGTAATGCATTTTTTCCATTCGACATTATTTCAGCCATCTCTATGTCCTGTTACTGCGTTGCTGCGTTACGCTTAATCGTCATTTGCCATTGTTTATTAGTAAAAATTAGGACACCATGGCTTCCAACAGATCAGGGACCGATATTTCTGTACGAAAAATTGCAGTAAAATTGCACTGTAAAGGCAAATCGTTCAGACAAATTGCTAAAATAATAGGAAGTAATAATCTATTTTCATTCTACAGTGCAGAAAATTATTGATAACTGGATTGTTTATTTTGAAAGTGTAAATAAGCACATTTAAAAAAAAAAAAGAAAAAAAAAAAAAAGAGATCTCGTTATTTATGCTTAATTCGGTGTAAACTTTTTATTTACAATTAGTTAGTATCAAATTTCTGAAAAAATGTCCATTCCTTGTCCAATTTAAAATTGGCCGGTAAAAGGAATTGCGTAACCATCGATTATGAAAGTGGTGTAAGTCGAATTTTTATAGACAGGTGTCAGGCATTACGAAAAAATAATTTCCTATACACACCACAGAATTATCATGATGTCATAAAAGAATATAGACAACATAATAAATTCATTTTACACGAAATGAAATTAGAGGATTTCATTTCAACAAAAAATCTACAGTACGTAATCGAAAAACACATAAACAGTAACACTAACGGAGGAAAAGTAAATTGGTAGCAAATATGTTGATTGAGGTTTCTTAAAAGTGCACTATATACTACTACTTTATATAAAACACCGATGGAGGACAAAGAATTTAAGAGTTTCAGTTTATTACACGTTCGGAAGGACCGCCAGAATTTGAAAAAGTCGCCCTGGCGCCTTTATATCACAATGCTAGGCCTATCTCTTACGAAAAATATAAGGATATGGAGCAGCTATTACCCTATACGCGCCCTTCCTGTCCATCATCAATATTTTAAAACACTGCCGCATGAAGAGCCTAAGTTAATACCACTAATATCTTATGTTAATTTTTAAAATATAATTAACGTCCAAAATTAAAAATACTACTTCTATTTTATATCTTATTATTATTTGTAAACAAAATTGAATTAATATGAAATATTTTAAATGATATCTGACTTTTTTAGATTGAAATTAAACGATCGACTAATTTTGAAAGTGGTGTAAGTCCACTTGCAGTTCGCAAATATACATTATTTTAGTTAAATTCGCCTAAAACAAATTTCTATAATCAAATTACATATCGATAAATCAATAAAAACATTGCCAGGCTTGATATAATTAATCTATATTTTTCTTTTATTGAGAGATATGATAACCATCAATTTTCTCGAAACAAGAGAAAATGGACTTGCACCACTTTCAAAATGAACGGGCCAATTATAAATACAGTGGAACCCTGCATAATAAAGTAGGACGTGGGAGAAAAAAAAAAGAAAAAGAATGAGTGAAACGGATGATGAGCGATACGTAGTCAGACAAATTAAAATTGATCCGAAACTAGTGACCGAAAATGAACAAAGGACGAGTCTTTAAGAATGAAAAATATCATCTTCACGAAAGCTGTCCGTAGAGTTATACGCGATAAAGGGTATCACGGTAGGATAGTGAGGAAGAAGAGCTCTTATATATTTCGAAGGGGAACCAAGGCAAGCGTTTGGAATTCGGAAAACAGTATGTTAATTGCGACGAAAGATTTTTGGAATAATGTCATCATGTTCTCAGCTACTTGAAGTTAAAATTAACTTATTTAATTCGAACGGTAGAATAATTGTTTGGTGAAAACTGAACGAGTAGTTCAACAAAAATAACACGATTCCAACGATCAAGCATCGTTGGGGGTGGGGATGGGGGTGGGGTTCGATTATGTTATGGGGCTGTATGGAAGTTAACTGAATTGGTAACATTGAATTTATTGGAAACGAGACCATGGATAAGTTGAAATATCTCGACATTAAAAAAAAGAATTTCCAGTGTTCGTCCGAAAAATCGCAAATGCCGCCGGTATGCGCTACACTTCCAACAAGACAATGATCCGAAGCATTCGTCGTCCTCGTTGTATGTTGTCATGGAATGGCTGCTACTCTACAAACGTTCCAATATTATTAACCCCGCCCCGCCCCGCGAAGCACCGGATATTAATGCAATTGAGCACCTCCTGTGGCAGGAATTAAAATCAATATTATGTGATTGTAGATATAGCGCAGTGAGTAAAACGCAAAAGTTAAGATGAAGAAAATATGGAAAAATATTCCAAGTTTAATAAGAAAAAACTTAATCGATGCCTAGGCGTTTAAAGGCAGTTACTGATGCACACGATTACGCAACTAAATGTTAAAATTACGTTTAGGTTAGTTATTTTTGTATAATCTAATATGTGTACGCTCAATTTTGTGACCACGAAATAACAGTATTTTTACTGTTTAACGTTAAATATAGAGAAACGGTTAATTTTCTCATTTTTAGCGATTACCTGCTAAAATAGCCAAATAAAGTATATATTATGTTTTTATTTTTGGAAATGCCCGTTTTTGTTTATTTTCCCGCTAATCATCATTGCCAACGTAGATGTACGCTCAATTTTCTGAGTAACTGTATATTTGTATAGTCTTCGAATCACTTGTGGAACAGGGGCAAAGAGGGATCGGGCCGCCCACCCATCCCCACCAGCAGAGTCGCACACTCTGAGCCTTAGCCACGCGCACTCTGCCATAGTAGTAGGAATAGATTTCAGTTGCGTCCCTATCTCAATATATATATATATAAATATAAAACGTAAATATAAATATGATTTTGAGATATAATTAATTTACCTTAATTGAATCAAATATTTTGTATAACATAATCCGACTTAACTCAAGTAATTTTCTACAAAATACTATTAAGCCATGTTTGCCAAGAGGACAATGTTCCAAAGATATCAAAATTTGACATTGTTATTAGCGCATATAATAATTCTACTGGTAATTATATAACAATGCTTTCCTAGCATATTGTAAACAAACTAGCGAGAATAGTTGTTCTGTATCAGATATAACTATTGTATAATAGCAATATGTTACATCTACGCCAATGGGACTCTGTCTGACGGGTGTTTCTCTTTATCTCTTTCTATCGCGCTGACCTCTTTATTAGTCAGCCTCAAATGCGTCTGGAACTACCACGACGAATAGCGAACTAGAATCGAATGTGTGCGTGAGAATAGGCGTATCCCTTCCACTTTTTCCCATTCTTGCCGCGGGACTTCAAGCGAGCGGAAGACAGTACACGTACTTCAAAATTATCGCGATATTTCTTATATTTTTCAACTTCAAATATAACTAAAACACCTGTTGCACTATATCATCAGAGTACAATAATTTAATCATGTTAAACATTTATGATGAGGAATATGAAGAAAAATGTATAGCAGATTGTAATATCGATAGTACAATTACTACCGAATCGTGAATAAATATACAAGTAATGAAAGAGAATAAAGAGAAAGTAATTAGCAGTAACTTAATGCGAATTGAACCAGTATTAAAAATAAAAGATTATCAAGAAATTAAGTATTAATTAATGAATAATCGAACTTAGATGAGCGCTCGTATTTACCTAAATACCTTAAATGAAAATTTAATTTTTCTTCTTTAAAACATACATGTCAGTTGATTTGGGTATAACTTTAACTTCGTAATACTCGAGTGTACCACCTCTCTAAGACTAGAGATCTAAGCGTATGTTTTGAAACAGAAACATGTTACAGAATAATGTAAAATAAAGAAGCTTGCTGCTCACTGTATTATTAAATGACTAAATTATCTATCATGATTTCCTTATATTTGTACAAATATTATTTTAAGTTTCGATCTAAATTACTTCGAAATAAAAATAAATTTGTGGGAACTAATAAAATAATACCTTTTTTTTTTAACAACACTATTATGCAATTTATAAATGTCTTGTTATCGATGCACCGTGAAAGAAGGGGAAAATCGCCCAACACATCAGAATAAAATTAGCCGTACAACTGTGAGACACATTAGAAGAACAAGAAAGAATAACAAGGTATTAATTACACTTCTTACAATTGCCGTTCCGATTTGGCCACTAATTGTAAGAAACTACAACGTGACAACACACCGTTGGGTGTACTCACGCTTGGGCCAATTATATTCATAATCGGTGTCGAATAACATTATATATACAGATAGACAGAGCACAAATGAAGAGGAAAAAAGAGAAGGGAAAAAAATTTTAGTTAATAGATATCAATATCAATATCAATATCAGTAACAAATAAGTATCTGGTATTCTTTGAAAATTACAGTAAAGGGATGTAAAATTTATTGTGTGCTGCTGCGAGCAATTTTTTGTTACAAATTTTTAATACTGTACTCTGCATTCTACAAGTTATGTCACCGACTAATTAATTATACCAAAGCTGACTGAGTAATTTGACGAATCATGAGAAGGTCTCAGAAACAGTGAAATAGAATACCATCGACAAGCCAGTCACATGGAATCGATCATTTTCAAATAAACAGTCTATTATTGATTTAATTTTAATTATTCCATTTATTTTAATACAAATTTAGTTTTAAATATAGATCCTATATTATTAAAAGGATTCAGATCTATAATAAAAATTACAGACTTTAGACATGCCAAAAAAGTAGATATAATATAACTGTTAATAAAGATAATTAAACTTATATTGCATTAAAGAAGTTAATACAAATAACCCGCCTACTTCTATAACTAATTTAAATGTAGACTGTGTACGTATTACAAGAAAAAGTACATTTCTAGGTACACTTACTACTCTATAGAAATAGTTGTCTGATCGATTTTAGTCACTAAATGAGGTATCAACGATATAAAAATAATAAAAAAATAAAAAAATAAAAATAATAAAAAAAATAAAAAAATATAAATAAATAAAAACGAACTTGATTATCTCTATTTGATAGACAGTATATATTCTGTCTAAATCTGACTTCTTTTCCGGTCCTTATTTTGTACAGTTTGGCTTGAAGCTAAGATTTTAACCTAGCAACTCTGGACACAATGTGAGGTTTTTAAATTGGGCAAATGTGAGGTTATGATTGACAGCGTGTAACGTGAATGTGAAATGGTTAATGTCGTATGAATGCGTAGTGGGAAGAATGTGATTTAATTGTATGTAGAATTAGGGAATGATTTTTTAAATAGTTGGTATGAAAGGAAAGACGAATCTGGTGGCGAATGTGGTATAAGGAGGAATATTTGAAATGACCAGCGAAGGCTCAGTCGTTAGAGAGAATTGTATGTTAGATGATGTATAGAATGAGAGAGAAAGGGAGAAAACAAGAAAGAGCGTTAACAAACAATTCAACCACGTGTATAAAATACTTTTTAATCATCGATAATCTTTAAATATATATCATTTTTGTATTTAAAATAAGGGAGAATTATTTAATCATCCTGTATTTTGATCTTTACCCAGCAACACCACACAAGGAACAATGCGGCGAATCACTTTCATCTAATGATCTAAGGAAAGAAGATCGATTCTTCAATTTTATAAAACGTTTACTTTATTTTAAACTTAATTTTGATTGTTTTTATTATTTTTTTATATCGTTCACGTTTTACCGACAAAACAAACTGTGTTACCAATAAACGAGCAATGACTTATTGTCCAATTTAGAGAAGACGACAGACAACAACAGAAAACTATCACGAAACCATGGTACTACGTGATATATAATAATCTTGATTATGAATCTTAGTAAAATTTGATAGTAATACATCTAATAATATAAATGTACAATCAATACCAGTCTTATCATAATTTATTTAATTTAGGAGGGTTACTATTCTTTATGAAACATTTATCAAAAATCGGTTCCCTGTTCTCAGTAGTGCAAGGATTATATTATCGAATGTTGATTTTTAAAAATTTATTACCAACAGAAAATAATTATTTGAATACTGCTATATACTGTACGGTAGTTATTAAAATGTACAGATAAAAGGGTACTTAAATCAGAATTTTTGTTGCGTTTCGTTGCTTGTTCATATCGTTCATATTTGTAAAAACTTAATTACAGAAAAGCTGTCACTTTATTATTAGCGCTACTTAAATTTATTATATTAGAATGCACGATTTGAATAACTTTAGATTTCTTCGACAATTATTATTTAAACATCATACAAGTTTACTTATACATTATCATTGTCATTAACTGATTAGTACAACGTTTCTATACGAAAACACTAACTTCATTTATGTTTCTTCTATATTTGTGTGTGAATCTTATTTGATTTGTTATAAAACTTTCACGTACACACATGTACTACAACAATTATTATAAAACTTATGAAGATATAAACCGCAAAGATAATTATCCTAAAGCTTTCAATGTAAATGTCGTCTTAAGATGACGAGAATTGGGACCAGAGGCAGAAAAAATACTCTCGAATATGATCACTGAACAGAGACGAAAAATAAGGGCAGATTCTGCGTAGGAAATGGTCCGAGTTTTTATTAGGGACATGCTAAAAAAACAGGTGCTACATTATTGCTCGACTTCCCTCTATATCACATGCCCAAGTACATTTTATTTGATAGTCAAAACTTCATAAGCGAAAAAGCTTCGACGTTGACCACCTGTTAATGTTTGCTTTCGTTCAAGTTTATCGACTTAATCCTATAATGGCACACTGGGGCACAGCACAACCAAGACAATGATTTTTATTGCTGCATCGAAGAAAAACAGATACGACTTCTTGAATTTGTTTGAATTTGTTCCAATTTTATCACTCCTGGAAGTATTCCACTGAATTTTTCCAGAATCCTTTGCGCGTTCCAGAAATGTAAAACATGATGCCGAATTTGATAGATTCTAACGTGACGTTTTTAATCCAAAGGTAACAGTGTGCCCATTGTAGTATCAATGTAGCTATTTCTTTAAAATACTCTAAGAAATGTTCTGTCCAATTATCCAAAAGTTTTGTGGAATCGGTTATACAAAAAATCTATTTCAATTGTTTGTTGATTCGGTTTTAATAAATTTCATGCACCTTTTTTCTGTCTCTTAAAAAGGTCAACGTTCCCTAAATATGTACAACATTTCTTATTTATACTATGGTTCAGTCAATTTACATTGCTCGATTTCATTTTTTAACACTGTGGTTGTACATAAAATTATTGAAGAAATTCCTGGAAACTTCTCTTCTAGCTACAACAATGTTAAAAAAAATAAAATTTGGTAATATAAAAAGATTGAGAAAGCTGCTAATGAAAATGTCCCAGAGGGCTAAAAATTCAACGGTTGAAGCCTCCACAGCGACTCGTAAATATTTACGCTGTGCCTTATCGCATTTGCATGTGAAACTCGTTGGAATTTCTGAACCGGAACATCACAATTGAAACCGCCGCTAGTTTTGTTCGTCCGAATACTCGATCGTGACCTTAACCGATATTGGATGTTTAGGTTTCTACGCTTTTAGAGTGCATTCGCTTTTGCGGCCAACTGATGGCTCTAGGTAAAAAATTGAAGACAAAGTATGGAAAAAAAAAAAAAAAGAAAGTCGTATCCTGTTTAAAACAATCTCTTTATTCTGGCAGATATGCAAGTTTAATGAATTTTCTCTAAATGAGTTTCTTTTTCGCGTTTTTTGAAAAAACAAAAACAAAAAACAAAAAAAAAACAAAAAAAAAAAAAACGGACTGTATTTTAACATTAAAATGAATCAAATCGGGGGAGTATTACTATATTTTTAATAGAAAACAGTATATAAAAAAATTGCACAATGCGTGGGTCAATTCCGATGATTTTTCAATATGCTATTTAATTAATTTTATAAGAACATAAATTTGCATAAATATCCAGTTTTGTAATCAGCTAGGATATTCTCTGACTGATATTCTTACGTATGACTTCTTTATTATTATTAGAAACAGTTGGGGATATGTTTATGTACTTATACCGTTGTACATACAGTCAGTCACAGGCAAAATCGTATACAGTCGTATACAGGTGAGTGCGTACCGCGTTATATGGAAACCGCGCTATAAGAAACTCGGATTTAATCGTACAAACCAGGCTAATCCGTAGCGCGTTGTATGGAAACCGCGCTATAAGAAACTCAGAATTAGTACAAATCACATCATTCGTACCGCGATATATGGAGACCAATAAATACAAAAGACAAGATAAATTATAAATTATTTTTATTGAATTGAAGAGTTCATATAAGGAAATGATAAAAAAAAATGAAACAAAAATTAAACTAAAAAACTGTTTTCCAACAAAAAAAAAAAAAGAAAAACTTTTGTAAAATTATGTAGAGGTGCCGAATTTGCCATAACGTGAGAGAATGCATGAGAGTGAGGGTGAGTGTGTGTATGAGGCGTTCGTCGCTTGTTCGTCGCGAATGTTCGGTCCTGGCGGGTAGCGCAGGTGCGTGGAAAGGAGCCTTCTCGAATGTTCGATGACGGTTTACTCTAATGGGTAAAAAGAACGCCTTCTCGAACATTCGATGATGGCAAACCCCCACCACCTGTGCTAATGCATATAGAAAGAGATACATGCCCGCCGGGCGACATTCGTTAGAGATTCGTTAGACATTCATTAGGCGACATTCGAAGACGCGATTAAGTGTAATTTATCAGATTAATATAAGCCTGCGTGTACCTGTCCTACAATTATGTAATCTTTTAACACTTATCCTCGTTGTCAAATATGAGTCGCCTAACTCGTCTTCTTTTAATGGGTAAAAATGCCTTCCTAGCTTGGTTCATCTTCACATTGGTTTTCGATTGTAGCTTTTTTTTCTAACTCCCCTAAAACCTCTCTATAGGTAGCTAAGCAATTCCTTAACTCTCTTTTAAACTTTGCGCAGTGCACCGTTGAATGATCAGTTTGAATGAAATGAAAGTTCTAATTCTTTAGCCAAATTTAGCCCTTTTTTCACATCTTGTAAATCAAGATTTGGAAGTGCTAGCAACAAAATTTTGGAAAGAATTGGTTACCAACGAAGCGTACTGTGAAAGAGCTCTGAGACGACTGAAACCGATGTCGTAAACGGCTAAGAGATAAGCTTGAATGTTTATATAAACATATCCAGTTAAAATCATTTATTGGGTGCACGGAAAGAACTGATGGGACGTTGTTGAACGGAAACCGCGCTGTAAGAGTACCGCGTTATAGGAGGGCTGTCGCAATTTCAGCTCCGCGTTATATGGAAACCACGTTCTGAGAGTACCACCGCGTTATAGGAGGGCTGTCGCAATTTCACTTCCGCGTTATATGGAAACCGCGTTCTGAGAGTACCGCGTTATAGGAGGGTTGACTGTACCACGTAAGTACATGAAAGCCTGTATCAGCTTGTAAAAACAGTTAGAAAAAGAAAAACGTTTAACTAACATATATTGTAAACATATCAATGTTTACTGTGTGGTAATATCAAGGCCATTTTTAAATACAGAAAAAAAAAAAAAATTCATTATCAAATAGTGTAAAAGATATATCAGCTAAAATCGGACAGTAATCTTTCTGCATGGCGGATCCTCAAAAACGAATGAAAATCTTATCAATGATATAATAATAATACTGCATTCTGTCTGGACTTGTTGGTATATGTTGTGTTACGATCGAGCAAACAAGTAAATCTACAAAAATGTGTTCATCCTGAGACGGTAAGAAGAGTTTAACGAAAAGATTTTCATGGTCGCACAGCACGAAACAAGCCATTTCTGAGTAAAAAGAATAAACAGAGGAGATTGGATTTCGTCAACTAATATTTAACTAAAGATTTTAATTTCTGGAAAATTAAGTGATATTTACCGACGAAGGTGAATTTAATAATTTTCATTCCGATGGGAAAATTACCGTACGTTGTCAGCCAAATAAGAAATTTCAAATAAAATATTTAATCTTCACAATCAAACATGGAGGTGGATTGATAATGGTCTGGAATTGTACATTTAATTATGCTTATTTGAATATTTTGAAGAACAATTTATAAAATAGTGAGAAAAAATTGGGATTTTTCGAATTGATTAAAATTTTATGCCAATAACAAGGCAGAGAACATTCTTAAACTCATTAGTATTGATTATGCAATAACAGTGCGCGCGTTATACCTTTTGTATGTTTAAAATGCCACGAGGAAAAATATTAAATGATACTGAAATTAAGAATGAAAAATTTTAAGGATAAAACCTGTAGAGGTTATTATAAGAAAAATTTCGATGACATTAGGAGGAAGTAGCCACGTTATTTATAATTATTTAAAAGTAGTGAGAATTGTTCACAAAAGAATCCAGAAGGTCCATCAAAATGTACAACATTGCGAGAAAAACAAAGCATTTTAAAAATGTTCCCAACTCTCGAAATTGTATCAGAAGCTGATGTAGAAACAAGCATAAGAACAGTGCAAAGAATAATAAAAGGTTTGAAGAACTTAAAACGATGTAAAATGATGAAACAACCCCGCCACTAAGCAACAAAAAGTCACGAAAAAGGAGGTTTAGGTTTGTTGAGCAACGATAACATTGACAAATAAAAGTGGAAACCAATAATTTTTTCTGATAAGAACCGTTTTCATTTAGATGGACCTGATAATTTAAACTGTTATTTTCATGATTTAAGAAACAATAAAAGCACACACCAAAGGCGACAAAATGGGTGACGGTAGTATAATTTGGGTGGGTAATAGATTATTGTGGGAGAACAGATGATATCGTTCATTTCAACAACAATGAATGGTAGGTGGAACATATATAGAAATATGTCGATAAACAATTGTTGAAGTATGCAAAGGAGCAGAAAAATTCATTTTCCAATAAGACAACTTGATCGTGCATATTGCGAAAGCAATACAAGCTTATTTTGAAAGGACAGCCAAGATCTACTGATTTAAACGCTATAGAAAACTGTTGGGGGATAATTTCTAGAGAAGTTTACTCAAAAGGAAACCAGTTTAATAGTGTACAACAGTTAGAAGTATGTGTTGAAGAAATGTGACAAAATATAAAACAAAATATCATTAAAAAACTGAACAAATCTATTCGGCGAAGAATCGCAGAAGTCATAAGGAACGGGAGGCAATACACAACTACTAATAGATCATAAAAATAAATTTTAAACGTTCATGTGTTTTATAGTTTTGTCACGATCAATCAACGATATTTTCGTGGAATTTCGAAGTCTTAGAAATATACAGTTCAATTAAATAAAAATAAAAGTACAATTTTTTTTTTCTTATTGAAACTTTGTGTGCGTATAGAGAGTGTAGTATACGTATGGATTAATTTTTTGTTTACGGGAATATCAGTTTAAGAAGGTAGAATGAACGTTCAAATGTCACTGCCTTTTCTCGTCTTTTCATCGTAACTTTGTAATGGTGCGTGATAAAGAAAAACCTTTTAAGTACAACATGCTTAATTTTTACTGCTCTGTAACCCTGTCGTAACAAAATTTCCAGGAACAAGTATGCTCAGAGTACAAAAAGTATTGAAGCTTTGGGGGATGATTTCACAACCTTTTAAGACACTTCCCTCGCCAAAAAAAATTATCGTTCCATATATGAACAATATGGTTCATATACACATGAATTTTCATTGAGATCAGAATGTTAGAATTACCTGAATTTTCTTGTTATATAATGTGCGAATACTTTTTTCAACCACTGCAATTAACAGCGGTGCACGGAAAGATGTCCCCCTAAAGCACACAGTAACAATACATTTGTACAAAGGTAAAGAAAATTCTTTCCTATATATCAACGATTTATATGGTTTTATGTAGTGTCATACAGTATTGTCGCGGATTGTAAATATGTATTGGATTATTCTATGAAAATGTTTCCCAAATTTAATCATCAAAATTCTATCGTTCTTAAGCACAACATTAGCTCATCAGAATATAAAATCAGCCCGTCATTATCGGTAAATAAACGTTAAACTATCTATACTTAGAAATCACTACTACCAGAAATACTTTGGAACAATTAAATTACAACAATAAATTACAATGTAATGGAATATTAACACTAAAACTGCCGACGATTATAGTGTACTTGTTTGCATGAAAGAGATCAAATTAAAAATTACATGAAAAGATGTTGAATACATAGGAAATAAATTTTTATTATTACCTTCTGCAGAAAATCATAGTAAATTTTGCAAGCTTTACCACAGTGAATCTATTATAAGGCTGCTATGAATAATCACCAATTGGTTATTTTTACTTCTGTGGTAGATCTAGTGTTAAAATACACATTGTAGAACAATACTCGTACAGTATTGCTGAGTCGATTGGTCCTTCAAAGATTGAATCCTTTAAAAAAAGAAAGAAAAAAAAAAAAAGAAACAACCTTCGTATGTTCTGTACTCGTCCAATTGCAAAACAAAAAAAAAAAAACGAATTACATCAAATTATATTTCCGTCTAAATTATTTAACTTTCGTCTAAAGCTATTTTCGATTTAATAGCTTCGACAAATGTTTCAGTTTCTAATGTTAGATGTATGTACCATGTATATGAAAACAAAGCAATAATGGAATAATTGATCATCTACGATAATACCGAAAAGGCGAGGGGATTCGACAAACTAAATCTGTTAAGGATCTATATTTATGCAAAACGTAAATTCGAACGCTTCATTCATAACTCTTTTGCCAGTCAATTCACATTGTTGAATTCTATTTTTTTAAACATGTTTTTAGAGACTGAGACTTTCAAGCAGATCTGTATCCGACATATCTAATACGTAACAAAATAAATCACTTAATTCTGTGGGAACGTTTAACTTCGTAAAGAATCATTATACCACAGCGGCGAAATAAATAAAACGGTTCTTTTACTTCAACATTACACGCACTGTTGCAACAAACATAGTAGCATAAACCACATTTAGAACTCACTGTAGATCCGACATGTAAATGCACGATCAATGGCTTGATATACGTAAATATTTACGAGATCAAGATGAGGGTGGTTGTTGCAGAAGAGGGCTATAGAATAAGAAGTAGGGTGAAGAAGTGCGCAATACTAAGATTTTAACAAATTAATGAACTAAAATGTTAATATTGAGTGAATTAGTATTTAACGACTATGGAGGGGTATAAGTAGTAATATGTAACTATTAATGATTTAATAATGTAGCAGTAATTAAAGTTATTAATAATAAAGTGCACAAAAAATTCATAAAAATTATATTTCTTATTATTAGTATGAAATTTCGAAAAATAGTTTAACAAAACAATAATTTTGTGGATTATAAATATAATAAAATTATTTTTTTGAGATTTTGACTAAAAAGTATTATCTTAATTATAATTTACAAAATTATTGTTTTATTAAACTATATAGTCTAAATTTACAAGAGTTTAAAATTTATTATTTATTATTTTTTAAATATTTTTCATATTATCAACTTTGGAGAATCATTTTTTTTTATGATATTAATTGAACTAGAATTAGTAACGGTTATAACAATATTTTTTTTAATAAATTATATTAAAATTAATGAATGATTCTTTTTTAGTATATTTAGTATTTTCAGTTTGTGAGGCTGTTTTGGGTATATCTTTAATAGTAAGGATATCATTTGAAAATGGTCACCAAAAAATTGGATTAAAAAAATCTATTGTTATAAATATTTTTAATTGCATATATATATAGAATTATAATTCAGACCATTAATATAAATTTTGAATTTTATAATTTTTAAAATAACCATGAAAAAATTTAAAGAATATTTGGATATATTACATTTATTTCTTACAGTATTAGTTTTTATTACAATTATTATTTGTAATGGAATCTGATTTTATGAATATTTTTTTAAACACTAAGAATTTTATTTAATATTTAATATCGATTTATTAAATTTTATTGTTTATTTTATCTTATTTTATTTTATTTTATTTTATTTTATTTAATAAATCATACAATATTAATATTTTAATTTCATTAATTTCCTTAAATCTTAGTATTTCGTCTGTCTCCTAATATATTATTATACATTTTTATTTTTAAATTTAATTATATATGTATATATAATTTTATTTATTTATTTATATTGTTAAATCAAATTTATTGAATTAACTATAAGTTAACGAATGTATTTATTACCATGTAAGAATAATTATAAGTAATTTAAAAATAGATTGTTGAAATTTTAAAAAACCATAAGATATATATGTCTGAATTTATACGATTATCTAAATATCTTAGAAACCGTCAAATTGAATATTTAAAATTTTTACAAATATACATGTCATTGTCTAGTCAAGAAACTAAATTTTTTTTAAAGTATAGAACATTTTTGATAGATCACGATAAATTTATAAAACGATACGAAAAATTTTGCAAAATTATTGAAAATTAATGAAATTGCAGGGTATTTTTGTTAATCAATTAGTAAAATTATTAATCAAATTATCTACAATTTTAACTGTAACTTTTGTAATTCTCACATTTTTAGTCATTTTTGCAAGAATTATTTATTGGCTTATAAAAAATATAATTCATCGAATTATACAATTTATTTATCTATATTATTTTCTGTTTTTTAATTTTTGTTTTATGTTATGTTGTTAAATTAAATTTTATGCTTTATTATAATGAATATATTTAAATATATAAAAGTATATAATCAGAATTAAAGAATTTTTCAATTTATTATATCTATTACAGAATTTTTGTCAAACAAATCAATTATTTTTGAAGGATTATCAAGAATTTATCAGATACTATTATGAATCGTTAAATAGATTATCGTGACCTTTTAAATAATTATACTGTATTAATCGAGCGCAAAGATTTAACTGTTCAGAAAATTCAAATTTTAGAAGAATTAAAAAAATTTTTATTGGTCTATGAAAAACTTTTAATTATGAATGAGAGAATTTTTTCTAATCATCGTGAAATATTAGGTATTTTAGAATTTAAATTAAAAGATTATAATAAAAAATTATTATTAGTATTGTTTTAAATTTTTATTCTGCTTTTTTTGTTTTAATTTTCTTATGTACTGTAATGGATGTTGCAATTTATAAATAATCATCATGAATAATCATGAAAAAATTTAAAGAAATTTTGGAAATTTTAGGTTTCATTTTAATTTATATGATTTGAATTAGAATACTTGCTTATTATGGCGTGTATTTTTATGAATAATTGTTTTAAATAACTTTAAGAATATAAATATTTTAATTAATCGTGGATGTAATGTATTACTTTTTATTAAGGTTTTTATATTTGTATATTTTAGGAGATGGGTGGATTGGTGAATTATATATTTTCAGAATATGGATTAAATTTTTATAACATAAGATCAACAATTTTATTATTTTGGGTTAGTGAGTTAATAATTTTAGCTTTAAAAAGGTGGTGCATATATATATAGGTATTTATAATAAAAATAGCGAAACTATCTTCTGAAATAAATGATAAAGAGCTTTTAAATAAAAGTTATTCAATAGACGTAGCGGAATTGAACACCATCTATCATCCATTATCGAATTTTCCCTTAAAACATACTGTATGTATTTAGGGTGATAAAAATTTGGAAACGTATGCATTAACGTGTCTTTATTTATTGTGTGTGTGTAATTACACAATGAAATGTTTTATCTCTAATAGAAAAATCATATTAATTTGTAATGAAGTACAGAAATCACCAGTCAGTAAGAATCGTACACAAGTTGGTGTTGGCCGGTGTGGCTATAACTGGAGGAAAAACTTAGAACCCATAATGTTACGAATAAGTAAAACCTAAGAGCCACCTTATAAGAGGAATAGAACACACCTAGAATTTTGCGATAATGTAGTAAAATCTATTCCACGATGATTACAACCAGCCGAAAATAGTAGTGGTTTCTATTGAATTAACTGTTTTATTGATTACAACGATGTTCCATACCACCTGTACAATTTTTACTGACTGATGATTTCTGTACTTTATTACCAAACACATTTAATCTTTGTAAATCAAAAAATAAACAACGAATAAAGTTTAATTCTCTCATTATTGCTTCATAATTATAGCGTTTGTTAGGGTTATGGTATAATATTCTTTGATATTGTAAGAGAATCGTTATTAAAGTAATCGCCGGTCGGGATGCGAACTCGAATTTTGTTCATTAATTCCTCCTGGAAGGGGGCGGGGGTGGGGTATCCACGCATAAAAAACAAAACCTAACGGATTTTACTAAAGAAAGAACGTTTTACGTCGTCGATCGCAACGCAATTCCCCGAATTACGCCGGATCGCAGACCCGACCGTCGGCGCTTTTTATTTTACACATCCATATAAAATTACTTTATTTCAACTACGTCTATTCTAATTCGTTGCCCGCAAACTTTCATCCACTCGCTCGTCTTCTCTCCTTCCTTTCAGTGAAGTAAAAAATACTGACTACATTTTTTTTATAATCGGCTTTTTCTTACAAGAAGGCTTTACTGTATTATTATCAATGCTTTATTTATTGCTTTTACGCTGGTACTCACCCACCCGCGTTGATTAAAAAATCCAAGTACCATGAAATTCTGCTGGGACTTACCTGTAACAGTAAAATATTACATGTTAATTAAACAAAACAATTTTTAATAATTTTAAAATACGTTTTGACGTAACAGTTACATTAAAAATCAAATATTTATATAGCAAAAGAAAATAGACTAGCAAGAAATATTACTTATAGAAATGAAGTGATATATCCAAAAACGCTTCCATTCGCACTATTATTATTCGAATACTCAAATAACCATGTATACAACTACTTGAGTTAACACTTAGCCGACCGAAGGGGGAAGAGATCTCCCATTTTGTCCTCAAGAAAGCGTTGCAATTGATTCTGTTTGCTTTTATTGTTAGTTAGTCTTGACCTAGTACTGTTCATAAATCTTTCAAAATACAATTTTTAATAAATTCAACATCAGCTTAGGACCAGGCTAATAACAAAAGTAACTACAATCAGTGGCACAGCAATGTCATGGAAAAAATGAGAGATCTCCGCGATCGGACGAACTAATTGAAATAAAACACTTATTTAACTTATCGGACAAAAAGATTTGGGATTCTTCAATACTAAAATAACAAACTAACAAATTTTAATACCATAATATTCCATTTTAGTACCACTTTCTTATAGCTAACATAGGTTATTACGTGAAAAGTCGTAATCAGACATCCCCGAGTACATCAGTTTGTACTGATGTCATCAAATCAGTTTTTGCCTGATGATTACAAAAATGTTAAAGCTTTAAGTAATTATAAAAAAACCCTTGAAGTTTAAGGAAGTGCTGATTTATGTAGTTCCTATATACTACATACTATTATGCTATTTTTATATTTTTAAGAAATTTTACTCATCTAACATGAATTTGCTATGTAGTGCCGGATTTTACAGACATTTCTGAAGAAGTCGTTATTCGGTAGAGGTGTCAAAGCGGTTTTCGATTTTCATACAAACAGAAAAAACATTCATCAGAAATTTATCGCACAGCGTTTTGCCATAATATGGCAGTCGCTTGTCTCTACATGCAAACAGAACCCGTAGTTATGCTTAACTGCTATTGATACGCTGTGATAACATTTAGCCGTATATTTAAGGGTATATTAATAATGTTAAGCTTTTATATATTCTACTAATTTTTAAGAGTTATGTTGGGTAATTATTTTTAATTTTGTCAGAAAGTACATATTAAATATACAACAAAAATTACCTTAAACATCCTGCAAGTAAAATTATGTTGCGTCCTCTTCATCGCTCATGACTGTCCAACAGTAATGAAGTAGTAAAAACGATTAATTTCTATATTTTTTATTTACATTTTACGCGTATACGTACGCCGAATTCGGTAGGTTGTACGAACACTTACGCGGCCGACTGTATTTCATCCTTATTTCCCTATTCCCTATATTTCACTGTTTCCACTTCATTTTCACTGATGACACAATACATACAAATACAGTCGGTACGTTCATAAAGAAACATTAAACTTTTATTAGCTTTCAACAGTTTACATCCCGACATAGACTCGCGATGGCCAAGAAAAGTTTTCGATCCGCTCGCGACGGTTGGTCGAAGCCATTTGAAACGGAAACTGATCTTTGCCACCCTGTTTCTTGACGACTTGGTGTATGCGTGTGTGTATACATAACGTGTGTATATGTGCATCTGCGACGCATTTGAAAGAAACGAAGGAAAGAAAACATACAGCCCGCCCCCCGAAAGTATGGCGTGATCGTAAATATAGATATCAAATGTTACCGAAAAACCAAAACACGCGACGAAATCAAGGTTACCCCGCTTCAACTGTCGAGATTTCAAATCGTATGCCTTAATGCTATGGAACAGACGAGCGTGCACTTGTTTTCGGTGGATACTATATTATGGTCTGCTTATAAGTGGCCTATTCGGGGGACAAGCACAGTTATAACAAAGAACTTCTGTTGTGCGAGCGGGACAGATTCCGAGTGAGCGAGAGGACACGGGCTATAAATCTTGCTCGAAACTTCGACGATTTCGATTGCAGTAGTATATACAGTGGATCCGAAAAGTATTCGTACACTGTATTACAAATAAATTCATTTAACTTTAATATTCTGATTTCAATTACTGTTTTTAATAAATCTTTACGGATATATACGGGTATAGTAGTATATGTATTAATTAATTTCTTATTTTACAACTAAATACCATTTTTTTAATCAACGAAATCAACGTTAAAGTTTCAGTGCTTTCTTTTTTTTCTTTCTTTTTTTCATCTTTTAAACATAATTTTGTATTAATGCGTGATAAAGTAAAACCTTCCTGATAAAAAAATCTTAGTTTTTAATGTTTTATCGCTTTGCCATAAAAAAAAAGATTCCAGAGGAACCTGTGTTCAGAGCATAAAAAATCGCAGAAGCTTTAGGGGTCGCTTTCACTTCCACTATAAGATTTACTGTTGATCAAAAAACCGCTCCTTGCAGGATTTTTATGCTCTATATTATGCTCTATATACATACAAAGTTTCATTAAAATCAGAATTTTAGGATTAGGTGAATCTCCTTCTAATATATAGTGTACGAATACTTTTTGGATCCACTATAGGTATCGTATTTCTGGAGAAAAAGTCAGAGTCAATAGTTGCTCTAATTCTGAAGCTTTAATTCTCTTCGAACAACGCAGTTTCAACACATTGCATGCGGGAAACGTACTTTTACGTATTTCGTAGCGTCACTGGATCACGAATCACGTAAGAGTAGGTATTTAATAGACTTGTGCTGGAGAGTGTATATTATTATCATATAAATACGATAAAAAATAATACCATCGAAATATATATATATATATATATTTCTCTAAATATTCATAGAGCATATGTTTAAGTATAAAATAAAAGAGAGCTTCGTTGAGAAAAACGAAGTGATTTTCGATTTATTGCGATTTTACCGAATGAATTCACGAAAAATTCACGAAAAAGTGCCTGCTACGGTTACTTACAAAATTGAGCGTACACACCTATGTTGGTAATTGGATGATTAGCGAGAAAATAAACAAAAACAGGCATTTTCAAAAATAAAAACGTAATATATTGTTTATTTGGATATTTCAACGGGTAATCCTTTGAACAAAATTTTAATAAAATGAACTGCTTACCTATATTTAACACTAAACGTAGAAACATCTTATCTCGCCGTCACAAAATTGAGCTTACATTTAGTTTAGTAATATAAAAGAAAAAGAAACGAGTTTTGTAAAATTTGTAATGCATTTTTTCCATTCGACATTATTTCAGCCATCTCTATGTCCTGTTACTGCGTTGCTGCGTTACGCTTAATCGTCATTTGCCATTGTTTATTAGTAAAAATTAGGACACCATGGCTTCCAACAGATCAGGGACCGATATTTCTGTACGAAAAATTGCAGTAAAATTGCACTTGTAAAGGCAAATCGTTCAGACAAATTGCTAAAATAATAGGAAGTAATAATCTATTTTCATTCTACAGTGCAGAAAATTATTGATAACTGGATTGTTTATTTTGAAAGTGTAAATAAGCACATTTAAAAAAAAAAAAGAAAAAAAAAAAAGAGATCTCGTTATTTATGCTTAATTCGGTGTAAACTTTTTATTTACAATTAGTTAGTATCAAATTTCTTAAAAAATGTCCATTCCTTGTCCAATTTAAAATTGGCCGGTAAAAGGAATTGCGTAACCATCGATTATGAAAGTGGTGTAAGTCGAATTTTTATAGACAGGTGTCAGGCATTGCGAAAAAATAATTTCCTATACACACCACAGAATTATCATGATGTCATAAAAGAATATAGACAACATAATAAATTCATTTTACACGAAATGAAATTAGAGGATTTCATTTCAACAAAAAATCTACAGTACATAATCGAAAAACACATAAACAGTAACACTAACGGAGGAAAAGTAAATTGGTAGCAAATATGTTGATTGAGGTTTCTTAAAAGTGCACTATATACTACTACTTTATATAAAACGCCGATGGAGGACAAAGAATTTAAGAGTTTCAGTTTATTACACGTTCGGAAGGATCGCCAGAATTTGAAAAAGTCGCCCTGGCGCCTTTATATCACAATGCTAGGCCTATCTCTTACGAAAAATATAAGGATATGGAGCAGCTATTACCCTATACGCGCCCCTCCTGTCCATCATCAATATTTTAAAACACTGCCGCATGAAGAGCCTAAGTTAATACCACTAATATCTTATGTTAATTTTTAAAATATAATTAACGTCCAAAATTAAAAATACTACTTCTATTTTATATCTTATTATTATTTGTAAACAAAATTGAATTAATATGAAATATTTTAAATGATATCCGATTCTTTTAGATTGAAATTAAACGATCGACTAATTTTGAAAGTGGTGTAAGTCCACTTGCAGTTCGCAAATATACATTATTTTAGTTAAATTCGCCTAAAACAAATTTCTATAATCAAATTACATATCGATAAATCAATAAAAACATTGCCAGGCTTGATATAATTAATCTATATTTTTCTTTTATTGATAGATATGATAACCATCAATTTTCTCGAAACAAGAGAAAATGGACTTGCACCACTTTCAAAATGAACGGGCCAATTATAAATACAGTGGAACCCTGCATAATAAAGTAGGACGTGGGAGAAAAAAAAAGAAAAAGAATGAATGAAACGGATGATGAGCGATACGTAGTCAGACAAATTAAAATTGATCCGAAACTAGTGACCGAAAATGAACAAAGGACGAGTCTTTAAGAATGAAAAATATCATCTTCACGAAAGCTGTCCGTAGAGTTATACGCGATAAAGGGTATCACGGTAGGATAGTGAGGAAGAAGAGCTCTTATATATTTCGAAGGGGAACCAAGGCAAGCGTTTGGAATTCGGAAAACAGTATGTTAATTGCGACGAAATATTTTTGGAATAATGTCATCATGTTCTCAGCTACTTGAAGTTAAAATTAACTTATTTAATTCGAACGGTAGAATAATTGTTTGGTGAAAACTGAACGAGTAGTTCAACAAAAATAACACGATTCCAACGATCAAGCATCGTTGGGGGTGGGGATGGGGGTGGGGTTCGATTATGTTATGGGGCTGTATGGAAGTTAACTGAATTGGTAACATTGAATTTATTGGAAACGAGACCATGGATAAGTTGAAATATCTCGACATTAAAAAAAAGAATTTCCAGTGTTCGTCCGAAAAATCGCAAATGCCGCCGGTATGCGCTACACTTCCAACAAGACAATGATCCGAAGCATTCGTCGTCCTCGTTGTATGTTGTCATGGAATGGCTGCTACTCTACAAACGTTCCAATATTATTAACCCCGCCCCGCCCCGCGAAGCACCGGATATTAATGCAATTGAGCACCTCCTGTGGCAGGAATTAAAATCAATATTATGTGATTGTAGATATAGCGCAGTGAGTAAAACGCAAAAGTTAAGATGAAGAAAATATGGAAAAATATTCCAAGTTTAATAAGAAAAAACTTAATCGATGCCTAGGCGTTTAAAGGCAGTTACTGATGCACACGATTACGCAACTAAATGTTAAAATTACGTTTAAGTTAGTTATTTTTGTATAATCTAATATGTGTACGCTCAATTTTGTTACGACGAAATAACAGTATTTTTACGTTTAGTGTTAAATACAGATAAATAGTTAATATTATTAATTTGTTTTTTTTTGTTTGTTTTTTTTTTTAACGATTATCTGCTAAAATATCCAAATAAAGTATATATTATGTTTTTATTTTTGAAAATGCCCATTCTTGTTTATTTTCCCGCTAATCACCATTGCCAACATAGGTGGTGTACGCTCAATTTTCTGATTAACTGTATATTTGGCTAGTCAGTCAGTCATCCACTCACTTGAGGAACAGGGCCAAAGAGGGATCGGGCCGGGCCGCCCATCCCCACCCGAGCCGCACGCTCCGAACCTTAACCACGCACTCCACGCCATAGTAGTAGGAATAGATTTCAATTGCGTCCCTATCTCAATATGTATAGAAATATAAAACTTGGAGGCTATAAACTACTGAGGTTTCGTTTATGCTTATATTTGTTATATGTATATATATATATATATATATATATATATATAAAAGGCCATTTTTCTATAAGTGGAGTAACGAAAATGATTTTGAAATATAATTAATTTACCTCAATGGAATCAAATATTTTGTTTAACATAATCCGATTTAACTCTAGTCATTTTCTACAAAATACTATTAAGCCATGTTTCCCAACGGAACAATGTTCCAAAGGTATTAAAATTTGTCATTGTTATTACCGCATATAATAATTCTACTGGTAATTATATAACCAATGCTTTCCTAGTATATTGTAAAAAAACTAGCAAGAACTGTCCTCTATCGGATATAAATATTGTATAATACCAATATGTTACATCTACGTCAATAGAGCTCTGCATGCCACGTGTTTCTCATTATCTCTTTCTATCGCGCTAACCTTGTCAGTCAGCCCACATGCATCTGTAAGTGCCGCGACAAATAGCGAACTAAAATAGAATGCGTGCGTGAGAATAGGTGCATCCCTTTCACTTTTCTCGCATTCCTGCAGCGGGACTTCAAGTGAGCGGAAGAGCGGATTAACATATTAACGATTACATCTTGATATTCAGAGAGTTTAAACATGAATTATCGTATGTGTTTATGAATGCTTATGTATGAATTACCGCATGCGTTACAGATATTTAAATATTGATTATTACCTGTTTTAAGTAATACAATTGCTCGTTTTCACGAATGTTTAAATATAAATTAACTGCTGTGCGTTTCGCGATTGTTTACCAATTTGTTTTTGTATGTTTTTCTGAAGCTAAATGTTTGTATTCGCAACTGACAGCTGGTCCGTTTTTGTATGTATCTGCAAGTTTTTGCATACGTTTTTTAGGTACTAATTCATGAAATTCCAAACACATTTATGAATACGTGTGTGTATAATTTTGTGAATGACAATTATTATTGTTTACCAGTTCTTGCTTCCTGCTTTTTTTATATATTTCTATATAATTTGTAAACTTCTTTACATTTTTTAGAATTAATTCAGTGTTTGCAAACTATTCCTTGCATGCTTTTACATATAATCGTGTATTTTTACATACAGCAGCTTAACTGTTCTCAAATTTACTCTACGACTTTCACGTGTTCGTTTGCACGGGCATTCGTAGAACAAATCCGATTAAATGTTCGACTGTACGAATGCATCTTTTACAATTAGGTATAATACATCGAAGAAAGTAATGTTCACTTATGAATAATAAGTTATTATACATATAGGGAGTTTCAGTATCTTTATTACATGGTGATATCTTTGTTAGTATTAATGATACACTGAAATGGTTAAGAAACAATTTCTTTAGTTCGTAAGGATATATATCGTGTTGGGAATAATTTTTTTCTGAAGGCTGTATTTTTAGAGATTCCAAGATCATTGATGCTGTGGCGTACACCACATAGAGGAAATACGGAGTGGTGGAAAAAGGATACCTGTATCCGAGCGCTCGGGCCCCGGAGGTAATAAACGAATCGGATATAGTTCGAGGCCCGGTGCAGCTCGGAAGAACCTTTTCCTCCCTCCCGTATTTCCCCAACCCTGGAGGACAACGAGGCGTCAGGCCGGGAAAACGCGAGTTGGGCAGGATTCCTGGCTCAAGCGTCCGAGCGAAACGATCAGCGAGATAAAGTAATTTATTTCCATAACGTCCCCACAATGCTTTCTTAAACGGGATTACATGTTTTTATGATCATATTATAATAGCTGAGACTAAAACAAATTCAACGCATGCAACAATCATCATCTCTATGCGATTTTAAGTACGGAATATTCAAAAATTATTGAGACTGAGGCAAATAATGAAATAACTACCATTAAGTGGTTAGTAATGAAATAATTATTGTAATAAATGTTCAAAACGATTTCCATTACCCTTTAAATATTTGAAGTGAGTTAGATGATTAATTGAAACTTTCAATAAGCTCTGTATATTTAATATAATCCGATTCGAGAATGTATCGTTTCGACTAATAACCAAATATACATACAGTCTTTACTCATAGAAATATAATCACCGAATTGAGCGTATACATATGTTGGTAAGGAAAGTAGGCCGGAAAATAAATACAAACGGATATATTTAAAACTAAAAACGCAACGTATAATATATTCATATATCTTACGAGAACACATTTCGAATAAAACTAACCATTTGATTATTCTTAACAAAAAACTTAAAGTGACATATTATTTTTATATTTTATTTACGAGACATAAAACTGAGCGTAGAGGTCTGATTCACTTAATTATTTACAACTAATAAAAGCAATTAATATTTCGTGTCATGTTCTTTCGCTTGAACAATCGCTTTCAGACGACGTGCCATTCAGGAGATCAATTTTTCTATAAAAGAAAATGGAATATTCTCCTAATCTTCTCTTAATTTTACCTTAAATTCTTCAATGTTTGAAAAAGTATCTCTTAATCTTGATTTCAATTCTCCCCAAATATTTTCTATGGGATTAAGATCAGGTGACTGGGGAGGTGTTTTTAACATTTTTAGTAGGTTATATAGTAATGTAGGAATGTGATCGAGTGGATGCGAGTTTGGAAAAGTCTGAAGAGTACTTGAGTTGGGCGATTGTCGTGCGAACGCAGAATGTTTGGGCTCGAATGTTTCTAAGGCGTGAAAGATGAGAACTTGAGGAAACAGTGCGATTGAGAAATTCTGGGTGGTCGTGACCGAATGCGTAGAGTGAGAAAGGTTGACAATTAGAATGGAAGGAAACGAGTGTTTGGAAGAATATATGACGGGGAAAATGCGAGCGCGAGTCAGAAAGTATTGAACGTAGAAAGAGTGTTAAAGTTGCTAAGTTGTAAAGTCGTT
Organism: Tetrapedia diversipes; assembly: GCA_033822845.1. Taxonomy (NCBI): domain Eukaryota; kingdom Metazoa; phylum Arthropoda; class Insecta; order Hymenoptera; family Apidae; genus Tetrapedia; species Tetrapedia diversipes. The sequence goes on along the minus strand of JAOPTO010000699.1, from coordinate 142,591 downwards.
TAAGTTGTTTTTATTAAATTGTTTTAAATATACTGTTATTAATATTTTAATGGCTTCACTTTTATTTTTCACACCTGAATTCCATCTTCCGTTCTACACTTTATAGAACATTTCCTATAGTAACCATAGTTAAACAATATGAGACGAATGTTTTGGGTCATTATCCTGTTAAAAATAATATACCCTTGGCATTCTTAGCTTTTGTACCGATTATTTTAAGGTCTTTTTTTCAACACACTAAAAGATATTCACGTTTATCCATTACCCCGTTTATATATTTCATATTTTCGATACCATTAATACCAATACAATCCCACACCATTATAGATCCTTCTCTATATTTAACTAAGGGACATATATTCTTTTTCTGGAATTCAGTGTTTGACTGCCTCCAAACAATTTTTTTTCTTGCCATCTCGTCCAAAAAATTTTATTTTGGTTTCATCAGATAATATTACTTAATTCTAAAGATATCGTCGTAATTCACAAATCTTTTCACGAATGCTAAAAGCTTTCGTCTATACGCCTCGGAAAAGAACGGTTTCTTTCGTGCTATTCTACCATGAAAGTTATGGTTTCTTAATGTTCGACAAATAGTTTCCACCGAAACCTGCTTTTTTATGCGTGAGGACACTTATGTAGCTAACTCACGCACATTTGTTTTAGAATTTACCTTTATTTGTCGGCAAATGTACCGCTCATCATTCAGTTAACATTTTGTTCCTACCTCGACCCGGTGTATTTCGGATTGTCCCATCGTATTTAAACTTGTTTACAATTGTTTGAATGGTAGAATGCGTTTTACCACCTATTCTGCCTACCTCACGTAGGGATTTTCCTTGTAAATATAATTTTACGATGAGATTTCTTATTGAAATATCAATTTGATTCCTCTTAGGTTCCATCTTGCAACTTGTCATCGATTTACATACAACAAATTATCATAGCAATCTTACCTTGAAAAAATATTGTGGGACGCCCCAAGTCAACTAGTACCAATATTTGAATAATTAGAACACATATAAGAAAGAAATCTTGCCAATACAAAACTGTACTGTTTCATGAACAGCATATCTTTAAACAGAGAATTTTTCAAACCACTTTTTTCAACGATTTCATCCATATTAAAAAATATCCCATATTTTTCGCCTCATTCTTACAAAGCACAAAAAACAAACTGAATAACCATGATAATTATATCGCTTCTACCGTTTGTTACAAATTACAAATGAAATGTAAACTTAACTGTTTGAGTCCCAGGGGGTATTGAAAAAACACTTTCGAGAAATACCAAGCGGCGCAATAACCAATTGTATTTAAATTTTTATTTTGTAATGTATTATTGCATTATTATAGTATTATTCTACCTATTGTAAAATGTGCTATTTACAATAAATGGAGCTGTGTGATGTATTTGCTTCAATAAATCTGAGTGCGCTTCGACAATCGGTAACGCATCGCCAGTTGCCCACAACGTTCGAAATGTGCTAGGTTTTCTCAACATAAAATCTCAACAGCGCAATCGCGCTGTTTGGGATTCAAACGGTTGAGCACTTTCGGTCATCGCTTCCAATAACAGTCGACGGTTAGGCATAGATAAGGATGGGTGATTCGATTTTTCGCGTGAATGTTTAGAAAAGTAAAAATCATGTGGTTATGATTGTTGAACTTTCTTTTTTGTACTCCATAAAGATAGAAAAGAGGTATGGAATATCATTGAAGAAAATATCCATGACCTTAAAATCGTGGGAAAAGATGACCTTGAAAAAATTCTTTGTGTAAACATACGTAGTCTATGAAACAATCCAACTCTGTATACGTTCAATTTATCAAAATTTCAGATACCGAAAATACAATCACAAAGAAATTGTACGTGTCATAAACTCAACTATCAACAAACAAATAATGGAAATAGAGGTTTCCGAGTTGTCCGAAAAAGAAGTTGGACCAATATACACATATTAACAAAGACATTCACGAAAGGGACACTATTTATCACAAATGGTCATGTTTTTTTATTCTTTTATTCCGAAATTTGTATTAAAAAAGCTCCACGAAAACGCAATAAAATGACATCAGCGAGGAAAAAATAAAAGTAAACCAAAAAGTATATCTAATACACGAATCCAGTCACAAAAAACAAACTCTTCGCCATAAATCTTTTAAGTTGTTTAACTACGCAACTTAAAAAAAGAATAATCCCCCAACAAAAGTTCCGATCAACCGTAAAACAGAGTGAAAGAAGAAAAGATGATGAGCCGAAGAGAACCGCCACAATCAACTGATGGAGTGCAAGTTATGGAACAATGAAAACTCCTAATGAAGATCAAGAAACTAATTGTAAGGTACGGATGATCAAAGAGATATAGAGGCAGAGTCGAGTCATGGTACGAAAAGAGACGAGAAAAAGAAATTGAAGCTCTGGTAAGAGGATCTCAGCAACGAAGGAAATACAGCAATGACAGTGGAATTACGAGTAGTAGTCGACTGGAGAGTCATGAAAGCCAGACAAAGGAGAAAAACGGAAGAAGAGGGCAGAATAGAAGTCACAGACACAGAATAAGGAATACAGGACAGAAACTGGGAATCAAGCAAAACACGGAATACACGTTGAATGTTGGCGCTCACCAACCATTCGGTAATGGCTACACGTGTATACCATCACGGATGCACGCACCGCCTCCCACCATCGCCGTTTTGGTTTAAGGTACACACGCGAGTTCTCCGCTTTGCATCTAAGCGTTTCGCGCAAGAACGATGCTGCGAACGATTTTGGCATGCATTTATCCGGCGCTATCTGCATGATCCACGGAAATTAGTCGATCCGTGTAGTACGTCGGTATACGTGTACACGAGAGATAGATAAGCAAGGTCGCGACCAATGTCTGTCAGATCGAGCTAATTCAATATTTCAAATATCCAACTCGTTAAACGTTACGAGTAGTCGTAGTGCATCGCAAGTTGGCGATGTTATACATATATTATACATATGTTATTCTTCACGAGATGACACAGCGTGTTTACCAACAAACAGTTTGGAAGTACTATTTGTTTAGGAAGAATAAGCTGCAGAAAATTAGGTAAAATGTTCAGTCATCGTTTGTTTTGCACAGAATGTAATTCAAGCATATACAATACCTATTTTGTGTAACACAGTGAATTTAATTTTTATGTTCATCGAATACTGATAGCAAAATAAGTTGGTCAAGAAAAATAAGTATAATATTAAAGTTGCCATGTTCACCATTAGTGGAATGTTTACATGATAAATCGAATGAAGAGATGAAAAAAGGTTATTCATAGAATAAAGGATAATTTTAGAATTATTAACTAAACTTTGAAACTTAGTAAAATCTATCCAAAAGATGCCAAAAACTTATGATGTCAATGAGAAATAGTAATGTAACTGTTTCGTGAAACAGTTGCTTAAATGATTAATATTTAAAGATAAACATTCCATTATTTAGTAGATACTGTTCTATTTATCATTAATATTACTATAATAATAAAAATTTTATAGGAATCCTTTTAGTGATGCCAAACTTTCTGTTGATAGCGTAGTACCTTCACGTGGATCTGTAACTTTGCTGTGAGGATTCACGTTTCCAACGATAAGTGGGATACGAGAGAAGCGAAGCGGAAGTTTACATGCTCGTTTCGATTTCCCTCGCGACTACTTCCCATTGTTTTAGCCGTAGATGTGATTAATTCGTCACGTAGGACCGGAATTCCGCGAGAAACGTTAATACCGCACATTTCGACGGAATTGATTGATATACAACACACTATCTGCCAAAAGTTTTGGATCACAACGCGTTTCGAGGAATCCAGCAATTGGAAATGGAACAGAATTTAAAACTTTTCGGTCAAAAGTCTACTAAAAATATACAAAACTACTATTAGTCTGCATAATAATAATTTAGAATTAACAAAAAGATTATGTCTAATTCGATATGTGCAAAGGGGCACGCATACTCACTGGATATTAGTATTCCTAACTTCTCGATGCTTTTCATTTTTCGAGAAACGAGAAATGGCTCGGGACTTTTCAAGAATTCTTGAAAATCTTCGAGGTATTAAGGAAGAAACTGAAAAATTCATGTGTTTGTACCATAAATATTTGTCAGAAATGCAGGAATACTTAAACTAAACATTTATTTCTATGTTCATTACACATATATCTATATAACAAAATAAAATATTGAACAATACATAACTGATAACAGTTTAAGAAAATACGAAAACAAAAGGAAAGGAAACAAAACGCTTACATTAATTACAACATTACTTGTTTGTTTTAAAAATACTCCTTAAAAGTCATAATGCATCTAAAGTACCGTCGTTCATTCTATATCTTTTTTTAGTGACCAATCCCGTCGCAACAAAAAAATTTCGTTCATTTTGAAAAGAATAAGAACGTACGCAAGCTAGATCTCTCAGATATACAAAATCTTTAGGACGCTTAAAAATTCAACCAGGAAGAGAACAACATTTTTTTTCCAAGTTTACTGACATGCCAATTATGTGGTTCGAACCCGGAAAGTGATAGAGTCAGAAACAAAATTCTGTTTCATTTTAACTAATTTCTGATTAAAAGACAATATTGTTAAAAACTTATAAACGTAATTAAAGTGTGTTAGAAATAGAAGTTCACAAATTTTTTGAAATGCAAACGATAAAACAATACAAGACTTAAGTGTTGTTGCACATTGTTTAGGTTACTGAACTGAATTTGGAATCGTTTTATTTCGAGAGGTGTGTCGATTTACATATTTGCATTGAAAAACGGATCTTTATCTCTTGCAGTTGAATTAAATTTATTGTTAGTTACTCAAGCAGATGTGAGCAATTAAATATATTATGAAAAATGTCAAAACAAGGACGAAAAACTATTTAAGGTATAATGGAACATTCGAATATTTGCTATAAATTTTCAAAGGAAATAAAATATCGCAAAATTTATTAAATTCTCAATGATCTTTCTTATACGCAAAATAACACGGAGAATTAATTAGAATTTATGACTTAGTTATAATGAATGACAATAAAAATGATACAGTGTTCTAAAAAATACATACATATATTTTTTAAGTAAAGAAGTAACTGAGTTTTGGTACTGCATAATATACGTCTTTTGAAGTAGAAAAATTAATTTTGTTCTGTATTCGATTAAATATTGCTGATACATGGTTGGCTTCATCGCAACAGCATACCCTTTCATACTACATCATTTATTAACAAATTGTTACGTTGTAACAACATTCATTTTATATTTTCAAGGGTATATTTGGAGACAGCATCATTAAGGCTAAATAATACTGTTTAAAAAAATGCATTTCGGAAAGAGGTTCGGGCGATGTCGCACATAGCGACGCCCCTGGATTCGCGACCTCTAATTCTACCGTTATTAAAAATATCAATAATCGGGTAACTTCAACCGGCGGATATCGGTAAACATCGCCTTGGCCTTGTCTGCCAGCGCGAGGGCATTGAACCACAAGGTCCAAAAAAGATGTTTGTCGAGACTCTAACGCCTGTTATTCGATTAATTCAAATTGAAAATAACGAAATGAGAAGGGGCGATTTCGTATGAGAGTGAGAGAGAAAGAAGCTTCGTCCGTGAGGTATTAAATACCGTGCGTTCACGGACGAAGAGAGATTCCGTTAGTGATTTTCGAGGAGTTTCCGTTGAAAATATTCGAAGTGAATACTGCGTGGAGTTGCCGCGAAAAGAAGTCTCGAAATCAAACGGAACGGTCACGGAGTGAAGTTTGTTCGGTCGAAAAGTACGTGTCGTTGGCGATGATCGTGATCTCGCGCATCGATCGAAAAAGCGGAAGAATTTATAATTAAACGCGGTTGGCGTTTAATTATGTGATTCGTGCGTTTCGCGTTCCGCAGCTCCGTGACATCGGTGGACACCCATAAAGTTCTTATGGGCCACTGACACAAGCACCTGAATTCCTCTGGAAAAGAGGAAAGAACAGTCGATGATCTCCGATTTTCGGAGCTCGACCAAGGCGGTAATAATCAACTATTCTGTCCCGTGCATCTCTGCTGTCCTTACCCCTTGTGAAGCATTAGGGGATGCACGCCCACAGAATGGCGTACGTCTTTCTTAAAATCCTGCCCACGAACAGCAGGTGTATTCTAGTGGAGGATTTCTCCTGCTCCCGTGCATCATGTGAAGATGGAATTCACGCACGGGGGTCTTGAAAAAGTCACAGAATACGCTCGATCTGTGGATCGAAGCAACGGTCGTTCCTTTACAGCTGCAAGGGCTATGATGCAATGGCTACGCCTGACGCAGTGTAGGCCCGGCAGTGCATGCACCAATGCTGTAGAAACAATGCACAGAGGCCCCAGCGGCTATGTGATTGCTACACTGGAGGCACTCTGCAGTTTCTGCAGGTCCATGTACCAGGCCTTCATGGGACTACGCATTGCGTGTGTACTTACAACACACACGCAAGGGGAACGAACGGAAGAAGACGTTGTGTGTATTGCGATGGAATCGTCTATTTCATAGGCGAGCCGCATACACACATAAGAGAGTAGATCCTCGGTGTTTACCGCGACGCGGTCAAAAACACACAGACCCGTCGGGTCTATATGTGTTGTAGCATCGTGATGCTCAACACTTACTCTCTTAACGGGATTAACTACCGTCGCAAAAAATCGTCGCGACACGGCTGAACGCCGTGCAATAAGCCGACGATACGGGCTTGAAAATAATAAATATTTATATTTTAAAACTAATACAGTCCACAATAGTTCGCAGGTGAGGATCCTGACCTACCCGACGAGCCGGACCGTTGGGCACCAACCAGGCCAGGCCAATACATCGGGAGGAAACAAAAATCAATTAAAATCTGTTCCTTCTAATTTGTATAATCCAAATAAACGGTGTTCCGGGCTGGAACACCAATATAAACGGAGCTCAGCGTTGACAATTTATTAGCCTTTATCGATACCACTCTCCCTCTCCCGGCTACTCGAAGATTAGGGAAACTATTTCATGAATATAGAAATTTCCTTAATCAAATTTCGAAAAAATACCCTTTTTAGCAAACGTACTTACTGCCATGCCAGTTTCGGGTTTTTCCCATTTTTTCAATGTTCCTTCGATTTGGCCTGGCTTCCTTAAAAATTTCAGGTAGTTTACGCGATTAAGGTTATCCTCGGTACATTATGCTTTCGACCGATGAAACGAAATATACCTGAAGTCGCTGGAAACATTTTCGGCAGTCGACAATATCTCCCACCCCAAAAAGGGAACCAAACACACCACTCTTGACACCTTTATATAAGCGCATAACATCCCTCCAGCGAGAGATTTTTTGTAAAAATACATTAACCCTCCGACTACTGAAGCTTGGCGGCCTGGCCATGGGTCTCTCGGGACCCTCACGGATATTCCACTAATACATATTTAGAGCCGTCCATGAGGCTCACCAATGCTACGCTACTCAAGTGACGATCGCTCGAGACCGAGGTCCTCACCGATACTGTATACAGTGACAATCATCCGATTCATAGGAAGATATAGGAGCGTATAGGAACAGATAATAATAACGTGAATTATCAAACGTCGAAGCTATATTTATTGTATATTTACGTATTGTCACGTATGCTATCTAAAATTTGCTGGATTTTTCTCGAATGGCCACTGCAAATGGGCCTTTCATAATTATCGCACACGGCTATATATTTATTATCATTGTCTACACAAAGCCAACATTAAATACTAAAATATAATGCTAAAATGCTAAAACAATAATAAAAGTATGGAAATATAAAGTAAACTTTGAAATAAAGAATTGTTTCGATTTGCTACAAATGTTTCTTCTTCAGAGCGTTGCTAGAAACTGACTGTCGTCGGTTTCGTTACTTCGGCACTCTGGCGGAAACGTATATGTGTTAGTGCGTTCGTCACTTTTCTCCTACCACACAGCGCCCATCGTTGTATGCGTTATCGCTTTCAAGGGACTCTCAGCATGGGTTACGAAAGACCCGGAATCCGTAGGCGGAGGGTTAAATAGCCAGTAAAACCTTATCTCTTTTCTTAGTTTCACCAAGTGCTTTACCAGTGGTCGTACGCTGTATATATTAGTGTTCATTGTGTCATCGGCGCTTTCCTTTCACCTAATAAGTCAGATTTTAATTACGAGTCTATTGGATTAACCCATTGACTGCTAAAGGCGTATATATACGCCTTCATAAGTCCATCAATATATACAAAAGGCGTAAATATACGCCCTCTGTATTTTGTTACTATAACACCTTTATTACTGTTTCACCGATTAATTCAACATGGAATTTATTGTCCTATGCAACCTAGCAATTAAATATGCTATTATTATTTGCCATCATTATTTTTTAAACCCTAAGAATGGTATCAAATTTCCGGGTACTATTTTGGTCACTAGTCAGTGGACAAGTCACAGCGACTGACAAGCGAAAAACGCGCCGTCCATATTGATGGATTCGTCCGAGAACGGGCCGTAGTCAAAGGGTTAACGGTAGACGTATGATCTGATGATTAAGTGTACGAGTGTTGTCATAAACAGATACCTGTGACTTACACCTGATGCTTAGTCAGCAGCAATATACTTATACACGTCACCTCTCAGAGTGGCTATCATGTTACAGCTACTAACCATATTTTCCTAACCACAAGACAAGATGTCGTTATCCAGTAATAAAAAGCAACTCTTGAAAATGCTTACCTTACACGCATTACAACATCCCTGGCATATTGGAAGACTACTAGATTGTGAAAATCTGACAACCACTACATCGCTGGCTTCATCGCCAAACCAAATGTCACCTAACAACGAGCTGTTCGATAAAATCCAACAGTTTCTGGATTTGAAATTTACTAACCTCGAAAGTGAGATTGGGGTATTTCAATCAAGTATCGAGGTAATTTATTAATCCATTTGCATCAAAGCGCGGAATATTCCGCAAACCAGCGACTGTCTGCTATCACCGAGCGCGGAATATTCCGCGAGCCGCGACTGTTTCTTACTTATTTATAATTTTTTTATTTATTACTTCTGTTTTTTATTACCAGTTGCTTCATATTCAGATGTGACAGACCATATTTGATCGCTTATTTGACTGCAGTAAGTGATTATAATCAGTATATTGGTGGAGTTGATGTAGGGGACCAAATGTTGAGCAAATTTCACACTATGAGAAGAAAGAAAAAAGCCTATAAGAAAATATTTTTTTATTTTCTCGAAATGATGTTGCTGAATAGTTATGTTATTTTTAAAAATCATGAAAAAGATCCATCATTTCATGTTTATAAGCAGCTATTAGCGGAAGAAATTATTCACAAATATTTACCCAATATAAAAGTAAATAAGGCACCTATCAATGATTCTATAACGCGATATACTGGCAGGCATTTTCCTGTACGGATACCTCAAACCTTGGCAAAGGGGAATAAAACGTCAAAATGATGCGTTGCATGCTTATCCAACTCTATTCGAAGAGAGACGGTCTTTAAATACAATATTTGCGAGGTAGCATTATGTATTGATCATTTCAAAGAATATCACGAAAAGTAATTTAATTAAATTTTCATTGTATTATAAATAATTTTGTTCCATATATAAAAAAAAAATTTGTTTTTCCCTTTTTTGTAAAAAAGAAAATAAAATGAGATGTTTGGGGTATAATATTGCGCATTAGTCGTTTTAGACACTGTATTTTGTATGAAATCCATACATTTTTTCAACGTGAGTTTCACACCCATATGTCCAACAGCGCGCGGTGATACGGGTCAGTCGTCCGCTGTTCGGTTCTGATCTTTAAGCACGGCGGTCGGAGTAGAGCGATGATGCAAATGGGTTAATAATTATACGGCATCAGATCTCAATACAAGAGTCTCCAAACTTGAGTCTTCAAACTCAAAATTGGAAGTTATCAATGAGATAAGCGATACACAAAAAAGATCCTTCAGCATGATTTTATTTAACCTGGTAGAAGCGGAACCTATATAGTAGCGTATCCGATAAATCTTCCGTAAATAAAATTTTATATAGAACACAGATTGTTGAAGCTTTAAACAATTTTTCCTGTGAAAGATTTGGAAGGAAAACCGGAAATAAAACTCGACCACTTTGAGTCACTTTCAATTCTCCAAGGATTCCACAAGAAATATTAAAAAATAAAAGAAAGTATACAGGAACCAGTTAAAGTTTTTTTTACCTAATCTTACCATAGGGGGTCATTTGACCCCTTATGAAATAATCTGATTTTTCGTAAAAAAACTCTTTATTTATTAAAGGAAATAATTTGCAACATCATTTCTGATTTCATATAAAATTAAACACACATTTTTATTGTTATAAATAAAACAATAAACTAATTACATTTTTTACATGTGATGGGATTCTCCTTCGTACATTTGTGTTGTTTTATTACCTGCACACAATCTTATTTAACTTTCTTTCCTTTTTCACCTGAATTCAGTTCACTTATTTGTCGAATTCTTTCCAACTCTCTCACTGGTCGTGCGGACATATTCAGGGTTGCAGTGAAATACAAGTCCAATTGAATGTAACAAAAATTGTAAAAATATAACTAAAACTGATCTTGCCAAGGGCCTTTACTAGGGCTAAGTCAATCTAAAATCTTTGAACGTAAGAATAACGAAGAATAATGTAAGAATCATCCTTTTTGCCCGAATTGACTCATTTTTATATGGAGGAGTTCTACTGGTCACTCCTCCATACCTCAAGGCGATACACCAATTGGTTAGAATCAAAAACGGCACTTACCCCAAAACCGCGAACAGCAAAAGACGAGCCTTCATCTTAATTTGCAAACGCCACTCTAACACACATATCAGGTTCCGACAAATGAAAGAGTCATTTGAGAAGCGTATCTGAATTTAGAATTAAGATTCGAGTTGGAAAATTGCTGAAAAATACGTAAATTTCGTAAGGGATCAAATGACCCCTCGTGGTACATAAGGTAGGCAAAGAATTTTTCCTGGTAAAAAATAAGCTAAGAGAAAAATGGAAAGCGAGAAATTGAATAATCAGACAATATAGAAATTTACAGAAAGTCAGATGAGCGAAAGAAATAACAACGAATGTGCAACCTATAAAGTAAATCTTAAAAGGGGTCATTTGACCCCGCTTGGTACGTTTAGTGTTAAATAACCTTCGTGCTGAACTAAGTGAACTGAATGACAACACAAAGACTATTAGATACGTCGACGGTAGTCCGAGGATCGTATCGCTACACCAAAAACTGCCAACAAATGCACCAAAACGTAGAAGGACTTTGAACTAAGATAAACGATCTATATCAATGCATTACTTGTCTCTCTTTTCAATACGATATAATCCTAATTGAACTAGACAAAAGTTATTTCGACGCAGAATTAAATTTACAAAATTATACTATATGCCGTTGTAATAGATCTAACTCTACGAGTTCACGTTCAAGGTGAGGTGACGTTTCAACTGCGGTAATAAATACCCTTAGAAGCCAAATAATACCTAATAATTGCTCTAAAGTAGAACGAGTATTTATAAATATTTCCCTTACATGATACAAACTGGTACTATGAGTTATTCACTTCCCTCCACTTTCCAACGAATTGTTTTATGATGCACACTGTTCATCAAACTCAGATATCTTATACAAATATCAAGATTGTAATCACTACGTTTTCGGAACAATTGTTAAAAATACTTGCAGTTTTCATTACTTCCATTTGTTTTTCATGAAGAAAAGATCTCTGTATCTTTACTGTCCTTAACCTTAAATTATTACAATTGATTCCAATGAAACACAATTCCAAATCGCATGGGAAAAATTTTCTTGTATCTTTTCAAATACAACTTCATCGCCTGTTATAACAACTGCTGACTCTCTTTTACCTTGCGATAAATATCAGCCTCCATTCACACGTTCCGTGCTGGATCGCTTTTTGAAGATTTTTCATTCAGGGCGTGTGGAGCGTATACGACCCACACTTTTACGATTAAATGGTTTTAACCTACACTTTTTCAACAATACAAAACCATAATTAAAATTTTTTTTAAAACTCTTCATTTTACGATCAGGGTATCCACCCAATGGCTTGAACGGAAAGTTTAAGGAAGTATCAGTACTGCGTTTCGCGTAGCACTAAGCCTGTCAATTTGAACGCCTGGAAACCAGAGAAGGAAGTTTAACAAACGTGCAAGTTCCAGGGTTGCGTGAATGAGTCTAGTTTGCGGTGACGAGTTTAGATCGGTCTCAAAAGCGGTCATTCTCTCGCGCTACGATCCTAGCTTCCAAAATATATTCGTTGTGCGGTAACATGGCGGAACGAGCATGAGGTTTCTGGATGATTCGTAAGCACGTATACCGGACAAAGCTTAGCAGGCTGAAGCGTTGCGTTCTACGGCTCTCGATGTATCTCCTCCATCATAACAAGCGCTGGAAGTAATCGTTTTAACGTGCAATGCCAGCGATCGTTAAGTAAGTACAGTGGCTCAAAGTAAAACTCGAACACCTATATATTTTCAGTTTCTGAGGTTATTATGAATATAAGAAAACAAATTAAATGAAAAACAGAATTACTTTCAATAATTTACACTTAAGGTCATATAAAATTTATTAAGCAAAGACAAAAATTATTCACGATAATTCAAAACAAAATGGAAATGTTAAAAGTCATGAAAACTAGCCTCAAACTGAAACTCGGACAGTTGGTAATCCTGTGGGAAAAACAAATGAAACGTGGGGAATCACCCTTCATTTTTTCATATTTCCATTTTATGCTAAGTATAGTAAGTAAAGTAAGACGTAGGAAGTCGTTAGTTTCTGTGAAGTTTTGTTTTAATTTCTTAAAATGGCTAGACAATGTGGACAAACGTCATTAGAACTCCGCGAACTTGTTATAAGTCATTTTAGAGAAGGTTTGTCTGTAGGAAATATTGCATCAATAGTGAAACGCCGTCACTCTACAGTTCATGATATTATAAAACGCTTTAGATCCAGAAATAATATGGAAAATAAACCTAAACCAAGTAAACGGAAGATCTTCACAGAATCCGAGGAGCGTTGGATCGTACGACAAATTAAAAAAAAATCCGCAATTAAATGCCCCAAAGTTAGCTACTGAAACTAAAAAACATTTAGGAAAAGAAGCTAATCCAGAAACAGTGAGGATTATACTAAGAAAAAATAATTTCAACGGGAGAGTTGCTAGAAAGAAATCATTTGTGAGCAAAAGAAATCGTTCAAGAAGATTGCAGTTCGCGAAATTGTACAAAAATAAGGATTTTTCATTTTGAAGGACAGTTTTATTTACAGACGATAGTAAATTTAACATTTTTTGATCCGATGGACAAACTTATGTTTGGAGAAAACCTAATGCGGAGTATAAGGAAAATAATTTACGATCTACTTTTAAACATGGGGGAGGTTCAATAATGGCATGGGGATGTATGTCAGCTGCTGGACCAGGAAATCTCCACATTATTGACGGGATCACGGATCAAACAAAATATCTACAGATTTTGAAGGACAATTTAAAGGATACTGTGGAAAAGTTAGGTATTGCCGATTTTTACAGTTTCTATCAGGACAATGATCCAAAGCATCGGGCTCATAATATTCGTCTATGGTTACTTTATAATTGTCCACATGTAATCGAAACTGCCGCTCAATCACCTGATTTGAACGTAATCGAACATCTATGGGCGTACTTAGAAGAAAAATTGAAAAGTCACATTATTTCTAATGCTAACGATTTAGAGAAAGCATGAAAAGAGGAATGGGCAAATATTAATCCTTTGTATTGCAAAAAACTAGTACGGTCCATGCCGAATCGATTAAAAGCCGTAAGAGCAAATAAAGGACTACCAACAAAATATTAATATCAAATAAAAATGGTATAAAACATATGTATCTACATGAAAATTTTCTACTGTCCGAGTTTTATTTTCAGGTCAAATTCCATTACTTTTTAAACTTCGTTTTTTTTATGACGTAATATGAATAAATTTTGTTTTTGTTTTTGGTGGATTTATATGACCTTGAATAAAGCTTACTAAAAACAGCTTTTTTTTTGTTCATATTCTTTTCTTACCCTAACAATCACTTCATAAGGCACAAAAATGCAAAAATGTCAGTGTCCGAGTTTTACTTTGAGCCACTGTATATACTGTGGACTTCGCCTTGCGTCACGGCCAGATCGCGACCCAACGATGATCCCAGTGATGGGAACAACGAGACTTGAATTTTCCCTACCTTTTTATTCGTCGTTTAAAAAATAACGTCTACACGGTTGATATAACCACTATTAGGTCAAAATAAATAAATAGGATTCAAATGTTAGGTAAAATAGTATTATTTAATAGTAGTAACCAAATATTAAGTATAAATATTATTATTTGAAATATTAATAAAAAACGCTCTATTTTATTTCAACTGTCATGTATAACTGCATATTAAGATGCTATATTTTTTGCAATAAGATTTTAAACACTAAATATTACGAGCTTCTATTATAAAGTATTTTACTTGTTTCAATTCAATGTCAATTTAGTTACAATGTCTAAATATTATTAGCGGTTCTTAACAAATAACTGTACGTAAATTAAAACATTTTACTTCCTTAACACTATTCCTACCGACACTTCACGTACACCTGTTCCTCCTGCCCCGACATTCCTATGTAAGACAGGCTACAAATTTAAAGGCGATTCAATTGCATTGTATATCTGAAATTCTAATCAAAATTTTAAAAACGATCATTTGACCAGTCGTGGTAGAAATAGTGTTAAAGATTATCAAAATCAGTGAGATGTACCCGTTTCTACAAATTTACCCATTCTATTATTAATGTAGCTTGACTCAATATGCAACTTAATTATATGTACTCTTTTTTTTTAATACAGTCGAACCTCATTAACTCGTACCTCTTTAACTGAAAACTTTTAATAAAATAAAAATTTTCTTCTTCCTGTTCCTGTCAGCTGCGGAACTCTTTATAAACCGAAGTACTAATTACTTTAACTCAAATTACTTTGCACATGTTTAGGTATATTGTTTACTTCCATTATCCGAATTTGGTATAGTCATACCAGTACAAGTCGCGATTTACGTCTTTAAGTCAAACTTTTATAGCTGTTACTTCTATAAATCGGAGTTGTACCAACCTTTTGACTATTTAAAAAAAATGCAAATAAAATTATACATACACATATGTCTAAAAATAAGTCATTTTCGAAAATTGAATTTTTCTTTCTTTATGTCAGAAATGATCAACCTTCATGCAAAGCCTTTGTTGACCGAATTTTTATATCTTAAACCTATTACTGAAAAACAATCAAGCCGAAACTTCTATAAGCCGAAGTAAGGGTTTTAAAGATTAGGTAATCTTTGGGAAAATCCTGCCACGGAAAAGAAAAAAAGAGAAAAGAAAGAGAAAAAGGTTGGGGTTTGAAACTACGATGAAAAACCCTAACATTGTTTCAGTAATCAGACACTTCTTTATAAAGGTACGGACATTATTACTTATATGTGAAAACTAAGAATTCAAGTACTTTAACATGATCTTAATCATTTGGATTCATTGAGTTTCTGTCATTGGTGTTTTACTTCGTAACATATAAAACTACGTAATGTGCTTTAAAAAACTGAAAGATAAAAATGCTCAGATTCAGAAAAGACTCTTTTATATATAATCAAAACGCAATCAGAGGTCTTAAAACGTGTTTTTCCACGAAAACAAGTTTTTCAAAATTCTTTTTATCACAAGAGCATCTTTGTATGTCGAAAAATAAATATAATAGGCAGTTAAGATTTCGCGCGGCCCGTGCAGCAAGCTTGCTTTCCCAATCGGTTGGATTTCAGCGCTACAGGGGTAAGAGAGAAAGACTTTCATCTGTTTTCTCTCTAGATTTCCCGAAGTCATCCGAAACGCTGAGCTCACGTATACGCGCCTCCTGCGGTAGTGTGCATAGTGGAATGAGGTATCTCGGGACTCCTGTCGTCAGTTATGCATCAAAGGATCGATCCGCCCATCACCACCAAGCTGCACGATCTGAATCTCAGCCGCGCACTCTGTCATAGTAGTAGGAATATATTTCAATTGCGTCTTTATCTCAATATGCATATAAATATAAAACTTGGAGACTATAAAATACTGAGGTTCTGTTTATGCTTATATTTAATGCATATGTTGGAAATTGAATACAGAAATACTACGAAGCAAAAATTAACAATAAACCAGCTTTCTCTTATAACGTACTTTCTCAAGGGCTTCTTCCAAGAAGCTAAGCCACATCTGGCATTTTAGAAAGTTCGAAAACATCGAGAAGCAGAACAATGGGGCTGAAGGACCAGGACGGGGTTGTAAGAATTTCGACCACTGCGTTCTGCTAGTCTTGTGACAAAACTCGCTAGGTGCGGTCATAATTGCCCTTCCTCGTGCTATATAAAAGTATCAATAAATATCTAAGTATTATTTCACAAATAAGAGTTTATTTCATTTAGCAATATAAAACCCCATTCCCAATAGCATAAAATGTCTGTTTTATCTCATAAGTACTATTTAATGTAAAAAAGGATATTATATAATATTAACCGTTTTTCTATAGGTAAAGTAACAAAGATGATATTGAAATATAATTAAATTTCCTTAATGGAGTCAAATATTCTGTATGACATAATCTGACTTAACCCTAGTCATTTTCTACAAAAAAAAGCTATATTGAGCCATGTTTCCCAAGAGAACAATGTTCCAAAGGTATTACCATTTGATATTACTATTACTGCATATAATAATTTGACTGGTAATTATATAACCAATGCTTTCATAGCCCTCGACACATTGCCTCGCTGCCCACGCGTGATTGTCTTCTCTTTTGGGCGACGCTGTCTGATGTAAAAGGAAATGAGATACGTATTCGCAGATACGTTTCAGCCAGAGAAAAAATTTCGCTGGAATTGTAGGCAGATAGGCAGATACGTAAGATGATGCTAGGAAATCGAGATTCAATGCTGGGACTCACGGGAAACTGATATTTCAAGCAGGTAACAGATTTATAATTAACGAAGTGTGCATCGTTCTTTGAATTGTTAATTGTGGACATAATACCAACGCTATAATGTTACAGAGAAAAATGTTGTAAGATTGTAAAGGCATTGAATGTGACGACTTAATTTTGAATATTGCAGATATTGTGTATAGTCTTCCGCTCACTTGAAGTACTGCGGCAGGAATGCGAGAAAAGTGGAGGGGATACACGTATTCTCACGCACACGTTCAATTCTCGCTCGCTATTCGTCGCGGCAATTACAGACACATGAGTACTGCCTGACAAGGAGGTCAGCGCGTTAGAGAGAGATAGTGAGAAATAAGCGGCAAACAGAGCCCCATTGGCGTAGATGCAACATATTACTATTATACAATAGTTATATCTAATACAGGATGACAATTTTTACTAGTTTTTTTACAATATGCTAAGAAAAAAGCATTGGTTGTATAATTACCATTAGAAATAAGTAAAATTCTTTTTAGAAACAAAAATAATGGAATAAAAACTTAATTTAGAAGTAAATAAAAATGAATCTGCATTCATTTCACAAAAAGTTATATATATAAATTGTAAAAATAAATGTACGATATGTTACCTTATTCGTCATTGGAACTTATGCTGGAGTCAGACTCAGCATCAGATCCTTCATCCGTTATGCCGCGTCCACATAGAAGAGAACAGTTCGCGAGCAGCTCGCGAACAGCACACGAATTGCTCGCGTGCGGTTCGCGACCTGTTCGCCAACGGAAAACGCAGTATATCCAGACTGGAGCTCGCGAACAGTTACAAGCTTGTTCGCTCTGAATTCATGGGCAGTTCGCTATTAGCTTTTGCCACATACTGTGTTACAAACGCGTCCAGATACGCTTCGAGCTCGCGAACAGTTTCTTTGATGTACCGCTTCCCGAGCGAACACTGTTCGCTGTTCGCTGAGGAGTTCGCTGCTCGCTGCTCGCTGTTCGCAAAAGTGTCCACACTGCTGGCGAGCACAGCTCGCGAACTGTTCACGAGCTGTTCGCGAATAGCAGTGTGGACGCGGCATTATGAGATCCATATGAGATCGCTATGGTTTCAATGAACTTTTAATTTTAAGGAAGATACATCGTTCCTTTTAAAAGTTTATACAACGAAAAACATGCACACTTTTATTACACACATATTTCATATAAGAAATTAATTTTTGTTTATACGATAAAACATATTTTATTTTCAACAATCTATTTATCTATTCCAGCTATACAGAAAACCGTTAATATTACATAATATCCTATTTTATATTAAGTAATTCTTATGAAATAAAACAAACTTCATGCATTAAATGTAAGCATAAACAAAACCTCAGTAATTTGTAGTTTCCAATCTTTACATTTATATACGTATTGAGATAGGAACGCAATTAAAATCTATTCCTACTACTATGGCAGAGCGCGTGGCTAAGGTTCAGAACGTGCGCTTAAGGTGGGGATGGGCGGCCCGATCCCTCTTTGCCCCTGTGCGGTACCGCGGGACTTCAAGTGAGCGGAAGACAGTACGCATTCACATACACATATTGAGATAGGGCCGCAACTGAAATCTATTCCTACCTCTGATGTCAGATTGGGGACCGGAGTTCTCGAGAACACCCCCCAACACTACGCACACTACCGCAGGAGACGTGTGTACATGAGCTCAACGTTTCGGACGACTTCGGGAAATCGAGAGAGAAAACAAATGATAGTCTTTCTCTCTCGGTCTTGAAGCGCTGAAAATCAACCTATGTTGGAAAGCAAGTCAGCGGCACGAGCCGCGCGGAATCTTGACTGCCCATTTTCATTTTTCGACATACAAGGATGTTGTCTCGTAATGAAAAAAAATTTCGAAAAAATTTTTGTCGCGGAAAAACACATTTTAAGACCCCCTGATCACGTTTTGATTATTTAAAAATTAAATTTTTTTTAGTTTCACGCATTTGTTAATACGATTATGCCTAAACGGTTGAATGGATTTCAATGAAATTTTATATTCCAATTTTATATTTTCCTCTCAAGACCTGGTCAAATTTTGAATAAAATTTGTTCAAAAATAATTATGGTTACCCCTTAAAGTTACAGGATTACCTTTCATTTCCTAAATTTAAAAATCTGCTTGATATTTTAGCATAAAATGTGTTTAACTACATGTAGATTATTAAACGACAAATACTTTAATACTCTGGTTTAATTAAATTTGTGAAAATGAGTATCCACTCTTGGCCAATACCGTGCATGCTATAGCAGCCTTCGATAGAATAATATATGTTTGACTCGATTTTATATTTATAAATTAATAACATACAACATGCACGTTACCGCTCGATGGAAACCGCGGGAAGGTGGTGGTTTCTTCCATCAGGAGGGAAATGCAAACAATTTGGCATGCAATTCTATAACGTCGCGATATTCGTGAAAAAATTAAAAGAAACTATAAATACATCAACTCGTAATAATACCAATTTCTAGTGTCATAGGTCGTTGAAAAAATTTGTTAGAGAATTGAGAATCCGCGTGATTTACGCTCTCCGACCGCTTGTGTTTTGTTTTTGACGATTACGTTACTCGACATTTAACGATCAAACAGTACAGAATTAATCTTCACAGTCACTGCAGAGAAATACAGTGTCTACAGTTTTTCAAGTAAGAAGTTGATTTTAAGCGAGGAAACGAAGTCTGGGGAACATCTACTAATCATGATGCAAAATCTGAAAGCTGAAGCATACCTCTTTTTCTTAAACTATGTTCTCGAGATTTTTAATAATTTTAGCTTATTTTTTCAAGCTCGAGAAACAAGGATCCATTTGCTTCAAAAGACTGTATTATCGCTTTTATTTAATATATTAAGTAATATTTTAAAACCCCAGCTTTTGAAGCACATGGATTTAGTCAGATTAATAGATTTTTCAAGATGCGACAATCAGATCGCATCTAATTGTGTTCATTTGGGTATGGAGTGTGATACCTTCCTCCGTCAATTAACTGAAAAGGGTAAATCTGACATCGTCGAAGCCGTACGACAAAATTGTATCAAATTTTATATCACAGCTGCGAACGAAATTCGTAATCGATTGCCAATCGATGACGAATTTCTCAGCACATTATGTGTGTTTGAACCACTTTTGGCTTTAATGAACTGCGATAGAGATATTTCTTTCAGAAATGTTCTCTTTATTGCGCAGAAATTCGGCGATTTCGACGAAGACGGTTTGCAAAAATAAATGGTCGATGCTACATTTGGATTTTGCAAATGATAAGCAGAATTTAGTAAATAAGAACTTCGACGATTTTTGAAAAACAATCTTGATAACACGAAACAGTTTGGGCTCTTTTAAATATCCTTGTTTACAAATATTATTAAATTCAATCAGATATCTTCTAAATTTAAACACCGATGCTGAAAGATCGCTTTCCATGCTTCCTGACAAAAAGCAAGGAACGTAATGCCGCGTCCACACTGCTGTTCGCGAACAACTCGCGAGCAGCGAGCAGCGAACTCCTCAGCGAACAGCGAACAGTGTTCGCTCCTGAAGCGGTACATCAAAGAAACTGTTCGCGAGCTCGAAGCGTATCTGGACGCGTTTGTAACACAGTATGTGGCAAAAGCTAATAGCGAACTGCCCATGAATTCAGAGTGAACAAGCTTGTAACTGTCGCGAGCTCCAGTCTGGATATGCTACGTTTTCCGTTGGCGAACAGCTCGCGAGCAATTCGTGTGCTGCTCGCGAGCTGCTCGCGAACTGTTCTCTTCTATGTGGACGCGGTTTAACAAGCTCGGTTCGGTCACTGTTAAAGCGTTGTGAAATCGGAATTAAAGGCCAACGAAGAAAAAACTCAGACCATGGAAGTAGATGACACACATCTATTTCTCGTCATCTGATATTTTATATTCTAGTTCTGTGAAGCAGCGGAACCGTAGATTACGGCTACATGCCGTCGATGACGGCAGCATCGCGGATCCCTTCCTTCCCCCAACCCTTTCTCGGATAATGCAAATTAACGATGTCCAAGATATTATCAATTTCATTTATTTTCAATTCCATTTTAGTTTTGGACATCGTTAGCGTGTAAATAAGTATTCGATTTTCCTCACATCATTTTTATGCTTTTCATGCTGTATATTCGCTTATTTGCTTATATAAATATAAATAGAATTTTGAGATAATTGTACAAATAAATACATATCCTTAGTTATATACATTTTATATTTAACAATTATCTCGAAATTCAAACGCAGGTAATATAGTGAATTCCTTTGTTTGCTTTTTATTTTTTGGAGATGTAAATAATTGGCAGCACGATTTTTCTTAGCAGAATGTCTTTTCTTCTACTTTTATAATTCTTTTTAATTTTTTCACGAATATCGCGACGTTATAGAATTGCATGCCAAATTGTTTGCATTTCCCTCCTGATGGAAGAAACCACCACCTTCCCGCGGTTTCCATCGAGCGGTAACGTGCATGTTGTATGTTATTAATTTGTAAATATAAAATCGAGTCAAACATATATTATTCTATCGAAGGCTGCTATAGCATGCACGATATTGGCCAAGAGTGGATACTCATTTTCACAAATTTAATTAAACCAGAGTATTAAAGTATTTGTCGTTTAATAATCTACATGTAGTCAGACACATTTTATGCTAAAATATAAAACAGATTTTTAAATTTAGGAAATGAAAGGTAGTCCTGAAACTTTAAGGGGTAACCATCGTTATTTTTTAACAAATTTTATTCAAAATGTAACCAGGTCTCGAGAGGAATATATAAAATTGGAATATAAAATTTCATTGAAATCCATTCAATCGTTTAGGCGTAATCGTATTAACAAATGCGTGAATCTAAAAAAAAATTTCATTTTTAAATAGTAAAAACGTGATTAGGGGGTCTTCAAACGTGTTTTTTCGCGACAAAAAATTTTTCGAAATTTTTTTTCATTACGAGACAACATCCTTATATGTCGAAAAATGGAAATAGGCAGTCAAGATCTCGCGCGGCTCGTGACGCTGACTTGCTTTCCAACATAGGATGAATTTCAGCGCTTCAAGAGCGAGAGAGAAAGACTCATTTGTTTTCTCTCTCGATTTCCCGAAGTCGTCCGAAACGCTGACCTCACATACACGCGTCTCCTGCGGTAGTGTACGTAGTGGTGGGAGGTGTTCTCGAGGACTCCGGTCGCCAATCTGGCATCAGAGATTCCTACTACTGTGGCAGAAAGCGTGGCTAAGATTCCGAACGTGCGGCTCGGGTGGGGATGGGCCACCCAATCTCCCTCTTTGCCCCTGTGCGAACGCGCGGGACATAAAGTGAGCGGAAGACTATACTTAAAATGTTTTAATACCCCGTCTACGGATTCTGGGTCTTTTGTAACCCATACTGAGAGTCATTCGAAAGCGATAACACATCCAATGACGGGCGCTGCGTGGTAGGAGAAATGTGACGATCGCACTAGCCCATATACGTATCTGACTACATAGTCTGTTTTTTGGCAACGCTGTAAGAAAGAAACATGTGCAGCAAATCGGAACAGTTATTTATTTCAAAGTTTATTTTGTATTTCCCTCTCCTTATTATTGTTTTAGCATTTTAGCATTATATTTTAGTATTTAGAATTTAGTAGTTTACACTATTTTTGTATTTAGTATTTAGTATTGTATATTATTTTTGTATTTACTATTTAGATTTTAGCTTTCAGCACTATGTAGGAACGTAAAATAAAAAAAAGGTTGTTGTCGTCTCTGCATAGGCAATGATAATAAATATATAGCCGTGTGCGATAGTTGTGATAGACCCATCTACAGTGGCTGTTGGAAATTCGTATCCTAACGAATAAATAAAAATTAATCGCCTCGAAGAAATATTTATGTAACGTCGAGCTATCGGCTGAGGAGGTTCCAGGAACGGGTCAAGTGGTTTTCCTTACCACGCTGTGCGTAAGAATTAGAGGACCCTAACGAACTGTGTTCTTTAGCCTCTTTTCTATTCATTCGAGTCTTGCCTCTCGCTGTGTAGAGATCAGGTTCAGAAAGCGATATACCTTCCCTTAGAAATAAAGTTTAGTAAATTCTTAAGTGAACAGTTATCATTATTTTATTGCTTTCAATCCATAATCTCCAATAGTGGCCATTCGAGAAAAATCCAGCAAATTTTATATAGCATGCGTGGCAATATGTAAATATGCAATAAATATAACCTTGACGTTTGATAATTCAGGTTATTATTATTTTTTCCTATATGCTGCTATATCTTCCTATGAATCGGATGATTGTCACTGCATACAGTATCGGTGAGGTAGCGCGTAGCATTGGTTGAGCCGCCTAGACCAGGGGTCGGCAACCTGCGGCTCGCGAGCCACATGCGGCTCTTTGTTTGTGAAGCTGATTATGTGAGGCTCATTAGCTCCATACGTAAATATTGTTTATTTTATCAGAAAAAAACATTTAAAACTGATTCTGAATCGATTAACGAGGATTAGGCACCGATTCTATCTCTCAGCCACTTGTACTCGCTTTTCACCACACCCCTCCCCCATGACGCGCGTCGTCACTGTCGTCAGTAAATGTTTAATAGTTTCAATTTTTTACTTAAATAATAAGTAATTATCTAATAATGCCATATATATATATGATCTAATTTGTTGTGAAAAACACTACTTATACATGAATAAATAGATATTTTTTCTTATGAATAAATAGATTAGTTTTTTTTTTTTATCAAAAAACTTTATTTCTGCGAGTGCTATTTATTGTTGGCACGATAAAATTTTGTGGCTCTTTAAAAACTTTGAAACTTTGTAAATTGTAATTTTTGATTCTTCCGACTCAAAAGGTTACCGACGATTAGTGAAATATCCGTGAGGATCTCGAAGGATCCATAGTCAGGCCGCCAAGCTTCTGTAGTCGGAGGATTCATCTTTCCAATAGTATGATGATTCTATCAAAATCTCCTTGATTTGGATCAAAAAGACGACACATATATATATCTATACATATTTCTGTTACCTTACTTTAATTATAAATATTCATAATCAATTTTACAGGATACAAACAACGTTCTGCTAATTTTCTACATTTAATTGAAATTGATAGCACTTAAAACAGAGTTTATGAAACTTGATACTATAGGATTTAATCTACAACGTAAAATTATAAAACTATTAAAACTAACATATCACAGATATCAGGTACAACAATTTACCATTTAATCTGATAGAACGTTGATAATTTTGTACGGCATATTGTTTAAAATTAATTTTCTGAAAAAACGATAGATATCAAGTATTTTTTAAGGACTATATTATGTGCTCACCAATATATGGTATTTCTTTACTAAATCAAATTTCCGAAAATTCAATTGCTTTAATGGATTTCTTTCCTTTTGTTGGAATCATTAAAATTTCACTATATTTTTGTTAAAAGTAGTTTCGCATATGTATAATGTATGACACTTTATACACGAGGCTGTGAAAGTGTGCCGTATGCAACACAAAGGCACCGAAAAATCTGCGGCAGCGAACGTGTTAAGCTGTTTCCGGCCGTAGCGCTGATATAAGTAGCCCAATGCGAATACACGACGAATCGATTACAGAGCAGCGTTTTATTTGTGAGAATACAATTATCTCTCTGGGCCTATGTCTGAAAGGCATCGGGGGTTAAGTGCAATTTATGCCCTATATTGTAGTTAAGAGAACAATTTTATGGAGGAAATTATAGTACACGATCGCTGAATAGATTGACGATGCCGAATAAAAATGTTTCGTTGACGGCAAACGCGTAATTACACAGCTGAGATGCGCAGCTTACACGCTCGACCGCTGCAATGTGCAATCGCCCGAGTTAACTTTCAGTCAAAGATCATTCTTTCGGCGAAATCGTAATTCGCGATTGCTCTCGATATGTGGAATGTCGAACCTGAGCTCAGCGGTTGGCTTCCAGACAAATGGATTTCGTTCCCGTGAATGTACATAGTTCATACGAGGTAATCAATTTTGCACAGGGAGAAAAACTTATTTTAACTTTTCTATAAGTTCGATCGTACTGCTCGCAAAAAAACGTTGGATAACAGTTTTGTGCACAACCGACAAAAAATTTGGATGCATTAAAATCTTTGTGAAAATATAACTATATGTTATTTGTGAGTTCTTTGCAACTGTGATGATCATTTTTATACAAAGAATTGGGACACTCACAGTGTAAAAAACAACTTACACACTAGAGAGAAATGATCAATTCGCTTAAAGATGGAATAAAACATACAGAGTATTATTAACAAAGAGAAATTTTTATGATGTTAAGCAACATAAAATATGTTTCAGTACGATGAAAATATCGAGCCCAGTACTTAAATTTTATACAAATTCGCTATTTTACTTATTTTATCTTAAGTTTGTTAAATGATCGAATATTTTTGTGACCTGAAAACAGCGACTTCTTCGTATGCCGTGTTCGTTTTTAATCGAACCAATATTTTTGTTGAAATTTTTGTTAACCGAAGTAAATTAAAAAGTATTCTCATAATTTGGTATTTACTATTAAGATTGTATTAAAATTTATTAGAATGTTAGAAAAAAATTTAACAATACGCACAGAAAGTTATTGAACTAGTGCAGGGCTTCCTAAACTATGGGTCGCGACCCCAAATGGGGTCGCGTAGTAAAATTCTGGGGTCGAGAGATTTTAATGTCAAATATTTATATATACCATTTTATAACATCACTAGAGTTGGCGGAATACAGTGGACTTGCAGCGTCTAGACACGCGCATTTGTTGAAGGTTTTGAGCTATCTCCACCGACAGCAGTAAACGATCGATGATCGCTATTATTATACTGTGGCTATACATTGTTAGTGCGTTTGTCGGTATCATACATGTTGAATAAACCGCGCGCCGCTGACTTCCCCCTCTGACCGCCACCTCTAAATATCAGTGCTTGTTCACGTTGACTCGCGGGCGCGGTGGCGGGTGCGTTCACGAAATATCAAACATACGACGTAATATCCAAATGTTCACGTACAAAACGCACGTGCGGTCTAAGAAGCGGGCAAGCTAGCGGCTGGCGCGTGCGCCGCGCTCGCGGCTATATCAAACGCATGAGATATTTGTGTGTATTCATGTCGAACTAGCGGCGGAGCACGCGATTCAATCGCGACGTCAGGTAAGTTCAACCGTTTTGAACTTGTCGCTAGAAACGATAGCATGTTTTCATAATGTCCTTCAATACAGAAGAGTTTATAAGTGCTCTCCAGGCTAGAACTCCGATTTGGCAACGTAAAAAGTATAAAAGAATGTAAAAAAAAGTAAAAAGATAAAAATAAAAGATCGTGGTCCATCTTTTTAACCTCTGACAATACGTCACAATCGCGCAAAAGACTGGCGGCCAATGTGAACACGAGCTCGCCACGTCACCGCGCCCTCACCCGCCGCCGCACCCGCGCGTTCCTACGTGAACAAGCACTCACACACAATCAGAGGGAGGAATGCGCGCGCGTACACACGTACAACCTGCAGCTAAACAATGATTCAATAACACTGACTGTAATGTGAATTAGTGGAGTGTTGACGCTCTTCTAGTGTGGTCAATTGTCAGTGTTCCGCCGTAACAAGATTTTAGTTTTTTTTTTTTTTTTATTTATTCGGTAAGTAATAAATCAATTATTATGTGCAATATGTTATTTTTATATATTTATTGTATTTTAGGATCAAAATACTTTTTGGCCATGGATATATTCGAGCGAATTAAGACGGTCAGAATCCACTATTATTTTTGAAACTATAATAAATACAATTTTATAACCTTTTGTGCAATTTTTAATTTTAGATTTTTGTATGTTTCAAAACGAATTCTAAAACTATATATTTTCATATGTATATGTATATTGTTACCTAATAAATAAATCATCAAAAAATATTAATTTATTTTTCTTTTATATTTGTATGGGGTCGTCAAGAAACTCGCAATCATAAATGGGGTCGTGAATGACAAAAGTTTAAGAAGCCCTGAACTAGTGTACTATGTGATCGGTGTGACGACTGCTCACGCGTAACTACGGCACTGCTGCAGCAGCAGTTCGGCAGATAAGCGAGCGATGGGTCGCATGGCGGTGAAATGTCGTGTCTGCATTGCTGACAAATGTTTCGTCGAACTGTTCGACTTTGAAGTCGCTTTATCATTTCTATTACACGGTTTCTACTTCAAAAAAGTCTACAAAATCCGATGCTATGTAGTATTTTTATGCAAGAGATCTAAATATTCGTAAATATGAGAAAATATCGGGGAAAATATCGGAAAAATACGAATTTCGGCGCTTTTTTAAACTTTGACTGTTATTTACTTCATTTCTGCTCAAGATCTATTTTTTTAACAAAAATTCGTATTTTTTGAAAATTGAGGGTGATAGGGCAACTCTACTTCCGGATTCTTAGCTACTTCCGGTAGCTTAGCCCTACAAGTATCACGTAGTGGTTATAAGGAAACAAAAAACGTGTTGATCAGTGGTATTGGACCAAACCTCTTACCTCCGGTTATAGAAATTTCGACTTGATTGTTTCCCAATAACAGGTATAGGATATAAAAATTTGACCAACAAAGGCTTTGCATGAAGGTTGATTATTTTTGACATAAAGAAAGAAAAATTAAATTTTCGAAAACGCATTGTTTTTAGACATACATATGCATGATTTTATTTGCATTTTTTTAAATAGTAAAAGGGTAGATACAACTTGGAATTATAGAAATAACAGCTATAAAAGATTTGAAATTAATTTACGAATGTCATATCATACCATTTTATTTTTTTTATACGCTGCAGTTCAATAAATGTATACATATATACACATACGGTTAAGAATTAGCAACTTATAGTGGCATCCAATAATTATACAATTTATCTCCTTGCAATACATAAAATCATTCAAAAATTTCCCGGATATATAAAAACATTTTAATAACGTTGATCGTGCCATCTCTCCAAAAAGTGTCCAAACTGGTATCAAGCGTTTATCGACAAGTAACCGAAAGTAGTAGCTGACTTTGATAAAGCCTGCCATCTATCAAAGAAACCCGCAAACAACTCACTCATCTTTACCAACAATAAAAGGAGACAGAGAACAACGACATAGCTGCTCCACCTATACGGTAACCAATCGAACTACTTCGATAACAGTTTCAATAAGAATTCAATAGATGGCGCAGCGAAGTAAAGTTACCTAATTTATGCGCGAAAATTTAAAATCACTTTTTGCGTTTATCTCTTTACTTAATTTTTGTTTCTCCAAAGTCTCACTTGCTTCTGATACAATATGATTAATCTCTGTCGGACGGAATGATAGAATCGGCATTTACAGAAATAATTTCTGAACAATTTTGTATGATTCATTTTTGTTAGGGAATATAACGCTTAAATTTTGAATGAACTACAGTGATAACAGCGCATACAAACACAACCAAATATACATTTGAGTCAATCAAATGTTTTACATTTCATTTTCTGCTGTGAATCTACCTCGTTATAAATCCGTTGATCAGATAGGTTTATTTCGATTTTCCTATAATTTTCTGCATACGTTTGGTAGTTAATTTTGCAAAATAATTATTGTTAAAATTGTGTTACTTTTTAGATATAAATTCAGAAGAATTTACATAATCGTTTGGTCGAAACGAAATCGTATTAACCCTTTATCTGGTAATGTTGACCTCATGCAACTTGTGTTTTTAATAGCTTGCATGTGAAAGAGCAACATGCTCTAATTATTTATGCCCATTGCATAAATTATGCTAATAAAGTATTTTCAGCTCTTCACTCTCTTAGAAAGGGCATATATACTTAACTTGGATAACTCCCAAATTTGTTTATTTGAAATTTCAATGCTTGTCAGATAAAGGGTTAATTTTATTCAACGTTAGGTTACATTACTTTTAAATGTAACTTGTGTCGTGTCTTAAATCGTACCGACATGAGGTTCCTAAATCGTACTGGCACAATTTAAGAAATTACTTCTTGTTTTTACCCTCTCTCAATTAACGTTGCTTTCATTCCTATTTTTAGACTCTAATTATGTCAAGGCAATTAAAGCGAATTTATAATAGATGGAAACAAGAAGATATGGAAGAGGCGTTAACCAAATTATCGGAAGGAGTTATTGGATTTAATGCAGCTCACAGACAATATAACAACCCTAAATATCTTAGCTCCTATTCCCATAATAAATCACAACGGAGTATTCCGCGGATGCTCTACCTCATCAGCTGAAATAACGTCAGCACAGAATAAAGGAAACATAAAAAATGCGGCAAATAAAAGAAACGTAGGAATAAAAAGGAAGAATAAAAAAGAATTTTACATTAAAAAGAAGAACAGCGATTGGCTTTGTTTTATTTCTGGAGAAGATCGGGAGGAAAACAAGATTAACACGTTGAACGCCACGTCACCCATATGTGGGTGACGGCTATGTTTCTTGTAAACGGTTGACACTTTTCTAATTAAAACAAAATTTTGGAGGTAATTTATACTAATTTTATTTGTAACACAATTATGATAAGTATATACGATATACAATAACAATAAATTATAAAGTAAATATAACATTGCGCTGTTTACACTCCGAGTTTCGGGTTTAGGTCTTGGGAGAAACTCCACCGATTTACGCTGGGCGTTCAACGTGTTAAATGTTTGAAATGCAAAACATGTGCTCACGATTTATGCGCCGGAGTTGATAAAAGAATTAAAAAATTTGTCTGTAATGTTTGTACTGACTGAATACTTTAAGCTCTTATCTGTTATACAAACAGATAAATAAAAAGTACGTTTTAAACATTATTGTTGCTTTATTGAATTCTTTGGTACGACTTAGGAAACCGATTACTTGTGCATGTCAATGTAGGTTTTTAAAGATATAGCTTATTTTAAATGAAAACATATAGCTTTTTCAATTTTGTTACAATAAATGACAACAATATTAACACAAGTTTTAAATAACACATTTAATTTCTATTTATTCGATAAATCCTAAGTTTTATAGGCATTTTTCCAAAAGGGGTACGACTTAAGCAACCTTATACCCTACGTTGCTCTTCTAACTCGAAGCTGAAAATTATAATAAGTGGTAATAAACGTTTTAACAGCCGTATAAAGCAGAGGACTGGAACGGAATTTAGTGGAGATTAATTGAGAGCGACTCTACTTTAATTCTAAATGCGAATGATTTAAAAATATTATCTATGAGCCAAAAAATTTCTATGTACATTCTTTTCCATGTAACAAGAAAACACGTATATTTATGAGGTAGGAATATACATGAATTAGTTACAGAGACCATTACCTTTAACTTGAGCCGCGAATTATCTAAATGACTTGTCATTAAGTTGAGAAATTTTAATATCTTTACTAGGTTGTAATTGACAGGTAGACGAAAATTAGTACCACCTTCTTATCGCTAGATACTTATAGTGTTTCAGTGTCCACAAAATCGCTCAAATGTATAGGTTGCAAAAATATGTATTTGCAGCGTTTATTCAGTAATTCTCACACGTGTACCTTCTTTTCTAGGCCTATATACTATTTATGTGGATTTTGTTACGATTCAGTTCATTTAAACGGATTTCTCAAATTTATCTACTTACCGTATGCAGTGTGTAAACCTAAAGGTGGGCCGAAGTGAAAGGGCTGATTCTACGATGAATCTTTCAATGGGTAATAAATCCAAGTAAAAGACGTGATATTTAACCCTTTTAGTGCCGGGAGCCGATATATCGGCTCCTGCTACACTGGCGAGAAGTGCCAGAGCCGATATATCGGCCCTCGCCTCGTAGCGCTTTACTATTCGCATTGCGGGAGAACTCTATCTCAAAATAAATTTGTAATACGTTATAAATGATCTAATTTCATTATGAGAGAAAACTAATTTTACACATTTACTATATATAAATATAAATATAAATATAAATATAAATATTTATGTTATTATAATGAAGTATTATGCAAAATTATATCACAAATATATTTACGATAACATAATTTTGTTTCAACAATGTTATATTACGTATAACAATTACATATTTCGGAAGAGATAATCCGCCCGGCGCTCACCATGTACCTTCGAGTTATCTTTTATTTTTGTTATGTAATATTGTTTATCTTGTTACAAAATACATTGGAAATGCAAAGTATATACTTCATAATAATTGGTCCATATAAAATTATGATGAAAAGATGACTTTTTGTATATGCAAATACGTTTTGAAAGAGAGAACTCAACTTTTACTACTTTTATGAACATTTATACCTTTGTTATTTATATAATTTTTAATGAGTAGAGAAAAACTAGTGTCATCATTTTGTTCTCTATTTCATCCTTAGTACACTGCTTTTTGAATCATGTAAATATTGTTTCTCGTTTGGTTTTTATGAGCATTTTCCCAAACCCTAGTAAAACTGTGGAATTCGGCCGGTTATTCTCGAATAGGCACCTCTTTTTCGCCCGGCACTAAAAGGGTTAAACTGTATTACTATACTACATTTTAGGCAGCCAAACAATAAATTAATTGAAATTGTAGTTTCCCGCGCTTTCGAATTCTCGGAACTTGATGTCATTTTTCAGAATTTCTCGGGCGCGGAATTTTCGAATCGCAACCGAACATTGCTCCGAAAATCGAGATTTTGCATCAGGAGAACATGACGTGCAAAGAGGTGGTACGAATTTATTGGTTAACACCACAACATTGCTTCTTGTCTTTTATATGACGAACAGTAAACAAAATTGACAAGCTATGTCTTGCACGTGTATCTCATACTTATAGTAAGTCGTGAAAATATTCAGACATCAGTATAGAACTATCTGTTATGTTCCCTATTTTAATTGAATGTATAATGGACTTAAAGAATACGTTATACTATGTTAAGATATAGTTGTTATATAACAAAAATCCAAAAACATTCTATTTTACACGTACGATTATTTAAAAATTTTAAAGGAAACAAAAAAGTCGCCGATTTAAGGTAAGCTAACAAGGCAAAGAAGACAGCGTCTTCGGTGGACTTAAAGGCTTCTAAAGAAGCCGAAGGTTTGCGCCGGCGCGTCACCAATGCCTGTGTAAACTCTTTTACGGGGACACGGAACCCCGAGATTCGGGAGTTCTGTGGGAACGTTAGGGAAAATAAATTTATTTTTGTGTGCTCCGAATAAATTATTTTATTTTACCGATCGTTTCGCTCGGACACTTGAGCCAGGAAAGTTCTGCCCAGCTCCTGTTTTCCAGGCCTGACGCCTCGTTGTCTTCCAGGGTTGGGGGAAATACGAGAGGGAGGAAAAGGTTCTTCCGAGCTGCATCGGGCCTCGAACTATATCCGATTTGTTTATTACCTCCGGGGCCGGAGCGCTCGGATACAGGTTCCTTTTTCCACCACTCCGTATTTCCCTTATGTGGTGTACGCCACAGTTCTATCTGAAAGAGTTTATCCGCAAGATGCCCGTGGAGAGGCTGAAATGCCTGCCATGCGGTCGATCTGCGTTGTTGGAGTGCGGGATAATCCCCGCGGACCAAGTAGAGGACTGATGGGTGGACACGGTAGTCGAAGAGGCTGTTAAGAAACAGTTAAGTCGACAATCCGGAGAGGAGAAGAAGGCTACAAAGCCTGAGCCTTCCGGCCGTTCCGAGACCACCAGCCCGGTTCTGGGAGCTTCGGTCCAGGTGAAGGCGAACAAAGTTACGCCACCACCTGTAGACAAGGTCACAGAGGTGCCTCCGGGGCCTTCTACCGTTAAGGTGAAGAAGGCATCCCCGCCCCCACTGCCGAAGATAAACGGCAAGAAACCTGCCCCTCCCACTATGTCAAGCAAGGGGAGGAAGGAGAAGAAGAGGGGTAATGATCGTCCCGTCTCCGCGGTTCGGGTGTTAGAAACACTCATTGCTGAGCCGGTAAAGATCCCGGTGGAGGCCCCCTACAAAGCGATTGGCAGGACGACCCTCCCCGATGGCTGACCCCGGTCGCGGATGCGTTCAATGAGTTGGAGGAGGTGCCTGACCGTCCCCTCACCCCGGCCCAAATCCTTTTAACCTTCTCAAGCCGTGCAGGCATGACTTTTTTTAGGATTGAGGAGCCGGCCAACATTGGCCGAAAGAGGAGCACCGAGAATAAGATTCTCGGCCTACTTAATGGCAAATTCTCCCAAATTGGGAGAAAAGTCATTCCTGCGAGTGTTGGTCGCACCCTCTGAGCTAGCATTGAAGGCTCAGATGACGTGACTTACTCGTGGAGGATGGGTGCCAGTCACCTCACGGGCTTCCACTAGGGAGCCAGGTGAGGTGCAGCCCAGGCTCGAACTGTCGCCTGATACCTATATCGTTCGGTTCGTGGGCTGCAGCGACCTAAATGTAGCGTGAAGGTAACCTAACTTGAAGTTAAGGTAAAGTAAGCAAAATAGCAAATTTTTATAAAACTTAAGTACTCAGTTTGATATTTCCATATTATTAAAATGTGATTTATGTTGTTTAACACGTTAAGCGCCACGCCGGTCCCTAGGGACCGGCGGCAGACTTTTCGTTCTTCTATCGCGGCGAGTGTGTCCGTCTTTGCATACTTGTGAAACTGAACATTTAAATTATGCGATATCGGTTTTAGTTTGGTCAATGCTTCAAGGAAAAGAATATAATACTTAAAAACATTAATGTAATTTATTGAAACAAGATAAGCAAAGATGAGGCTTCCGTGTACATTCATTACAAAAGGTTGTTACTTTTGGCGTTACATTTTTGGCTATATTTGGTCCCAACATTTGTGCATTATATTGATAGCATTCGGTGCAGTATTTGGTGCAGTGAAAATGTCAGGCTCTCGAGTGCAACTTATCTACAAGTGAAGAGAAGAAAATACGAAGGCAAGCCCCGGCCGGGTTACGTTACTCGATATCTGTTTATACTTTGGCTCGCCTGTTGGCGAGCGGCCCGGCAGGGCCCGCCTGACGGCTAGCTGTGGCCTGAACGGAAAGGCACGCAAATTCGGCGTGGCGCTTAACGTGTTAAACAATTAAATCGATTTGTGAGGAGAGCCGCGAAGAACTATTAAACCATTGCTCAGGATGTTAAATGCAAAATAGCAACGAAAGTTTCTGTTAGACCCTTGCGCTGCATACGCGGCCAAGGTCTCTCAACGGGGAGAGCATCTTCCGTCCCACAAAACAACAGCGGGAAGTTTCCATTGGGACATTTACGACATGAGCGTGCCGGTAGTGCTATTTTTGAGGACTAAGACATTTTAGCCTTTTCTTTACCTTTTTCGTCGAACTTTCATAACGTCCACTGAGGAACAATAGCTTTAATTTCTAAGTCAACCGTGGTTCCTCAATAGCAAAGAGCATGTCGTAAACAAGGGACTTCCAGTAGGCCCGGCGCCCAGCCGACACCCGCACTTGAGAGGGCACATGGGCCTAGAGGAATTTCCCCTTCGTTGCCGAACTTCGGGAAACCTTCCCGCTCCGAGTGACTCACCCCACCCTCGTTCTC
Organism: Tetrapedia diversipes; assembly: GCA_033822845.1. Lineage (NCBI taxonomy): Eukaryota > Metazoa > Arthropoda > Insecta > Hymenoptera > Apidae > Tetrapedia > Tetrapedia diversipes. Next base: position 108,025 of record JAOPTO010000699.1, on the reverse strand, counting down.
GAAACGCGTGCTAAGGGCACAAGAACGGGGTTGGTGGCACTCAGGGCATACGGCTGATTGGAGTTTTGACTTTTTGGCTCTAACCAATTAGCGTATCGCCTTGAGGTATGGAGGAGTGACCAGTCGAACTCCTCCATATAAAACTGAGCCACTTCGGCGCCGGGATACATAGTAAGAACACAATCACATAGTAAGAACATATTCAGATAGTAAGAACATACTCAGATAGTAAGACATAACAAGATACATAGTAAGAACATAGTCAAATAGCAAGATACATAGTCAAATAGCAAGATACATAGTCAAATAGCAAGATACATAGTCACATAGTCTCATAGTATCGGAGTCTTATAATTTTGAACTTGTTAGTCGGCACACCACGTGCAAGCTCACCCGGAACTCGAGCGATTTTACACATCGGTAACAATCGTGGAGTCCCAAACAGTTTCAATGCTACAGTTTGGAATTTGGCTCCGAAATCGTATTCAAGCGGTAAAACAGTTCTGAATATAGCAATAGATATTGCTATGTATGTTTTCAATGATCGCCTCTCACCGATATCCTGCAGATTATGAGTGTTTTGGAAATAGATACTGGTAACCACTCATATAATTTTTTCATGGAATCCGATGCTAATCGTCTAAAACACGCTGAGCAGTCCCTATCAGATGCAACAAAAGAGGCACGTTCTAACTTAAAATCGGCCAGGAAACAAAATGAGAAGGAGAATTTGAACTTGAAAGGGCAACTTTATGGTCCTGGGTAGGTAGATTAATGGTAAAAATTTTCTAAGAGTAGAATTTTTCATTCGTTCATGTTTATAACATGTTTCAAAACTTCAAACGCATTTTTCTCGAAACATGATTCTTCAAAACGGCACGCAGCAGAACTCAAACAATTTTCAATCTTTCGATTTGAAAATTTAACCACAACTTTAAAATAACATTTCGCAGTGAGTCACGTAGGGAATTTTTGATAAGTTAATTCAAACAATAGTTATTAACAAATAACTGTCCTTTTTTTTGGTAAAAATTGAACAATTTCAGTAAAATGCTTGCCAATTGCACAAAAATCAATATTGCTAAAATCCCCTACGTGATTCACTAGCTACACTCATGTAGATTAAGTGGATTTTTTTTTCTTCTTTCCAAGTTCAAATTGGCACCAGTTATGCTGCGTGCCGCAGAGCTCCTCAGCTTCAACATGCCCCGGGAGAATTGCTGCAGTGTCGCCATTTTGTAATATTTTCCTATGAAAATTTTTTGTAATATACTCAAATATATGCTCAACAGTTACCCCAAGTATTATTTTCCGTCACCTTTCCTTCTGCCCCAAAAAAATTGTCAAAAAAACGCTTTATTTTAGGTCGTTATAGTGGTGTTACGCCTAAATGATACAATACTTCGATTTTGTTTTAAAATGTGTCACGGGATTGTGTGTGAGCTTTGAGTGTGAACATGCATTTCCGTAGCTGTTGAGAGGTAAGTCGTATCCCATACGTAGTTACGACTGAGCATCACTGTGTAGCCAGCAACGTTACCTACCGTGTTGCCTGTTTGCCAGCTCTCAAGCATAAAACAGCTCGTCATTTTAGTTGCTTATAACTAATAAACAAAGCATCAAACGCAAAATTGTTACACTTGATTTTCGTCTTAGCATGTTGCATAGAGTCGCCGCTTCAATTTTCTCCCACGTTCGTCCGAACGCCCTGTATAATTTTTGAATTTTTGATTGGCGACGCCTGTCGGCACCGCATACATATATCTAATACTTCAGAGACGATCCTACTCCGACCTTGAAGGGTGAAATTGCACTCGGATTTCGTCGGGAATATATTATTAACCCTTATCAGTCGTAAGTCACCTCTCACGTGACAACAGTACTTTGTCGCTGCGGTCGTAAGTCACGTGGGAGGTGACAAGACGAAACATGTCAAAACTCGCTCTGTGTGAAATGCAGGCACTATTGCCTTATTAAATATACGTAACAGAGCAATTGACATCTCCAGTTATATATCATTGCCTTTTCTAATTATTTTTTAATATATTGAGCCCAAAAATGAATAAAGAAAATTTTATGAATTTCGATTGTGATAGTGGCAGTGAGTGTTTTGAAAACAATTCTCAAAGTGATTTTAAAAATTCTAAGAGAAGAAGAATTATGCCTATAACTTATTCAAGTGAAGAGGAAAGTGATGCAGATATAGAAAATGTTGATAGCTCCGACGATGATTGGATCGAAATCGAGAGTGATTATGATAGTCTCCCTACTAGGATTCCTTTTACAAATATCAATCGACAAATTTTTGGAAATATTCAGCAGCCTATAGATTACTTCAAGAAATTTATTACTGACGAACTCATAACGGAAATTATAACGCAAACAAACTTATATGCGCAAGAGCAAATTGCAAAGAAAGAATTATCCGCCAGATCAATCTGGCAAAATTGGAAAAACATTTCGTATGAGGAAATGCTTGCTTTTTTTGGTGTAATTTTGAATATGGGTACAATCTACTTAAATGACATAAAAGATTATTTTTCCAAAGACTTTACGTGTAATATTTCATTTTTCGCTAAGATTTTTAAGAGAGAGCATTTTTTTTTTTTTTTTCAAATTTTTTGGATGCTCCATTTACATCAAAATCTGAACAATAATAATTATCCAAGAACAAGGTTTGCGAAAGTCAAAAACTGTCTGGACTATATTGATTTAAAGTTTAGACAAAACTTTGTTCCCGGCAAAGAAATATGTGTTGATGAAGCTGTAGTACCATTCAAAGGAAGATTCAGTTGCTTAACGTACAGTCCCAATAAACCAACTAAATGGGGAATACGAATGTATGTTTTGGCGGATTCAAATACTGGATATGTGTATTCGATATTACCCTACTTTGGATCTGTTACATCGGAGTCTTTAATTCATCCCAAACTACCTGTCAGTGCGAGGATCGTTTTGCATTTGTACAATAATCTACTCGAATCAATCCCTAATTCCGAAGGATATCATCTTTATGTCGACAGATACTATACCAGTATTCCACTGGCTGAGGAATTGCTTAAAATGAAATGCTATTTAACAGGTACAATAAGAAAGAAGTAACAGAAAATTTCTACCAAGACAAATAAGAAAACCGACTTCTAAAATTAAAACTATTATCAAATTCCGTTCAAGAAAAAGAAAGGTGTTAGCTTTATCATGGCGAGACAACCGAATTATTACTATACTTAGTTCATATGATACTGCGTCAATGAAAACTGTATCAAGAATGACACGCGATGGCAATCGGGTAGAGCTTAGGAAACCCGAAGTGATATTGAATTATAACAAATTTATGGGCGGAGTGGACCGTGCAGATCAATTTGGATCTATGTAATGTTTTTTACGCAAATCAATAAAATGGTGGCGGAAAGTTTTTTTCTGGGGAATTGAAGTATCCTCCTTGAATTCTTATATTCTATATAAAGCTGATTGTAAACATAACAACAGAAAACCAATGTCTCATATAAACTTTATTCGGAAATTAGTTATGTCACTAATTGGGAATTTTCGTGACGGTGAAACTGCACGATATGGAACGCCATCAACAGCAGACAATGAGGAGAGATTAGATGGAAAACTACATATTTTACAAGTTGATGCTAAAGGAAAACATAATGACTGCTTAGTATGTTCGAATCGTAAGTTGCCTGGCGGAAGAAAAACGACAGTATACTTCTGTGAAACGTGCAGCAGAAAACCATTCCTTCATGTTGGAGACTGTTTTAAAAAATATCATACATTAAAAACTTATACATAATTATTTGAATCTCATATATATGTGTAAAATAAATAAAAATAGATAATTTCTAACAAAAATGTTATTCTTACAATACTGAAATTCATTTGCATATTTACCGGAACTAGTTACAACCTAGCGAGAATCACGCATAAAAAGCTAGCGACCGATAAGGGTTAATTGTTGCTTAGAACGCTAGGCAGTCGCGCGCGAAACTCGAAATGCGTGCGACGAGGAATGAAACACGCTGCGCAGAGATTCCCCCACGGTACACGTACGACCTGTTTTAGACACCGAGGAAAGAATACCTGCGTGCGTTCCACGTCATATTGTAAATATAAAACGTATGCGAACCTCATGGTTACCAGAAAAGGCAAATGGGAATACGCGAGCGGTCTCTAGAAAGTTATTTCAGTAACTAGTAACGGGACCGTGCTGTATTTCGACAATTCAGTTCGGGTACACCGAGGATTAATGAACCCCCTCCGCCCCTTTCACCGGCGACATGTATTCAATTAATGAGAACAGGCACGTTAAGGGACGGGAACGATGTGTTACGCGTTTACGAGATCACGTTCCGGGTTCTTCTTCAATTTGATGATGTAACGTTGATCATTTTATCGGTTCGCTGAAATGGATAAATTGATGTCCAAGACACTGCTGAGAATTATTTGATAGAGATATTGATTGTATTAATTTCGTTGTAAAACTACTTCGGTTGATAATTTACGAAGAGACAGTTTAGTTTTAGACCGCCTTGTTACCGTTGTAAAAACTGTTAACTGATTTCCGTAGAATAACGTGCAGAGTGTATAGCATGTAAAAAATAATGATATTTTCATTACATTTTACATACAAATATTATCTGCTATAGCAGTGTATAGTAAAGCTGAGCTTCAAAAATAATATGGGAAAACAGAAAATGATTAAAAATTGCAAAGATCTAAGATCTGTAGCTTGTGAAAAGTAATTTTTAAAAAATACCTTCGAAAAGAATTACTAACTTACAATTAGCGCCGAGCATATTTTACGGGACCCGTCAATTTGACGGATTTCGAGCTCCATGAGCAAAACTTGCAAAAACAATTACTATTGTTTCCAGCAATTTTTCAGGAACACACTTTTCGCAAACACTTTCAGGAACCAATTGTGTGCGAAAGTCGAGGAGCGTCTGCACCTTCATCTGCATCGATCGGAAGGGGTTAACAGATGAGCAGAAGAAGCAGGAAAATTCGAAACAAGGGGCGAGATGCAAATGAGAGTCGAAGGGACAACATAAGTGAGTGAGACTTCCAGTTGGCTGGATCTGAAATTCAGATTGCCTTTTGTCGGAAGACTTCCGGGAGGCTGCTGTCGTCCGCCGCGCTATCGACGACTCGTAATTTTGATTATCGGAACGCGACCTCATGGAAAAGGGGAGAGCTTTCATTCCATTGTCTGCCACAAGGACCCCTCAGGGGCTGCGGTTGACCTGTGGTCGGCCCCAGTACGGGCTTGACGAACCCGAGTTAATATTATTAAAAATGTTCGCAATTATCACAGTTTTTCGTTTCATAATAATTAAAAATGGTTAAAAAATCAATAATTGAAGAAACCTCTAAATATTAAAATTTTAACGGTACACGTGTACTTTGGCGATTAAAAGTAATCGAATTTATGCAAATTCGAATTTTTATAAGGGAATTAAAAAAAGATGGAAACCAAATAGGAATCTGTTTCAATTTCTGAATATCATAAAACATTTACTTCCAATACGTCGGATAATATATGTTTCTTCCATATTAAATATATTCTTTGCCTTCTTGGACATTTAAATTTATCCAGAGCACATAAAAATTTCATAACCTGTAATTATCCTTTGATACTCCGTAAATTTCGAATTGTTATGCGCATTCTATGAATTTCCACGCATTCGAATTTTCTATATGTTGTGTGATACATTTATATTTACGAGTGTCGTCGTGATGATTCTTATGTGTTTTGTTTATAGATAGGGAATAAACAGTCTGGGAGTAACACAGAGAAGTGTAGTTATTTTTCACTGAGAATAACCTATATTAAAATAGATATGTGTAATAATTTATGTACAGTTCACACTTTATTAACCCTTTGCACACCGTTGTCCCTTCTCAGGGAACATTAGAATTTAGTAGTGATTCCGGGGAATCAACTTATCCCATTGCAACCTTTTCAGAAATGCATGTTTCTGTGAAGTTTTCTGCTAAAATGGCACAAGATATCAAATCAAAATATGGTACAGTTACCAAGGTATATAAAAAAATATTGATTTTGAGGAACCGAGAATACGTCCATCCAATACGTCCGAGATAACCAAAGGGTTAAAGTAGTTATTCTTCACTATAAATGCATAAAAATCTGTAGTCTAATAATAATATACTAAATCCACATCTTGCTACTGTAGATTTAAAAATTACCAAAACAATTGCACCAGTTCTCGTCTTCCTTAACCCTTTGCGGTCGGTGCCGCCGCTGTGGCGGCATTTCAAAACTGTCGTAGAAATCGGTGTCGCCGCTTTGGCGGTATGATCACATCTCAAAAGAGTAATCCAGAAAAACATAGATTAACAGAATGCTAGCCATTTCAGACGTCTCACGCATTATTTTACCATCGACAAATATATGATAAGTAAATAGAAATCAATTTACAAATAAATAAAAATATAATAAATTATAAATTGAATTTCAAAGATTAGTAAGAAATAAACATTCCAGTTGTTCAGGATTTCAAGGTAGATTCGTTGGCGATATTAACGGTTTGAGACTTTGATTTTATATGAAAACCATTGCCGCTCAGCCATGGTAACCGGGCGTTTATCTGAAGTCGCAAAAGGACATCGGTGCGCTACCTTTCCCAAACAAGTCTTGCTGTACAGCGGAAGACGAGACAATGCCAAAAAGCTAACTCTTTCTGCTTTTATGCAGTTTAAGCCCTATTAAACATTACAAATCAGCATCAATATAGTGTATGATTTTAAATGTAGATATATCCACCTTAAATCGCTTAGGAAACAATGACTCCGAAAAGCTAAATTCGCCCAGACTTGCTGGTAGTCTCAGCCGAAAAATCTGCCGACTGCAAAGGGTTAAAATGGTAACGAAGGGTATGGGTGCCAATGCGATACCGTTCTTCGAGGAGGATTAAGTAAAACTAGTAACGTTCAGGTGAAATACAAGGAGAGGACTGGACGAGGAAAAGTCCAAAGCTAAGTCATCCAATAATCCAATTCAGCAGTTTCGCATAGAAACGACGTTTGTAAGGTTTCCCCACGGAATCACTTTCTCGCCGATAAATCGATCGCAGCTACCTATCAGTAAAATTTTCATCTGCTTAACCCTAGATAACTAAACATTCGTCTAATAGAGTACCGACCCCTGCCAGTTTTACGAATTCGAGATCTGCCGAGATCTTTTTACATCCACTAAGATTGCAAACGTTAATCAGATACCACTTTTCTACTGTTTAATTAAAATATTATAATACTATTCTATTATTATAAAATATTATAATTATATTCTATAATGCTTCTCTTCAGTTACGCTAATTTGTTTGAGATAAATAATGGAAATATAAGATTATACGTGTTTTTAATTCGAAGATTATGAGACGAATGATCACTTACAGAGTAACACTAATTTAAGTTTAGTCATCTAGGGTTATAACAGCAATCTAAATGATTACATATACCGCTGCATCTACTAAGCGATTTCAACGATCTTTCATAGGATGATAGAGTACATATTGTTAAGTATGTTTGCTAAATATTAGCCGTAGTTACTTGATAGTTTTAAAGATATAATTGATTAAAGGTACATACTCCGCGAAGTGTTATGATTGTATATCCTTGGTTGCAATAACACGACGGCAAAGTGAAGTGTTGTGCGACTTATAAGCGGAAAGTTCCCGCGATTGAATCCCAGTTGACTAAAGTTTTGTTTATTTTTTTTTCGTTATCTTTTTGCTTTTCTGTCCCACTACTATTTCACTGTGATGAAACTGTATAACTAGACACATACATAACATACAAATTAAAAAATATTCTGCAATAAACAAGCTTTTGTTCTGTAATCCTGATTCGGAATAACTTTCGATTTGTACTTTTTTTACATCTACGATAACTATCATTCTGATAGTCAACTCATCATGCACAGTGTCACCACAGTGAAGTAATAGTGACTAAAGAGAGAAAGAAAAATAAATATAAAAAAAATTTACATGACAGGGAGGAGGATTCGATCGTCGAATTTCCGATTCACAATACATACAACCTATCGCTTCGCCACTGTTACTTTACAATCATAAATTTGTAATCATGGGACATCAATCCGTATATGTCTTTAATTGTTTATATCTTTAGAACTACTAGGTAACTACGGCTAATATTTGGCAGACATACTTAACAATATGTACTTTATCATCTTATGAAAGATCGTTGAAATCCGTGTGGTACAGTTGGGGTCCTTCCCTTGTAAGATTCGAAAATCACGGTCGCGAAACGTCGCGCCTGGCCCGGATGACGTCCCGGACCGGGTTATGGCGACGGTGTGCAGGCTCTGGGTGACAATCACAGAATTCCTGAATTGCTGCCTGGAGTCCGGTGTTTTTCCACCGGCATGGAAGCAGATCAGGATGGTCCTGCTAAAGAAGGACGGTAGACCGGCGGAATCCCCCTCGACCTATCGTCCAATATGCCTGTTGGACGAGGCGGGGAAGCTCCTTGATCGGATCATCGCTTCCCACCTCTCCTTCCTCTTGTGAGGAGTGTGACTCGACTTGGAAGAGATCCAGTTCGGTTTCCGAAGGGGGGGGGGGGAGGTCGACCATAGACGCGATCTCGCTGGTTCGATCCCTCGCGGAGTCGGCGACCTTGCAGGGTGGGGTTGCGCTTGCGGTGTCATTGGACATCGTGAACGCATTCAACTCTCTGCCCTGGCTGGCTATTAACCCCTTGCACTACCGCGAAACTCTGAAAAAGCCGTGCCAAAGTTGGCCGTCGGAATGGTTGCGGGAGGTGCCGAGCGGCGGAGCTCGAGTGGTACAATTTGAAACACAATACCTTACGACTGAGTTGCATAGTCCCGCTCTCATATTTACTTCACACGATGAAAATTTTTGAAAATTTAAATGAATTTGAATAAAAAATTTTTGGAAAACGTTAATTATTACATATAATAATAATAATAATAATGTAATAATAATATGAATAAAAATAATAATTAATAATAATATAAATATAAATATAATAATAAAGGAAATAATAAACACATCAGAAATAAATTTTAATATAGAGAACCGAGAATGGACCTGAGCTGAACCGAAATTAGGATCACGAGTCAGACTCGTGATATTCATTTTTGGCCTGAAATGTCGATAACGAGTCTGACTCGTGATATTCATGTTTGGCACAAAACTTTCATCACGAGTCAGACTCGTGAAAGTAGTGCAAGGGGTTAAGGAGGCCCTCGTGAGACACCGAGTGTACCTCCCTATCTCAGGAGAAACGTCGGAACACATTTGTCCAACAGGTCGATTAGGTACATAATAATTACACAAGTGTATCCTAAATAAAATCAATTTCAAAACTTTGGTGTAGGGTATATTTTCTAAAAGCTCTGTGAAAAATACTCAAATCGATTGTGATCCACTCATTTAATAATAAATAATGTAAATTGTGAAATATATCGATTTATATCACAGTTCAACCACGTTCTTACACATACGTACAGCATGCGTTTTTTTTGTATTTGATTAAATAAACATATTCAAATGTAGTATAATAAGTGTACTGACTATTGTCGTTGTATCTATACCGAATCTTCTGTCATAAATAAATGAATTATGTTATATGTAAGTGTGCTACCTAGAGAATAATAGATGTATGTTTGGGAGAGTGTCGGAGCATATGAGAGTCAGTGAAGGCGAGCGAGGAGTTAGAGGATAAACAAAGCGACTATGAAGTAAGAAAGATAGCAATGTGTTCTGAAATTGAACTTTTCGTTTAATTTGCTTCTTTCTTTATATCAATTTCTTCCTAGCATGTTGAATACATAAATAGGTGACTCATCCAATAACTCTTCCAAATACTAAACCATAAATCAACGGATTTACTAACCTAAATTCAATCGTTATCTAAAGAAAAATATTGGACTTTCTTTTCAAAACAAAATACGCAAATCATGTTGTTTCTTTGAACTGATCAAACTTACACAGCTAGTTACTAAACAACACAAAATTTTGTAATGGGAGATATTTCTTGTCAAAGCGTACTAGACCGTTTTACGTTATGGCAAATATGGCGGATAGCACCGTTCCATATTTTTTACCCTTTTTAAACAGCTTCTTCATCGGTAAGCCATGTCGCCTGGTAAGATTGAATAAAGGGATGAAAAAATAGCACAACAGAAAAAATTAATGAACACGACTGTTATAGATATGCTTTATAGTCTAACGTGGTTAATAAAAAATGCAAGTCCCATGTTGAGTACTGTGACGTGCAACAGAAAAAAACGCATCGACCATGATATGCTTTTATCGGGATAAAACTTGTTTTCTATTTAAACAATGTAAGAGCACTTGTGGTTTGGTTAAAGAGGATGATGCTGTAGGCATTCACGAGAAAGGCCGACTATTCCAATACAGTAGTAGCTTCTGGTATCCCGGCACTCATTATCTGAATATAGTAGAATTTCATTTATTCGTATTTTGTTTATCCGAACTAATGCATATAATTATGAGTCTGAACTCATTTGTCATTTAAAACTGGACGGAATCCAAACAAAAAAAGTATTGATGTACTCTAATATCTAAATGTCTTATTCAAATAAAATACCCACACACCCACCTCTCGCTCAATCGCTCACTCCCACTCCCTCTCCCTCCTTCACCCACAAACGCAGGTGTATATTTCTGTTATAATGTTTACCAAGTATTTTGCGTACAAAAAAAAGAAACGACAAGGATAATGAAAATGTACTTCTTTAAGTCAAAGCATTCGAGGTACCAACTTGAAAAAAGAACTTCAAATGTACAGTGAAACATTAGAGAAAAAGGAAATTTTGTATTTCTACCACTTTCTGTTATTCTTTACCGTTACTTTATTCCACACTGTGATAACGGGAAAGATTTAAGTAGTCTTAGGTTAGTCTTCCGAATTTTAGCGTTTTATATTTCTTTTAGTAGTGCAGTCATAGATTCCACACATTTTCAAGCTACAATTGATAGTTTTTGATTAAATATAATTAATAACTTATTATAAATGATGTTTCTATTAATATACTAACATCTATTAAATAAAAGATTATACATACTGCTTACAAATATTTAAAAATACTGATAATCAACGAAATGAAAGATTTAATTGATACACTTCAGGTATTAGTATCACGTGCCTGTCATCATCCTTCGAGGAAAATACTTTAACGGCATCGAACGGAAATCGATTGGAACAAGAAACGGACGATGGTTGCATAGTCCGTTATGGAGGAAGACTTATAAAGTTATATACAATCTTGCGTATTTACAAAATTCCATCTTTCTGACACTTCTGTCTATCATGTGTAGAATGTATGGGAAATTTAATGTACGATAAATGCACCAAAATTGATCTTATTGTTAAATAAAACGATAGAAAACATTTATACCCACAAAAATCGTTCTCAAAGATTTATTATATTACTTAATAAATATTACAATAATTCATTATTAAGTAATAAAAAAGATTGGAAAAAAGGACACTGAAATTTAATTTGTTCAAATATTTTGAACTTTTAAATACATTTGATTATTATTACTATAAAGTATTGTGCAAACTTATATTATTTGTATACTGTCAATTACTATCATGTACCTATAATTTCTACTAATTAGTATAGATTTACATTCACACGAATGCTTTGCTATTAGTATTCGTTAATAAGATTATAGTATTTTTAGAAGGTTTAAAGGATATTTTAATTTTAAAACAACTATATTGAAGTACGCATAATTAACAAGTTAACCATTAATAACACTAATATTAACGAAACATATGAGCTGATAAGAAATGTATCATAACTATCTAAAGGCATCTTTGAATCATGTTATGGGATGCAACAAAAATTTTGTTGAATCTTCTAGCAGTAGAATAATTTAAGGTGGTAAAGTATAATTTCACTAATTATAATTTTACAATACTATAATTTTGCTACTGCCTAAAATAGGCAAAATATCTGGTGTTAATCGGCCCGACGGTGCAGAAATCCGAAACTGAGAATTGGTAAATTGGCTGAATTAGTTTGGGGACCTTCCTGGCTGCAGCAGTACTTTATTATTTAATAGTACCGGCACACTTGGAGTCAGGGAGGTATGGCGGAAAAGCTCCGAGCTCCCATGTGCGGGCCAAACGCCATAACAGCGGTAAATATATTACCTGAGGTACTAGATATGGTTGAGCAGACCCTTTGCAGATTCTTAAGGAACACCGTAACTTTGGACAACTCGTCAATGAAACTAATTTCGCTCCCGTTGATCGGTACGCTACCAATCAAAATAAATGCCCTTCCTTCAAGACATACGACATGTCACCATAGAAAAGGGAAAAAGAAGGGTTCACTACACGAGTCAACAAAAATAAGAAATCTCAGAGCAACGTGCGATGTTTTAGACGATTCTATGACGCATTTTTAAATTTAATATATTATACGCGTCATAATCAATAAGTTTCTAATACTGTAGTAATTGGTTTAAACTAAATACTTAAAAATCAAAAACGAATAGGAGTCATCCCGTTTACTTATGAATTCATCCTAACCAACTCGATTTAACATAATTAGGGAGCCAAGTCGGCGAATCGAGTTTGCCTGAAGTAATTGCAAGGCCACCTGTCGCAAAAGTGCAGAAAATCATTGGAATGTACATACATATTCTTGGAATTTGTTAGCAAGATCAGCGAATTAAAAATTTGTTAACATTGCCTATGTTGTGTAAAATAACGTTAAATATTAGAAGAGAAATAGAAAATGTTTTTGTAGATGATATTAATAATTCTAATTGGAATAAAAATGCTAATCAAAGAAGTTATGTATTTTGTTCTTTATAAAAAGAAAGAAAACGTAATCTATCTTTGCACTAACTATAAAGTAGACGTGAATAGTAAGCATTTTATGAATATGTAGATACATACGTGGATCAGATTACTTTGTACTTTCTGAAATATTTCTACTCGAATACGAGAAAAGAATGGTTACAAAAGGTATAGTATTGCATGTATCCTTGTGATTAAAATATATGTGAATCTATCTCACCCCTTGAGTTATACATAATTATAAATTATACTTGTGACACAAAATATGCTATTTTATATTCACTTCCAAGTTGTTCAGAAGTTTATTAAAAAAAAGAAGAAGAAAATAGAGAACAAATAATGCTGTCTACTAAATAAAACGAAGTTTAGCACAACAGACAAAGCTCATTATTTAGAGTAAAATATATTACTGGTTAATTCAATTTTGTTAACACATTACCGACCGGTAGCCGATTAATCGGCTTTTTGTCGCCAACGCTTACCAACCGGTAGCCGATTAATCGGCTTTAAACTATTTCTTATTTGTAGTACCCACTGTAATACATAAAATGAATATAATTTAGCGTTAATATAATGAAAATAAAAGATTTTATTAAACTTAATTATCCTATAATAACAGAAAGTAGACAATTCTGTTTGAGCATACGAAACGCACAGACACTCCCGCGCGACTGGCTAAGCTAAAACAGAGCCGGCGCCAGGGAGAATCCGTGGCTGAGCGGCCAGTCGTCCGTGCGTATGCTGTTGAAATACTAGCGGTTGGTAAACTGTTAACAACAACAATTAACTGTATTGAACATAATATAATCGTGGGTTCACTTAGCAAGTATGTAAATAGCATCGCGCACCAGTTATCGACAAGTGACATAATAAGTATATCAATACATTGCACGCCAATCTCGCGATAATGCGGGATTTCTTTTCTGCATGTGTACGTATCATACGCATCGATTACAAGAGTTGCTCTGCAAAAATGAATTCAGAAGTTGATACTGTTTCGATTGAAAAGTTTTATTTTGAACCTTCGTACCTACGTAATACAAGTCAATTTACTAATGAGTATATCGATGACACTTTACCGAATTATTCTCAGAAGATTCTGATTTAGAAATCAGAAGACAGTGACAATGATGTTTATCCAAGAAGAAAGACATTAAAAGCTATCCCATTACAATATTCAAACGATTCCGAGGATTTTAGTGATTATGATATGTCTACACAATTGCATAGTTATAATAAAATATAAAAATATTTTACGAACCTGTATAGAGTTTATAATTTTATGGATTCCGGACTTCATAAGTAAAATTTGCAAAAACAATTACTAGCAATTCCTGGCAATTATTGCTAACTTTGATTGATGAAGTGATACGAATATATACACAAATTTATTTCCCTTTCAGTTCTGCAATTTCAAATTCTGATACGAAATTCTATTTGTAATAAATATACCTATTTCTTAGTATACGTATATTACAAATACATAGAGAAGAAATGTCTGTAAATCTAGCGTTAACCAGCATGCAATGTGTTAGCGATTAATTTTCATCCACATCTTTTTGTAATTATTAGTTGTAATTGTCGAGAAATTAGGATTCGGCAGTATGATGTATGACGCCATCTGATGGATCATTACATTATATATTAGTGTGTAAGACAACGGTCATCAGTCGTAAATTGTATGTAGAGTGAATAGCATCATGTAATAAAATAAACAGGCGATTTAATAAAGCTATTTAAAAGAATCACTTATTATAACCGAAGTATTAACCACTGCTCCAAAAGTAATTAAATTAATGCCCCGGAAGCATTAAAAATAACTTCTTTTGTATATCATAGGATCGCTACCTTATATACCAAGTATACTCCTCGGATTTCCATTTTGAATTAGATCTCTGTTAACAAATTGCGGTAAACCTCCTACAACACGACATCCTATAACGCGGTTTTGCTCTAACACGATAAGAAAATTGCAAAAATCTTTGTACAACATTGTACTTCCACAGTCGCGGTAGGGCTTGCCGTCTTAACCGTTTGAGTTAATAATTTAACATTAAAAAAATTACAAGAAGACCTCGAGTCATTTTTTTCTAATGCAGATCTTTCCGCTGAGAGAAGCCGAAAATTCAAAAGGGAGCTACAAAACTGTTTAGCTCCATACCGAGAAATTTACAATGACCTGGTAAGAACCGGCGGACAAAGTGAAATTACAGATTTTTTTAAGAGGGAAAAACCTGCAAGAACTTTAGATGATGAAAAAAGTTCTGAAAGTGAAAGGCGATATAATTCCATCGAAAAAACGTCCTCGGTTGATTGTACTGAACAGTGGCGACGAAGACATTCATTAAATTAAACTTGCGTTAAACTAAAGTAATATTTTTGTTTGTTTTTTTTTGTTTCGTGTTTTACATACACCCAACTCTTTTTTTACACGATTTTGAAATAACGCAGTTCACCAATGAGAATAAATACACTTTTTTATACGAATTTTTTGTTCTAGCAGGAATCCGTAACAAATTTTTCTTTAAGCAACTAGAGAAACCAAAAGACCAGCCGCTAATAACAGACTTTATAATTAACATCAAAAAAACCAACAAAGGCCGTTAATAACGAATGAAGTTCTTCATTTGAATCAAGCCGGACGTTGTGCTAGATATATCTGACTTATCTATTAATGATAGCATTTTTGGTCCACTCCGTAATAAACGTGCATGCTTGTTATGAAGTAGCGATGAATAGTTGCAAAATTGATATTTATTCCTAATCTCAATTGGAATTTTTATATATTTAGTACTTATGGATTGAATTTTCACTGTACACTAATTTTAATTTCTTCTGTAATAAAAATGAATTGTTTTTGTTTCATAAATACTTATGTAACATTGATTTCATTATTACTCCTTTTGCACGATTTTTTAGGAAAATATTCAAAGTCCTTTCTTCTTTCACGATTTTTTAAAGTTGTGGAACATATCCCCAAATTTACGACATGTCGCATATATTTATGTACACAACTTTTTCTGCACGTTTTTCGAAGGAACGTATCTACCGTGTAAGAAAAGAGTTGGGTGTACATATTTACATATATATTTTTAATAAAAAATAACTAGCTTACGTAGAATTAAGAAAAAAATTGTTTTTAATAAGTTTTCGAAACGTAACCCTACTTTTTGTACTGGCTCTGGGTCTCATACAACACGGTTTCACACAACACGGTATTTTCTAAGAATCTACCTACCGTGTTATAGGAGGGTAACATGTATATTCGAGTGGCTATACTAAACGAAACAAATACTAATGCATGCATGTGATCTATTACCCTTTGACAAGTGATTTCTTTTGCATGGAATTAACTAAAACTCCCAGAATGTTGATACTTAAATTAAACCGACTCATAGACTATCATTTAAAGGTCTCCATATAGTTCGTAAAGACAAGTTTGATAGAACCAGTGAGGCTATTGCGATTAGTACTCCAAGATCTATAAGCTGCTGTGTTCTACCAAATATGAGTCCCTTTAATAACCGTATAGAGTCATGTATCATTAAGTTGAAGAACACAAATCCATCAATTAATTTGGTACCATCGTACAGACTATAAGACCGATCTCTTAGTCAAAATTCCTAGGATAAAATTATGTAGTATGCGGCTAATCTTCAGCGGTGTTTACTGATAGGTGACTTTAATGCATACAGTACGATGTGGAATTACATGAGAGATGATATCAATGACGATACATTCTTTAACAAGTTATTGGATGGTGATCTTTTCCTACGCAGTTCGGGCACTCTCACTCATATTGACTATTATAACAATAGCAAGTCTAATTGCTTTATAACGTTTTATAACGCAAACGTTCAACGTAAATATTTCCTTTTCTGCGCGCTCCTATATCTGTCGTCCACAACGACGCTCGCTCCTCGGGCGGCTCCGACCGCAAAGGGTTAAAAGTATCGGAACCGATAAATTCATTAATAGTTGGCCAGAAGTTATTCCAAGTAACGAATAAATTTGATATTATTCTTATAAATAAAATCCTAACCGAAAAGTTTAACGGTGGGGCGACGTATTGGAGATCCGTTGGATGTATACTCCTACACTTCCTTATGTTTAAGCATAACAATTTGTTCCTCAAATTTAAATAAGGAAATGTGTAAAAACAATATACCGAGTATTCGTAACAATCCGGGTCGAATTAATACGATAAAAATTCTTCTTCAAAAATGTAGCTTTCTATTGGGCAAATTAACGAGTATCAAACTTTTTTTAAATAATTCTACTCCGCTAAAAGTAGTTACAAATGCAATTTAAACACATTGATTAATTGATTGGTGAAAATATTAGCTGAATGGTATGGTCGTCGAACATACGACACTAGGGTAAGCGACCACGCAAAATTTCCATAGAAAAGGGAGCTTCATTCTGCACGGAACGATGCAGATTGAATTTAACCGTTTTTCATCAGCGTGTACCCGTTACGTCGTGAAAAGACGCTGAAAACAGAAGGCGATCAATGTGCTTTGGAATATAAATAGGCAGCAAGTGGAGCAGCACACTGCATGTAGGCCTACGTAACGAAAAGAAGTTAAGTGCAAGTATTTATTTATTTATTGCATCTGGCACGTGGTGAAAGTACATTTACTCTTACGCTTTTATATAGTTTGTTCTTATATATTCCTTGTTGGGTTGACGAAATGGTTTCTTAGGAAATAAAACCACCCTTTCTCGTTTTCCTTCGCCGCTTCCTTTTTCGATGCATTATGATGAAACTCATTTATTCACGTAAATATTTAAGCATCCATGAGAGAATAGCAATGAATGAAAGTATAGAAGACATTAGGAGCAAAATACACAATACTGAACTATTTAGAGGGTAAAATAAATCTCTACTAAAGTTGAATTTCGTTCGTTGTGTAGACACAAAAATGTCATGAAACAAAATATTAATTTATTACATTCTGTAATGCAAACATATTTAACTGTAGATTGATAACTGACGAGCGAAGCAATCAATGTCGCAGTGCTCTGTGTGTATGTGCTTGTGCTCGCGCGCGCGTTTGCGAGCGGCTATAAAAAGCAATCCTAGCAGGAGCCTTTACGCGCTATATGCGTGAAAGAAATATTCTAAGTAGTGCTAATTTAAGGAGCAGAAATATGAAACGTAACACGTATCTCTGTGTTATCATTTTTACAACATTAACTTTGTAGGCACAAATATGACTGAGAACGAGAAATAACCTTTATGACTAATTGTACTCACTTTTTTAATGTTTCTAATAAAAGAAAAATGAAAAAATGTTTTGTAGATAAAAGTGGTCTAGTATGGTAACGGATATTTGATAGAAATAAATAAGAGATATTAATAAGAAACATGACTTTTTCCATTTACGCTGAATGCCCAGTATAGTGTACGAATATGAGCGGCAGTAACTGTGCATACCTATCTGTTTTATTCGCAATTTAATCGTAATTCTTCTAACAAAACAAATGCAAAGTACTTTTTCCCGATTATTCAAAGCCGATAAGAAGAGCATTCCGACCATCATTCGAATATATTAACACTTTATCGACCGGAAGCCTATTAATCGGCTTTTACATGTATACAATTAATCTGCAAATTTTGTAATGTTTCCTTACCCGAAGGTGACTGTTTCGAGCAATATCGTATGTATACTATAAAGAGATATTAAACTATCAATTAGTTGAAGAAAATCTGTGTGATCAATTCATTAGCGATGCATCCGCGCCAAAATGAGCCGATCGGGAGTGCGTGTGCAATAAGTTACGCGGTCGATAAAGTGTTATGAGTAACGAACGGTAGGAATCGTTCAAATGGACAAACTTGCTCTTCTCTTCCTTCCTTCCTTCCAGAAACGTTTTAAGGTCTCGCACGATGAACGCCGATGATCCTATATCAATTATTTAGTTCCCATGGCACGTACGAATACGAAGTTGCGTATTCTGGTAGAAAGGGCGAGTCAAGAAGGGGAGAGGAGCTAGTGAAAAACTCTCGAGTCACTTTCGTAGGGAAAAAGTAAATCGAACTGCGTGGCCAAAACATACGATCGTAATAGACCGAGGAAACAATGCTAATGAGACTTTCAATGTTCCAAATGAAGCAGTTCTGTTTAAAGAAACCGGCTTTAATGTTCTAGCTCTCTTTTCCTTTTTCAAATATCATTGTATAATGTCGCATACGGTTATTAGGACTATTGTTAAAAATTGGGTGTATATACTTGGGCATGGCTAAGATGACTCCAAGCGTCTCATTTCTTTTCTTTGTAAACACTCTTATTAGCACGTGTAACTAATCCAGTTAATCGTATCGCTATGGCCGGAAATGCGTGAGGCGAGGCGTACACTTTTTCCAATCTGCTCGAATTTCTTCGAGATGAACATCAAGTCATTCACGTACAGTACAACAGGGGACAATCTTTTAAAGTCAACATTTCGATGAAGATAACCTAATTACCATAAATCTATACAAATAATTCATATTTTATGCTAATTAAAAAGTTAACAATAAAAGTGAATATAAATTGTGACAATAATGGAGGACAAAAATATTCGTACAATACGCAGTTCCGCATACAAACACTTGTATCTATTATAATAATTACTGACATCAATATTTATGCATGTACTTTTATTTACGATATAGTACTTGTTTATACACAACAACGGAACTATATAAACAAGGTGCAGAATTCGTAACGAATAAAAATGTTTGTTACAATCATTTTACGTCTGGACAAAAGTATTTGAACACATTCAACAATTTTTGTTTCCGAACACTACATTGCAGAAATTCTATAGAATGTTTCTAAGAGTTAATGCATATCGTGCTGATAGTCACTTTAATTGATTTTAAGCGAGTGCAAATGTTAATAGAGATAATAATCTTTCAAGAAATGTCGAAAATGGGAAGAAAAGGAGAGGAAGCCACTGCTGAAGAAAGATCATTCTAAATCTGTATAAGAACCGAAAATTCTATATAAAAATTCTAAAAATAGTGCGATGGAGCTGGTTCCTAATTATTATTCAGAGATTCTTAAGAAAACTAAATTTTGAAAATCGTATAAGAAGTGGTTGACCTTGCAAGTCAACTGTAAGAAAAAAAGAAACAAAAAATAGCTAATATAGTAAAGAAAAATCCAAAAGTAATATCTGAAATAGTAAGTGGTACGATTTAGAAAAAAACGTTAGAAAACACAATATTTTTAATAATATTACATTAAAAAGGAGTGCTATTAGAAGAATGAAACAAAATTAGCAATGAATTTACAAAAAAAATAGTTCGTGTACTGCATGAATGCCGTACAGGTTAAGAGAGATGATAAAATGAAAACGACACTTCTGTTTCTTACATATTCTGTATTCTGTTCACATAATTTTGCTTTTGTGTAGAAACAAGTAAGATACTGCTGAAGTGGAAGTGCGTGGTTTAAATCAAATATAACAACGAAAGTGGTTGTGTTTTATTAAAACGAATATAACAAATATAACAACGAAGTGTGGCTGCACAGACTCGGAAAGAACGCGGTCTGTGCGTTCCGGAAAATTGTCTCTTTATATTCTAACTCCTCGCCAAAGGCTATCTGTGTACACAAGGTGGAGGTGGTGGCAATCTGGAAACTGTAGAAGGAAGCATGGGACTCCGGCGCGGACAAAACAGTTTTCCACCCAGCTTTTGGTGTCCGAGGCCCAGGTAAAAGAAATAACAAAATGTTTACGCGAAAAAAGTTGATGTTAGTAATTATTTCAATAGTTATAAATATTTGGTGGCGGAACTGTGTACTGTGCGAATATTTTTGTTCACCACTTTTATTGTACTGTAACATATAAATAAATTTTTCAATTCAGGTTTATTATTAAAAGACTGCTGTTGATTTTATAAAATTTTTTAATTTGTCACTCTTTCATTTATATTGTAGTACAGAAATATATGATACCGTGACCAAATTATTGGAAATGTATCATTGAAATTTAGTGTCAATATGATATGGTTATCATATTGATAATTATTGTAGTTATTAGGGTATCTGATAAATATAAATTTCGTATTCCCGAAACAAATAATCATACATTTAAGGAAAAAGAAGTATGTTAACACATTGTATGCCAGCCCCGCGAAAACGCGGGATTCGAAGTCTATCGCTTGAGCGCCGCCCCCGCGAAAACGCGGGTTTGGAAGTCTGTTGCTTTAGCGCCGGGTCTGCGATAATACAACATTCTTTTGTTTGGCGATTTGTTTGTTTCTATTTTTCGTTATCGTTAAATTGCATATAATGAATATGCAAACCAATTTTAGTGTTTTACAATAATGTATAAAATTTTTAATATTTTCTTCACCTACTCATTGGTCGTCAACAAGCGAATTATGCCGGCGCCGAGGCTTTATGCGGTCGATACTGTGCTGGCACTCAAGTTTTAAATGCCTCAGATGCCACCGGCATACAATGTGTTAAGAACATTTAAGTAAATTTGTAAGTCGCTATATATTATAAAATGTGTAGTATTTAATTATGTTGTGATTGCAAGCTAGAAGTATAAATGGAAATATATTTTTCGGAATTTAAAATTTTGGGTTTCGCTTTGATCATTAGAACGTACAGAACGAATCATACTTTAATCAAAAGTTCAAACAGTATCAGTATTGCAATAGTGGTGGTCCAATTCTACTTCAAATTCGTAATTTTAGAGATATGAATAAATTTACATCATCACATTGCGAGTACAAACATTTCTAATACACTCGTCTTCGACTGTTGAGTGGCCAGTAATGTTATAGCGATAAGAGTTCCAATACCTACGAGATATCTCAAATAGCCAACTGGCTACACATTGTAACATCAATGAATGGGAATACTTTGTAAAATCTATTGTATTTTATTTCCACTTTATCTAACTGCTCTGAGTTGGGTGGTGCCTGGTAGTAGGTTGAGCATGTCGTTAATTCAAGGTGCTGCGTGGTGGGTTATTAACCCCCGAAACTCTGGGAGGGGGAGGGGGGGGAGTGTCCTCTAACGCACAAATTGAAAAACCTTAAATTAGAATCATTTACCTTTCAGAAAAGATTCTTTTAAAATTATTCACCGTTGTATATGCATTTAAGTTTGATATTAAGAGGTACCCTTTGCCATGTGTGAAAAATTAGTAACAATAAGAGAAATATAATTGACTACGCGCCGAAGAGACGGTGATCGCACGAAATCTTCTTTTCTCCAAAGAATAACAATTACAGAACGAAGAATGAAGCTGTGTAACTAATTGGGAACTTTAACTGGAAAGACACTATGAACTAAAATACCACACGATATAGAAGCGACAAAAAAAGGAACATGTTATCAGTGTATACTTGAGGTTAAAAGCAAAATGTATAAAATATAATAGTTCATCAAAACCAAAGCAAAGTTATTACAAATTCAAAAACTATGTCTGCAGGAAACATTCACTTAACATTATACTCTGCCTTTCATGTTTATCAAAAGAATCAGAAGAATCAAGTTCGAACTAGTTGCACGTCACTATATTATTTTATAATAGTATTTGATTTCATAGATATACATAAATCATTACAAATTGAATGCAAAAACATATGTTGTCTTGTTTACAAACTATAACATACCCTAACATTGCAAAAAATTTTCCAAAACACGAATTTTTTCAGGATAAATGTATAAAAAGATGTTTGGGTTCAAGGACCTCGCGCTCCACAGGAGTTCGCGTAACACATCGAGGCTCAGGAATTCTAGGGTTAAGTTATCACAATCTACTATGTAGATTCTTATACATATAATATTGTAATGAAAACGAAAATCTTCAATTTGACACTCACTTACTAAATAATTAAACTCGAATTTTACATAGGTGAAAATACAGCAGTTCACATAATCGAAGGGATCGGATAATTTGAAGATAGTATAATACAGAAATTATTGTAATAAATATTTTGGATGAAGGTTGAAAATGAAAATACAAATAAAAGTGTATAAGTAAGTTGGGGAAAAATTGTATTTAAACCGTATTAGCGAACAAATATGAGGTATTATATTTCACAGTTATTACAGTTTTGTATAAACTTCATCATCGCATGCTTTAATGATCGGGATATAGAATCATAAATATAGACTTATAATTCAGAAATGCTGTCGATGTATGTATTTTTATTGTTGACAGAGATTTCCACTCATTGTATTGTGCGCGCGCATGTGTTTTTGCATGTACTTGCTGAATCGTTGCACACTTACAAGTAGAACTACGTTGCACGAGAGAATTCAATTGGGAATTCAGGAAACAGCCGTAACTTAATATTGTTATTAGTATGTTTCGTAAATGTTGTAATGTAAGCTTTAACGGAACTACGACGTCTTTGACGAAGTGAGAAATTGTGGAAATGGTTGTTAACGGTAGTGGAGGGGTTAGCCTGTTAACTAAGCGGTCGTATGCCGTCGAGGGTATTGAGGCAGAATGGTTAATTTTTATTACGGCTTAGGTTTTAACATATTCATTAGTACTAAACGTGCATTTCGTCTACTGAATTATCAGTACAGTTCTAACGAAGTTTTTCCATAGAATCCCTGATCTTCAATTTTTGCGGTCTATTGTATTTTATGTTCCCTTAATTTTCCAAATTTCAACAATTTGTTACATTGTGTATACATATGTGAGTACATATGTAGCATTAACTCCAATCAAGAGACGGGTAAAATTCAATAACTCCCAACACATGAAAAGCATTTTCAAGTAACCAAATTTACATTAACACTAGATTGCCGGATGTTTGATATATACCTATTTTGCATGAAACGAGTCAATTTGACTCAAACACGAAAACGGAAGTTTAAAAAAAAAATGAAACTTTATTTTAAAGAAAGTCTATTCAAAACAATAATATATATATACAAAACAAACACATATTTTAAAATACATTTCTCATAGATTTTTTTATTACATTTAGCACAGATGTCCTTACTTCTATTCCTTTCACATGACACTTGAACTTGACTAAATCATAAGTGAGTCAAATTGACTAACTCCGGCAATCTAGTGTTAAGCAGCAGAGCTCGCGATCCACACAGGCACGCGTCAAGATCGTAATTATGATTAATATAATTAAATAATACTGAAATGCTTTACTAAAATACTTTAAAAGTAAATTATTCCACCTCCAAATGAACCAGACAGGTACAAATATTAAATCGGTGGTGGCAAGGTGGTGGTGGTAATCTCAGAAACCGGAAGACTTGGTCGATAAATAAATGTAGGTTCGTATAAATAGTTTGACGCTTAATAAGACACTGTTTGCCATGCAATTTAATCGTGCCACGCGATTCGATATTCATATCAAGAGAAAACGTGTCATGTAGTTCCATAAGGGATTACACAGTTTCAGAGACGTTCCTTCTTCCTCGTTATTTTCTACCTAATAACTCTAATAATAATTCGCTGAAACCACGTTTTTAAGTAAAAGAACGTTTTACCGGTGGTTGCAACCTGTTCCGAATTTCCTTTCGTTTTTCCGTTCCTTTTTTCGGTTGTCAGAGCAATTGCGAAATTGTTCGAAGCAAGGATAATCTCTAGAGCAGACTTCTAACTGGACCCTCGGTTTTGCCAGGACTCCTACCATTATCCTGATGAAGCAAAACGTGCTTCCTGTTCCCTGCACAATTTTCTGCTAATTCTTTTTCGGCCCCATCACCCGTTTCCACGTGTTTTCTTGTTAATTATATAAATTTTATATGTTCCTTGTTATTTTCAATTTTAACCCTATAACTATCCAACACGATACAGACAGTACATTACATCCATGCAGATTAAGGAACATAACGGGTGTACATTATACTTCTGAACTATGAACAGGACGCGCGACGCAGAGTGAGCTATACATGATTGCTTATGACACCTCGTTATGTCCCCACATCTTCGGCTTGAAATCTAGCATAATTTTCTGCTTATGCTAGTGGTACCACAAAACTCGATCACTCATCAATTTTCTACGCTTCTTTTAACTGAACTCATTGGTTTCTTGTATTAACCCGTATTACGATGTTATGTATAAAAAATACAGCATTCTATTTAAAAATAATTAACTTGACTTTCTGCTATTCCGCTGAAGACCCCCCCTTCATATAATACAATTATTACGAATAGTACCACAGGCCCACGGCCCAAACACTCAACAAACACCCCGACCGGCTCCGAGCTGTATTGTTACTGCGTTTGTCAAGAACTCCCAACCGGTCAAGTCAAATACCGATTGGCGAAAAGTACGAAACTAAAAAGGGTCCATCAGTGATAATTTTGATCAATAACTTTAAATCTTACTAATCAACTCTCCCACACCAGATTATTATCCTCGGAAAAAAATACCCATAATTTCACCACCAACAAGAACATGATACCCGCTATCCATATGCTATAGCTTCAACGAATCATATAAAATACAAATTTATAAAACACTGAACCTGGTCAAAAAGACGAAGAAAATTACGAGAAACTTTGAAACTATAACTTATAACAAGTTTCGAAGTATCCTTTCTTATCCCTGTATCTAAGGCACGGGCCTGCCAGGTAAGCTAGACTCATCCTACGAACGAAACACCCCTACCTCTTCCCTTTTCCTTCGCTCTTTCATCGCTAGCTGATGGAATAACAGCCTCACATAATTACTGATTATTAAATAATCGACAGTTGCTGACTAAATGATTAATGAAAGCGATGAAAATCATTTTGATCAAAGATTATATTTAATTAAATAACCATTAACCATGTAATGATTATAGTTTTGATTAAGATTGAATAAATATTTATTTTAATTTAAACATAAACGAATATGTACTATTCATTTATGTGAAAATATCGTGCATGTATTACAGTGTATAATACCATCATGTGTACACCGTGTATGTGTAGAGACATGTCAGTAACAGCGTTCAGTTCCGCTGATTTACAGAACTGAGCGTAATATGAGGAAGCTTAGAAGTATACAATGTGCTTTCATCGTTCTGAAAAACACTTACAATGGCTCCAAAAAGTATTCGTACACTGTACCAGTAGGAAATTTACCTGATACTGAAATTGGGGTTTCGATAGAAGTTTGTCTGTGTATATTGCATAATGGATTATACACTGAGTAATTTTATCGTCAACAGTAAATCTTTTTAAAGGGGTGAAAACAAGGGGTTTTAACAATTCCTCATGCTTTAAATACAGGTTTCTCTAGGATCCTCTTTTTTGTGATAGGGTAATAGACCATTAAAGATTAAACGTTTTTTATCTGAACGATTTTAAATTGTTATATTTAAAAGAAAAAAAGTAATGAAACTTTTAACGTAGATTTTACTTTCTTGAATTGATATTTTAATAAAAGATCCATACGTATTCTATTACGTTCTCTGAAATGAACCTTTGTATTGAATTGGACTTGATTTATTAAGTACATATTAAACATGGTCCCCTCGCTAGCCACAAGGTTTTAGAAGGCTCTATAAATTTGTTGCTTCCTTTAAAAACCTCACCGAACAGTTTAATCGATAATTCTGAGACTTCCGGAATCAATTAATTTCTAAGTAGGCCTTGAAATCTCACACTGAATGGCTCGCATGGCTTGCAACAATACGTATGTGCGTTAAACATACTTATAATTACATGTATGCATGTATTACATTTACATGGTTTTTTGCTTACGTTGGCTCTCGGAACTATTTTATTCTTCGGAACTATTGTATTTTATTTTATTCTGCGATATTTATATTTGTCATTATTTTCCTTTTAATCTGGAAGTACATTTTATTTGTTTTATTTCATTGTATACTTTATGCTTTGAATATTCATTTTTACAAGTAACTTTCCAACTCCGCAGAAAGTGCAAAATGCATAAATGTAACGTACCCATCGTTTTCAATGCACGCGCTCTGCATTGAAAGTTTGACAAAACCTGTCAAAAAGTGACCGAGAAACCATGAAGCGTTGAAAATACAAATCCTTCACAAATTTTCAGAGAATGATTTTATTAAGGATTTATGAAACTGTTATTTGTAATGTTCGTTATTCAGAAATGAAATAACGAGTCTATTCTTCTGGCAAATTATTATTACGAAAGAAAGGTTTATTTTCTTGACTTTACAGTGAAATAAATCTAAAGTATTTACTAACACACTTATTATTATTATTATTATTAACATGTTATTCAAAACATCTTAATTACGCGTTAAATAATATATGTTTGTTATAAATAGAAACGGCCGTTAGAAATAAGATAAAGGAAAAAAAAGACGAACGCGCCGTGCGCGTTTCGACAGGCACAACGGCCGAATTATGGCGTATAATGTTTGCGGCGGGCGCTCGTCAATTGTCGAGGACGGCTATGATGATGTCCTACGCCATGACCACGCGGGGGAGATTCATTCGTTCTTGAGATGTCGATTCGTAGAGGTGGTTTGTTAACGAGTGTATAATTATATTAAATGATAATAAAGTTTTTCATCCAATCTCTTAGTTACTGCATTATTCGTTCATGATTTAACAATGCTGCAGGAAATAATAATTACATTTATTACCAGATAAATAATTTATAAAAGAGTTTAGGATTTTGGCATATACTGATATTTTTAGAACATGAAAAATAATGAATTGTGACATCTAGCATAATTAACAATTACCTTATTTTCAAACGTCCAGCTATCTGTAAGTTGTGACTATGTATGTTTATTATGTAAGGTTATGGATCGTAAGATCCATACTATTTAGTATGTTCTGTCGAGATAAATTGTTGTGTTTCAAGTGTATTGCACAAACGAATTTCTATTATAAACGATTATACTAACACTAGAAACGTCGTAATCTTTATCCAACTAGATTCTAATAATTCAGTAGACATAAAATAAAAAAAAACGTTAAAATTCATTAAAATCTTTTATATGGTAGCAAACATTATAATGTATCAGGATAATATAATGTTGATGTTTGGCGTATTTAAATTTTTAAGCGAATTACGTTCGTAATGCATACAGTGCATACCGTTTCTAAATTCCATAATAATAATAATAATTCCGCATAAATTCATTTTTTTACATACAAGGACAAGTATCTACTATAAGATAACTGAACGATGACCGCTGCTTACACATATTCCCTTATTACAGATTTCCTTTGTTCTTATATTTTTACTACTTTTGGTTTCTTGTTTTTTTTCATTTCCATACTATTATTTATAAAGTTCCAATATTAACGTTAATCATTACGAGAGGAATGATTCTACATGAAAAAATAAGTCAGAAGTAAACAATAAATCTTTTTCATTTGAGGCTTCGTTTTTGAAAAAATTGATTCTTGAATATTTTCCGATTACTTGTAAGTAACTACCTCTTTTGTTTGTTTAGATTAGATTTATAAACGAAGAAAAGGAAATGTAATTTTTTCAATTCATTTTATTAACCTTTTGGATACACATTTATTTAAAAATGTTATTGTACATGGAGCACGTTTAATTTTTTGGGCATTTAAAAGCTGTAGAATTAATGCAAACATTAATTTATTTCACATTATTCATTATAAGTACTCCTCCATAATATTGAAGTAATTTTATGCTGTTGGTATTACAAAATACTTAAAACGAATAAAATCTAGTTATAATAAATAACAATTCATTAATAATTTTGAAACGCGTGACATTTTTCAAAACAGGTGGTAAATGTAGAGGTACTACACAACTTTTGCACTGCCAGGTAGTACTCTTACTAATTTGGTATTCAAACGAACACGGCATATTTTTTCTGATGGTGTTCCTTTGATTTAGTTGATAGAACTAAATGGTGTATCGCTCCTTACAGGGCGTCCATGGTTTTTATAATTTGGCAACGTAATTTTCTCCAACAATTCTTCAGGAATATTTAAACGAAAAGAAACAATGACTGTCTTAATTCATTCCAGGTACTTTAGAAAACCGTTTTTCGTCAGCTACATTTTCCTTTTCTTCCCAAATCGATTCATTTAATTGCTCACGAGAAGATTGATTATCACTGGCCGATAAGTATCTTGTGTGTCTTTTACGTTTTAGTATTAATTTCACTATCGTTATTGCTTTCTAGTTCGCTATATTTTTCATCATTTCCTTTTTGAAATTTACATCAAATTGTTCAAGATCGCTACATTCATTAAAATTGCCGCTATCACTTTGACAAAATATATTCTCTATTTCCGCCATTATGGAGCTCTGTATCCCAAACAAGGTTCACCAAAATACTGAAATTATTTGTTCTATTATAACTGATACAAATTACTCTCAAATAAACAAGGACGAACGCGTTACATATTGTCTCAATTTTAATGTCGCAACGCATCAGAACGTCATGTGCATCTTTGGCCAAACAAATGCATGATGTTCTGATACATCAAATGTGCTCAGAGGGATAACATAGAAATTGTTAGAAATGTTGCCCATTGTGCTGTTATAGCATTGTATCGTTATGTATATGTAAATATGTTCGGAGGACAAGAAGTAAATTCATATTTTATCTTACGAACCTTATGTTATTTGCTGCAGCAAGCGTAAGAAACGTGAAAGTACAACAGGCAATTTTTGTTCCGGACTTTGTAATTTCAACTGTAATATGATATTTTGAAAAAGAAAAGGGAACGTAACGTTTCACTTACTCGCAGCCTGTCGCGCTCGTCGCGACAATTACAAAAGCGGTGCGGAGAATAAAGAAACTACGTGTTAAAAAAAGTACATTTCGGAAAGAGGTTCGGGCGATATCGGGCATAGCGACGCCCCTGGATTCGCGACCTCTGAGTTGTACATTATTAAACGTAACGGTAATCGAGTAATGTAAAACGGCAAATTCGGTAAACATCGACGCGGCCTTGGCATTTGTTGCTCGAGGAAATCGAGCCGCAAGGTAGAAAAAAGATGTTCAACGAATCCCTAACGTCCGTGGCTCGTCAAATTTGAAATTTAACTAACGTTTTGAGAAAGGGCGGTTGTATATGCGAGTGAGAGAGAAAGACATACTTCGTCCGCGTGGTATTAAATACCGGGTGCACGCAAACGAGTAGCATTCGGTTTAGAAATTTCGCCTCGCGAAGACAGATATTTTAGTCTGTTAAAACGGAAAGAATCACGGAGTAAAGTTTGTCTCGAGATAAGGTACGTTAACGTTACGATTTTTCGTGGTTACACGAAACACGGTCATACGTACGGGAGACTCTAGAATTGGACGTGGCTTTCTCCAATTCTAGATTCATGAACTTTGCATCCTGTAGCTCCGTGACGTCGGTGAACAAACACGAGTT
Source organism: Tetrapedia diversipes (assembly GCA_033822845.1). Lineage (NCBI taxonomy): Eukaryota > Metazoa > Arthropoda > Insecta > Hymenoptera > Apidae > Tetrapedia > Tetrapedia diversipes. Next base: position 77,872 of record JAOPTO010000699.1, on the reverse strand, counting down.
GCATCTGGTTCACCGACAAAAACCACACCTGGATTCCTCTGGACAAGAGAAAAGAACAGTCGACGATCTCCGACTTTCGGAGCTTGATGAAGACGGCAATAATCACCTATCGCTGTCACGTGTATCCCTGCTGTCCGACCCCGTGAAGCATTAAGGGGATGCACGTCCACAGAATAGGGTACGTTTTTCTTTAAAACCTGCCTACCATCAGCAGGTGTATTCTAGGGGAGGATACTACTTCCTATTCTCGTTGCATTCATGTGAATCTGGGGACGCCCGTTCACGCACGGGGATCTTGTAAAAGCCATAGAATACGCTCAATCTGTGCACGATTGAACTACGGTCGTTCCTCTAAAACTGCAATGGCTATGATGCTATTTAGCTACGCCTATGGCAGTGTAGGCCCAGCGGTGCATGCACCGGTAATGTAGAGACATCGCAGAGTAGCCCCAGCCGCGATGCGAATCATATACTGGAAGCACTCTGCAGTCTCAGCAGGTCCATGCACCTAGCCACCATGGGACTACGCATTGCTTGTGTCCTTACGACACACACGCAAGGGGAACGAACGAAGGAAGACGTTGTGTGTATATTACGACAGAATCGTCTATTTGCTAGGCAAGTCGAATACAAACATAAGAGAGTAGATCCTCGGTATTTACCGAGACGTGGTCTAAGCACACAGACACGTCGGATCTATATGTGTTGAACCATCGCGATGCTCACACTTAATCTCTTAACAGATTCATTGCCGACACAAGAAGTTAATATCAGGTGTACAAGTTAATTTTTGTCTTTCATCTTTCGATGATGATAAAGACTATTTACAATTTGAATATTGTAACGGTTTTTTTGAAATCTTATAGTGTAAACATCTAATTTTCCAAAACATTCTAAAACTGCTTGGTTCGATCAACATAACCTGGGCAAAGAACAGATTAAACAATGGTGTGCAGCAAACAGCACATTCGTTATCGAGTGCTCTTCGCACTTCAGTTAAAAAAGGAACGCCGCAGAAACTGCAGAAATGATCTGTGATGCTCTTGATAAGAATGCTGTATCCCATTCCACCTACAAATACTGATACCAAAGGTTCTAGGAAGGAAACTTCGATCTTCAGGATAAAAAACGACCTGGACAATCGCAACGATTTAAGAATGAGGAATTGCAATCACTTTTAGATGAGTTCATCGAAATAAGACAGCCTGGTTTCTTCAAATCAGGCATCCATTGTCCGAAAGATGGGCAAAGGTTATAGAAAGTATGGGAGATTACTTCATCCACTAACTTTTGGGCATAAAAATTTAAATAAACGCTGAATCTGCTAAAAAAAGACTAAAATTAACTTGTACACCTAAAATTAACTACAGTCCACAATTGTTCTCAGGTGAAGCACCAGCCGGACATCTGGGCAACCACAAGGCCAGGCTCTTTTCTTCGGAAGACGAAGAAGACAACTAATTGAATATACTTTCAATCTCTAACTTTGTATATAAATAAACGGTGTATGGACAGGAACACCAAAAGAAATACAGCTCAGCATTGACATAATCGAAATCCTTTATCGATTCCACTCTCCCCCTCCAGGCTCTTTGCAGACTGGGAAATTTATTTCTTAACACTATGCCGTCCGCACGTCTAATCTAGATCTTCTTGTGGGGCGCCGGTGGTTCTGAGTTAAATAATATCGCTTACCGTCGGCGGTGTTTCGAGGTTTTTTTATACTAATTTTATCCTCTGTATAATTGTGTCCTCTTTTTCGTCTGCCATTGTCTAAGGGCACGGGATTTTATAAAAACACAAAGTTGCTACGCTTGTAATTGCCTGATGTTTTGCGCATAGCACCACAGTGGAACCACCGGGAGTTACCCGAAATTTTTCTGATGGTTCCGCAGTGGAGCGACCGGACGGCATAGTGTTAATATAAATTGTCTCAGTCGAATTACGAACAAAGACAAATTCAAAACTAGTGAAAAGTTTTAATAACCAATATTCTTTTAAGGATATGATGAAACGAAAAAACAGCGAAAATGCATTTACACTTTTAACAATTACTTATTCACCCTTCCCATTAAATTTAGTTTTACTCTTCAAAAAATTTTACAACTGTTTTTGTTTTATTTGATTAAAAACAGTACCTTTATTGTACTTATATTACATTCAAAACATTACGAAACGAAAGAAATTTAAGCAAATTTGAAACAATGCAAATTAAGAAGAATACGATTTCATACTTCAAATGTAAAAATATACAACGCAGAATGTTTCACATTAATATCTCATTTCAGTATTTTAAAAAGTTCGTAATGATTGCTCACTATTTATATGATCGCTTATAATTAGACTAAAACTTCCTCATCGTTGTTTATCAGAAATTTTCGTAAGTGATTTAACCATGGCTTTAAATTTATTATTCTAGTTAAAAATAACAGCTTAGGCTTAAAACTTATATTTATGTTCAATATTATATTTATGTCATAATATGAGTAAACGTGAATTTAGGTTTATGTAACAAATATTACATTTATTATTTACATTAAATTTTTTTATTAAAGATTTTTTATCTTCCACAGTTCTGTATTAATAAGCACATAAAAGATTCGAAGAATTATTAACAATCGTCAATTTTTTCCATGGTGTAAAGTTCTCATTTACAACCAATTGAAATTCCTAGAAATTCCTAGTTTACCTAGCCTAAGCCGAGAACAAGCCACACACACGCGCGCGAGCGCTCTCTCTCTCTCCCTCTCTCTCTCTCTCTCTCTCTCTGTCTTGATTCAGGCTTGGGTTAAGACGCGTAGAATTATGGAACCAGCTGGTTAACTAACTGCGAGCAGAGACCATTACCCATTTATAGTACAAAGTTGTTAGGGCATTAAATCCACTTTACGTTTTATACGTTTTTCTCTTGGCACGTGTGATTCCTATCTGTCATTACTCTCGTGGAACATTAGACAGCGATGATTAATTCTGCGGGTAATTTCACTGCAGTACACAATTATCAATAATTAACACTGTTTAAGTATTTAAATGTTTTATACAGAGATATATTTCCTTTCATTTGTCTATCGAAAGAAAAGATTAAAATCGAAATAAATTGCATCTAATTAGCTAATATTACAAAAAATTGTTCGCTTTGTACTTTTAGTATGTTCAGAATAATATATAACAATTAACTTTCAATGATTGCGGTTATAAAGATCTATAATTATAAAAATATGAGAGGGAGATTATTTGGTAAGTAAGAAAGAGCAGATTTAAAGAAAAAATTAGAGTCACAATTCGAAATTAAGCACCTGGATTTAGTGAACAATATACTAGGTATGCTAGTCACCAAAGAAAACAGAATCAGTATCGATAAATTTCTATATAAAGAAATTGTTACAAAAGGTAAATGTAGAAAACTGTACTATAGTAAGAACCCCTTTAGCTGTTGCAAACTCTTTTTCTTTTGATATATGTATTTTCGTCTATTTAAAATATATTTATAAATATATTATAATAGTTAATGGCGTTTGACTTCCGTTACTTTAAACTTCTGGATGTTTGCGCTTTAATCTTCTAACTGTGTCCAGATGGCAGTTTGCTGTTAATGGGTTTCGGTGGGGGTTGATTCTATCTTTGTGTTTGTAAGTCGAATAATTTCTTCCTGTACGGATGTAATATTTAAAGTTTTGCGAATGTCATAATTCCTGATCAACCAAGGAGCATCGATTATTGTGTGAAGTATTTTTGTTTGCAAGCTTTACATTTTTTGGATGTGCGACTTTGCTGCCATTCCCCACAGCAGGATTCCATAGATCCAAATTGGTTTTATTGCACACTTATAAATGAGTAATTTGTTATTTGTATCGAGCTTGCTTTTCCGAGACATTAGCCAGATAATAGATTTGGTTCACAATTCAATACTTTTGATTTTTTGTTTTATGTGATGGTTCCATGTGAGTTTCTTGTCTAAATGAAGAAGTCCCAGATATTTCATCGAGATTGCTAGTGGTATGATGCTATTGTACCGTTTAAGGTTATTTGTTTGCTCTGTCTTTCTTTTAGGGTAAAGATGATGCGTGCACATTTAACGGTGTTAACTTTAGTTCTGTTAGTATCTAACCAGTTTTCCACTTTTGTAATGAGGTGTTGAAGATTTAGTGTAGAAGTTTGCAGGTTATCTTGAATGGAAATCATTGAGGTGTCATCTTCGGACGTGTAGATTTGAATGTTTTGATCTGTTGGGATATCAGCTGTGTAAATAGTGTAAAGTAGAGGGGCTAGTACACTTCCTTGAGGTACTCCAGCTTTGATTGTTCGGATATCGGTAGTGTCTTCAATTTTTACTATGAAGCATCTGCTGTCGATGAATGATGTAATTACTTTATGTAGTGGGGTGGGTAGCATATGTTGCAGTATCTCGAGCAATCCTTCTTGCCAAACTCGGTCAAAAACTTTTTCGATATCTAGAAATAGTGCAGAAAAATATTTTTTTGCTTCTAGTGACTGGATGACTTATTGAACCACGCGATGACTTTGTTTGAAGGTGTTGTGTTTTTTTCGGTAACCGAATTGATGGTTTGGAATTATTTCTCTATCGTTAACTATAATAATGAATCTTTTGTATATAACCTTTTCAACTACCTTTGATAGTATCAGTAGTAATGATAAGGGCCTGTGTGATTGAGGAACGTTGGGTTTCTTTTCAAGTTTTAATAATGTAGGTTCGTATTTTGCCGTGCTATGTTTTCGCGACGTGGCGTGCTAGAGCGATCGGTTTGGCTGTAAGTCATCCGATTCCGTAGAGAAAAGAGCAAGTCAGCGATTCGTGTTCTTTCCTTTTCCCAATAAAAGTTCTTACTGTTAGTAGAGTATATATATTTTCGCGGATCTCTTGTGCGGACCCAATCCTCCTTCTACAAAAAACAAGGAGGGTGAAAATATGAAAAACACGTAGAGGAAACGATAATTAATCTTCTACAATAATGTTATAATCTCTGCAGATTTCCATATATGGAGGAAATATCCCACTCGAAGAATTGCGTTTGTGAGTACAGTGATATACACCTTAATCCTTTTGCCGGTAGTTCTTTCAGCATTTGGGCTGTGATTCTGTCGTTTCCTGATGGTTTATGGTTATTAAGGTTTCGAATTATGGCTTAGAGTTCTTTTTTTGTTGGTTGAATTGGAGTGGTGTGGACTTCAGTACTATTGTTATTGAAACTAGCAATGAGGCAAGTGCAATTAGTGAATATCTTTTGAAAGCAGTCCACCATTGTATTTGCTAGTTCTTTAAGTGTTTTAGATCATTGTCTGGTCAGAGATTTGATAGCAGTTATTGGTTGTATTAGCCTTGTGATATTTTCAGCTGCTTTCCGCAAGGAGTAACTTGTTATTTCAGTTGCATCGAGATTCGAAATATATCTGTTGAATTGGATACTGTTGTAATTATTGATTTCAATTTCTATATTTTTGGTAGTCTATTAAGTTCTGTCTTCAAGTGTGGTAATCGCCTGTGCTGCCATTGTTCCCTTATTTGTCTTCTTTGTTTAAATTGTATATGATTTTTAGTCTAATATTAGGTTGGTAAGAAATTAATGTCGGTTTTCGAACTTTCGAACTTTGGCGCTTGGTTTTGGGGTAACAGTTCACTTTATTCTATTTACCTTCCAATATCATCTTACAGTGCAGATGTCGCGCTGTGTGTTCATAGGTATGCTTTTGTTTTTACTGTTAATTTGTGCTCACTTCAAGTTATTGACTTCGCAATGGATACTAAACAAGTTCGTGTAATATTCTTATATGAATATAAACTAGGTCATAATGCTGCAGCTGCGACTCGTAATATCAACAGTGCATTTGGAGAAGATACCGTAAATGAACGCACGGTGCAGCGTTGGTTCAAAAAATTTCGAAGTGGAGACGAAAGCCTCGAAGATGAAGATGGTCGTGGACGCCCTTCTCTCGTCGACAACGACCAATTAAAGGCACTGGTTGAAACTGATCCACGAACAACGGTTCGACAACTTGCACAGGAGTTGGGTGTAAGCCATCCAACAGTTATTGACCACCTGAGACAGCTAGGAAAGTCAAAGAAGCTCGACAAATGGGTGCCGCCCATTCCCGTAGGGGAATTATTTTTCGACTTCATTAAAAAAGCTTTTTCAGATTGTTTCTAGTTATAGTTAATTTCTTTTAAATAACATTTTTTTAAATTTAATTTTACATAAAATATAGTTTTGAGTGTATTTTGTGTCGCGTGTGTGGTGTTGTCCTGAGAGTGCAAATGAAGAGAGAAAAGAATACATTATAGTGGCGGTGTAAATTATGACTGATTCGTGCACGTGTGTTGTGTACCTTTTTGTGGAAACTGCGGATGGGATAATCGTGGTGCGAGTGTATTATTCAATAAATATTCGCGGACGGGACAATCGCGATTTGAATGCGTGTGGGTGCTTCACTTTAGGGCAGTGTACTATCTGCTTTAAGAGATCATTGACCCTCTTTACTCGAACATCCCAATGGGCGAGATTTGACATGCTCTTGTGGATTTTGCGAGTAAGCAGGTTTAATGTCATTCAACATTTTGAAAAGTGACTGCAGTTTTCATTTTGAATTATCCACGACAAACAAGTTTTCCTGCGCCCCACAAGGTAAGCGTTATGATACATGTCGATACGGTCCTGGGTTCGGCTGTGCGCGGCGAGCCCAACGGACGGCGCTGCAGCGGATTGGCTGATTTGGGGCAATGTTTAACTGCTAATAATTAATTAACGAAGCGTTTAACGAAATTTCGTCATTCTTGATTTTCGTCTTATTTTACCGTCTAGAACCCCCCATTTCATTTAAGTCCATAGGTAGATTAACACCCTGTATATATATATAATAATATTTTATTACTCTTGTTTAGAAGGAACAGATATTTTTAACCGCTATTGCGAGCCATAGCAAACAAATTTGTTAAGACAATTGTAAGTGACAATCAACCATATTATGAATTGATACGAAGTCTCAATTTTCACGCATATTATACCAAACCAGATATCTCTTATGCCGTAAGCTATTTAAGTAAATTTAATAATAATCACAATGAACATCATTGGTAAACAGCTAAGAGAGTACTAAAGTACCTAGAAGGAACAATAACTTACAGACTATAATACGAGAAATCTGATTTGAATATTACAGGTTACATAGATGCAGACTTCGCAGGCGGACAGACGTTCGATCGCTAGCTACGCATTTTTGATGGGAAAAGATGCGATAAGTAGAGAGAGTAAGAAACAAAGTGCGGTTCAGTTTCCAGCTGTGAGTCTGAATGCGTGTCCGCCTCTGAAATTTGTAAGGAAGCAAAATCTTTGCGAACATTGTCATCAAAACTGATACAGAATTAAACGTATATAAACGTTTTTAATGGGCTAATTTAATCAGCTAATGTTTGGGTAAGTTAACGAATATCATATAACACAACAGAACACATGACATTCGTAACCACTCCGCGAGTGATTGTGCGAGAAGCAGTTCTTGCGATTATTGTAAAATTACGTTACCTAAATACTAACGACACGATAGCTGATGTTTTAACAAAATCTCCGTTAATGTTCAAACATTCGTTCAATATAATATAATTTTCAAGGCGCTAATGAATTCAGCTCGTTCTTTCCCAAAAAAATATTAGTTATTTATGTCTGAGAATCATAAATTTATGAGATGTTTAACTAAAAATATCGCAGTTGTAATTGTTCGTTTGTTCATATTTTTGAAATTGACGGTTGCGACTTCACTCAAATGGTAAAGGACAAACCATTATCAGCAATGTGGTTATATTTTTCTTTATATTGATAGTACTGTCGTGAAACGTACATGACGCATTCGTGATTTAATTGCTGTTATGTCTGCACAAGTTAGATTAACCAGCTAGGTTAATTTCATTGTCGCTATCGTACCATTAACCATGACCGCTCCGCTCTCCCTTTGCACCAAAGAAGAGCAACGTTCAGTGATCAGTTTTTTGTGATCGGAAGGCTCACCCTCCGTATAGTTTTTACCTTGTCCTATCGGACATTGGCTTATTTGGTCGATTCAAAGAGGCATTAAGGTACTGTAGATTTGCCTCGAATGAAGCAGTGAAAGAAGCGGTGCAGCATTCTTAGCTCGCAGCTCAACAAAAAACCTTCTTTTATGATGGTTTCATGAAGCTTGTGCAACAATGTACCAAGTGCATTGAAAAGCAAAGGGACTATGTTGAAAAATAATGTACACATGTACGTTTCCTATTTGTATTACAATTAAATTTTTAGCCACATTGCGGATAATAGTTGACTTACCCTCGTATGTGATGTATTGACGAATTTGTGAAATACATAAAACAATGGAAGTAATCGGAGAAGCAAGTATTCGTACGATAATTCATTTTGCAATATTTGTAGTTAAGCATCTTGCAAATTTATTTGTAAGAAATAACGTGTTAAATTTATTAGTGTATTAAAAGCTATAACGAGTCATTAAAAAAAAGAAGACTGATCTAATCTTCGTAACTCTTAAGCAGCTTCACCTACGAAAAAATCGATGTGTAGCTTTAGTACCAAAATTTGTACCAAGTATTTTGCAAGTACTTTGCGAAAACATCAACCTCTTACGAATATTATCCCAATTTCACCAAATGAAACATTTGTATTACTACTAATTTAGATTCATGAGTACATGTTGAAGTTGATCTCATCACAAACGAGCAGACGCAACATTTGAAATTTTTACCCATTTACTTTCACGCCGTAATTTGACGAGACTAATCAAACAAGAGTGAGCTATTTATGGACGTAATTGTGGTGAAAAATTAGAGGATACGTGTTCGAAAGGACTGTGTGTGTCTCTCACGTGGAATTTTCATGCGTTTCGCTAATTCGTCACATGGTCACGTCCTCTCCTCTTTATAAATCCATTAAAAGGAATCTTGGAAATTTCCCAGGTAGCTCGACACTCTCGGCAGCTTTCTGTTTCGCGACCTTTCGTAAGGGAAAGCACCGCCGTACGAAGGGAGAACCATGACCTCGAAAGCTCGTTTTACATCCAGGTACACCTTCCGCCGAAACAAGCTTACCTATTGATTGCTTCATTTCAATTCACTCGCTTATTCAGTAATTCAAGATCAACAGTAATAAGTAGCAACAGTTTACCTGTCACGTATGCTGTATTTAGTAAAAACCTTCTGAGACCTCGAGCTTAAACTTTCAATATATAATGATAAAATGAAGTAATACACCGATTAAGAGGTACTGAAATGAAGAAATTCACATATTTGATATACACGTAAACCAGTAGGAAAGAATACTAACAATATAGTAAGTGCATTCGTGAAATATTAACCCTTTGCACTCGAAACGTGACTGTTGGTCGCCTTATGATTCTAACTTTAAACATTTTCAAATGCAAAATTTTTATTTAGATTCACCAATATTGAACGTCACTTAGTTTATTTAAGCGATATACTACAATTTACATATATGACTATTTAACCGTTGAGCCTGACTAATAAACAGATTAATTAAAATCTGAAAATTGGCGAAACTATCATTTGGTGAGTAACAATCACTTCTCGAGCACAAAAATATTAAATATGATCCGTAATTTAGAAAACAGTTTTAGTGCCATTTTAATGTGTATTATGTATACGGCATAAATACCAAAGATATGAATGATGTTTAAATATTTTAAATCCTTATTTTTTCAGCTTTCGTTTCGAGTGTTTGCTAAAATTCTAAACTAATCAATACTTTTATTATTAAACGATAAAAGGCAATAAACTAATTACAAATTAGTTTAAACTAGTTTCAAACGAATTTGTAATTACATATACATATAAAAGAAATAATCCATAAAGTTTTTTTTTAGTTTATCATTTTGTCAAGGTTCAGCACTGGTTTGGATTCAACTATGTACAGTTTTCTTTAATTAAACATTTTATTAATGTTGCTCTAAGAAACCATCGATCACTTTAATAAAATGCACAACGGTATTTGATTTTAATGAAAAACAATTCAAAAAGAATATTTCATTTACTTTATAACCCCGATTCCGTGACTGTTACGTATACTTCACTTTGTTTTATAGTTCTACAGGTTTTATCATTCTTCTTAACATTCTTCCAGGTTTTATCTTTAAAGTAAATTTATTTATTCCATTCACTGTAAATTCTACATTTATAAGTACAGTTTTTAAAATAAACGAACTCTTGATTTCGTAATAGTTACGTATGAAGCGTGTAATTGTAATGCTTGTGTTTATTCGATTTTAAATTATATACCATTTTTAGTAAACGCAATATAAACGATATATTCGATAGGGAACATACTATAAGCAGTTAGTAACAAACAGTAATGGTCTCCAGCTCATAACAGAAATTTTTAAAGAAAATCAGTTAAGTGTTTATACATGTAGACTGATCATAAATATTGTGTAAACATTAGGTAATGTTGAAATATTTTGGAGTTAAATAATAGGACTTATATTTTTCAAAAGCTAAAGAACTTGGCTTCTAATGTTTTATTCAGATACAGAAAAAGTATACTGATAGATTTAAGAAAACAACAACAACTTTATAATCTCAAAACATTGTACGTGTTTTATTTCAAAAAAATGAACAGTTCTTCTTATATGACCAAACGCAAAAGAAAAACGTGTAATACATACAGTATGTATATACAATTTTGTATAAACTACATATTTTTTTAAAACTTCAGTTCTAAACCATGTATTCATAAAATTTGTTATGTTGCCGTACAGCAATATAAAATTACAGCTCCTCAATTTTTCATCGTTAACCCACAAGACATACACACTTCCTCTAATAACCAGAACATGCACTTTGTCGTCTCGCTTTCCATATCGTTACTTACATCACAAAACCCTCGATAATTAATCAAGAAACAAAATACGCGGTACAAAACACTCAGCGGAGTACCGTTTAAGGTCAGGGTACACATAATTTCCTTAGGTAAACGTTTCTCCCCGTTATCGCTGTTGTTCCCCGTATGTCTTGCCCTGTGTTAGTTAAAAAAAATATTCTCTTAGTTCGCACGTTCACGAACGTCTCCGGACCGCTACGTTAATTACATAAAAACTTCATCATACATACTCATTCGCAGCACGCAGACATTGCTAAGTCGTTAGAATTTCAATTACTAAGGAGATTAAGGAAGGATTAAGAAATCAACAAGAAAGGGTCAAAAGGATCGTGTGAATAATTAAACACGCGTCATCGCCTTAGTTGAAGCAAAAGTCCCAAACTGATTAACGTTTCACTCCCGGGTGCACATGTAGTGAAGGTCGTTCGTGTCTCATGGACAGCGCCGCACCCAAGGGTTTCCCACATATCGGCTTAGACCAGCCGGATGGAAAATTGACAAACAACTTTCTAACGAAACACCTACCACTGGAAGCATGCGACGTACATGTTATGACGCACTTGGGAGTGGAATAACCCTGCCCTCTGTCTCCGAGGAAACTTCATCGGACAAGTTGGATCTACCCGTAAAGGGAAGCGGCTCGTTTCGTCAACCCTGGACGCCGTAGGTCGACGTCCAGAGTTGTCCAGAGGAGTCCACGAGGAGGCAGAGCCGCCGGCATTCGCCCGATCCCGGGCAGGATGGCCTTCGGCCGATGAAGCCCCACCGCCACGACACCGAAGTATCGCCAGCTACTATAGCGGTCGGAACTGAACCTCCCGGGTGGACAGTCGAGGGTCAATGAAGATTTGCAGAAAGTAATATTAACACTTTCTACCCAGCGTGGACTACCGGTCGGCTACCAATATTTATAATTTTATTTCAAAAACGATACTTGAAATTAGATAGCTGGGAAGGAACAAAGTGATAATAAACATAGGGAAATAATAAAAATTTATTTGTCGTGCACGCCGATCATAGAGACATTAAAAAAATGCGTCGGGTAGAACGTGTTAATAGCTTGATATAAAGGGAATTCCACGCGGCTTTTCTCCGGCTCCGCGCTATTTGTAACGATCAATACCGGAGACTATCCATTGGCTCGTTTTACAAGCAGCGACAAAGACATTTTTGGCTTACCTAATAATCTGAGGGTAACCCATCAAAAACAGACGGGATACTCTCCTTGATTCATTTAACACGTTAAGCGCCACGCCAGTCCATCAGGACCGGCGATAGATTTTTCGTTCTTCTATCGCGGTGCGTGTGTCGGTCATTGCATACTTGTGAGGCTGAACATTTAAATTATGCGATATCGGTTTTTGATTGGTCAAGGAGAAGAATATAATACTTAAAAACATTAATGTGATTTATTAAAGCAAGCCAAGCAAAGGTGAGGTTTCTGCGTACGTTACCCGACATTTGTTTATACTCTGGCCCGCCTGACGACTAATTGTGGCTTGAGCAGAACGGCACAGAAATTCAGCGTGGCACTTGAAGTGTTAAAAGGATATTCATATTGTGCCGATCGAATAACCGACCATCGTGCTAGTATCCGTTTTCTTTTCTCAACTGCGTAAAGGTAAGGGAGGGAAAAATAGTTCCGAAAATATGCCACCGTTTGCATACAACGGAAGAGATAGAGATGGAATTACTGACAATTTTTTTTCTTTTTCGAAGAATTCTAAAGGAACAATAGTATACATAAAAATATGTAAAATATGTATTTATTCTAGTTTGATTTCATCGATCAATATATACCTCTATCCCCTTTCTTTCATAAATGCAATTCCTTGAAGCTTATAATATCACATTTTATGTATATACTTCTTCCTCACAAATCGCAAGGGATATATAAACCAAGTTTTATCATCATTCCTTTGTGATCAAACTCACAAAATGATGTGCAAATTCTGCTGCGTCTTGTTCTACTCGTTACTGATAACATTCTTTTATTAAATAATGGAAGAAATGATCATTATAAATATGGTTTGAAGCATTATAAATTTAATTCTGAACAATATTTCCAAATGTCAACAAAGCAACCTGTATAAGAAGGTACTACAAAATATATAGTAAAAAGTCAGATTCGATATCACTTATGATCTTCAATTTTTTGCATTTCAAATACCAAGTTTTAAAATGCACTAAAATATAGATTTTGGTAAATTTGTAAACTAATAAATTCTAATTATGACCATAATAACGTTACCATGATAGAAAGTGATTTTTAATTTTTTATACTAAGTTCTATTTTTTATTATGAAAATAATAGAGAGAAATGAAATATTTGTTTGGCGAATAGAGGATTAAGATGAAAATGTTTAGATAATCAATAAGGCAGTCCTTCTTGTATTTTGTTAACATTCAATGATTTACATAACTACTAGATTTGGGAAAGTAATACAAATATTTTGGAATATTAGATAAATATGAAAATAACTCGATTTTTCATAAAGTACCTTTTCAAATATTTAGTAATTTACGTGTGTGGTGTTAACTAAAGTATTTCTCATTGGTATTCCTGATTTCCCGATACTTTTTATGCCTTAAGAAATGCAAAATCAAATTGTATTTCTAAAAAATTCTTAAGAATTCTCAAGAAATTGAAAAAACTGTTAAAGAATTAACATGTTTGAAATAACGTTAAGAATATTTATCAAAAACGAAAGGAAAGTTTAACTAAATGTTTATTCACATCTATTGTTCACAGAACTTGATAAAATGAAAAACATGTATTAAATATAATCGAAACATTTATTTTTTCAATACAGAACTTGTACAACCTAAAACAATACTTTTCAACTGAAAATAACTTTCGATAAAGCTCAATCAATACACCTAATGCAGCGCCATCCAATACAGGTATTTCTTTTTGTTAGTGACGAAATCTGTGGTGATAAAAAAATTTCTTTTGTTTTGGGTGGATGATAACATCCATCATCATATATGAAACATTCAACAATTGTAAATTAAATCTTTTTCTTCCAATGATCTCAAGAACATAAAATCACTAATTCCAGTAGAGTCCGAAATTACTTTTCTTCTTGGTTAACGCTAAATTCTCGATAACTATTCACGATTGCTAGCTCTAATTGTTTTCCTAATCGTAATTCTTCACTTTGAGAATCTGAAAAACTTTCAGTGTTTTCAGGACCTATTATGATTACTCTTATATTTATCCAAAAGTTTACTCAAAATCTAATTTGACATTTTTACCATATTTGTTTTAGATGTTAAATGAAAAAATGCATGCTTTGAATGATCAAAACTGATTCTCGATTATTCAAACATTTCACGAGGGATTTTTTAATTAGGTTAAGTAATCTTCCTTGCTTTCATAAATTGCTTAATCATAACTTCCATAATGTTTCACCTGTTTCATCCAACATATCAAAAAAAAGTTTTAATTCTGCATTTTCTTGTTCCTCCGCATATTCTTCTTTCATATAAAATATTATTAAAACAGCTAAATGGATGTAGCTTGTAACCCACGATTCCTTGTTTCTATTTTCTTGAGAACTAAAAAGAAAAATTGGAAGTTTTATTCATATTGACATATAATTAACCAGATAATAAAAGTAATGAATAAATAAAACTACAATAATAAGTAAAAATCACATTAAAGTACCATTTGTTACAACAAATGCACGACAAGCACAAAAACAGTCTTTTATTTTAAAATTCAAACGTAAAGTTCCTGTTTGTTCACAAAAAACATTGACAATGAGCTGTCAATATGATGATTGTTAATCATTTCTGAAAACTGATTGCTACTGTAAAAAAATTGTTACCATGTGTCGTGAAACGAACACCAAAGCATTAAATACATTATACCATTTTAACATGTAATAATTCCAAATCTTCCTGGTGTATAATTTTCTCAAGAAGCAGTATACTTGCACGAAAAATTAAAAAAAAAAAAACAATTACCATGTTTCTCTAGAAACAAAGTTGTTTTACCACTTCTATGGCAATAAGTGAATACATAACGCGTCAAAAGAGTATTCCATCTTTTGAATTCTGATGTCGTCGTTGATCCTTTGTAAATGTTGGTGGTATTTTTAAAATGAATTTCTAACAGAACATGTGGCACTGATTCAAATAAATAAAGATCAGTTGGTATTATGGTTTCTCCCTTTCCGTTTTACAGCCGCGTTTAAAATTATTAATTGATTCTTATATTGCTTATATCATATTTATGAACAGTTAACAGTTTAAACTTTGATTTTAAGGATTCGTATAGCATCACTTGACTTATAGTTAGAACCCTTGGAAAAAAAGATCGAAAATACTTATACACTAACCCAATAATATAAAGAATAGAGTAAAGCATGCCAAAAGCGACATACGTTTGCTATCTGTTACATTAGTATAAAATGTGCCCATAATTATGAAAGTGGTCCAAGTCAAAATTTAAAACAAAAAAGAATTATCAGTTATTATAAATCAGCCGACGACGATAATGATAACGATGGTAACACATTCTTCGAACGAGAAACGCAAATTCACCCTTGTGAATTTCTGAAAAATGAACAGTTACATTGTGTTAGCCATTTTGCCATATGGACTACAAATATACGAAAATATTAAATTACTTCCATTATACACCACCACTAGACAAGTAACGAAAGAAGAACAAAGATATTATGTGTTTACTATCCTGCATCCCTCCAGTTGTTCACGAACACGCAACCAATTTCGTGTCGTTTCAGACCATACCACTTAAGACATGACTGAAAACTAGAAAAACCATAAAGTACCGTACTACTCGCTATTTATGGAACGTTTCATCGCAACCAAATGTATCCCAAAATCGATAGCAAACACGTTCCAACCACGACGCATAAATTCACGTACCGATTCACATAGTTTTCGTCCTTTCTTCGACATTTATTCGTGGTAAACCTCGTAAAAACTCACACGAATGCGAACATAGTTACAAACGGATACGTACGTATTAGCGACCGCGTATTTTTGGGTGGTCGCCGGAGACACTTACAAGGAACGTTTTTCAGGTATTCACCTGCGATTGCTTTCGTTCTCAGACATGTTATAAAGGATCAAAAAATAAGAAATACATATTTCTTTATATCGATCAGTTTTCATACGACTTCCAAATCAATATTGCAATATTTAATAATAGATTTTACTAGAATTTGATCTGCACTTAGTAAGACGAATGCAGTCGACCAATCAAGTTCACTCTCCAGCAGGGTGGAAGGTCATTAATCTGTTATCATCGGATCATTGTGTCTAAGGATTGTTAAAGACCTTGTGAATATTTGCACGGGTTTCAAGTCTTTTAAGTGTGTATTTAAACAATTGGGTGTAGCTTAACCGCTAATACGTGTACCTGACAACAAGGACATCAACAAGGGTAAATATGAAAACGGTCCTGTTGAAGATCTATAAATAATTATATAATTACGACATCTATGATTGTCCTGCAATATTAGGGCTATTGTGTTATATTTCATAGCTTGAATGTGATCTGCTCGTGGTTACCTTTTTTCGTTTTTATTTCCTTCATTGTTTTTATCGTTTCTTATATTGCGTTATATGTGGATCGTCCCCAAATTTATGTATTAAACATGTTTCCGTTTCCTCTTTATTATTGGTATTATCACTGCCCTTTCTCCTTAATATTCCATCAGGGCTGATATAAAAAATACGTAGCTCTTATTTTGTGATCCTCTATAACATATCTTAAAACTAAAGCAATCGGAGGCAGACACCTGAAAAACGTTTCATAATAGCCTCCCTCCACAGGAACATACTTGTATCGCGATACGCGTATGCGATACGGGATTGAACAATTGACGAAACCGAAAATCAGTATCGCAATACATACTGTATTAACACTAGGTTTATGGGACCCATCAATATGACGGATTTCAAACTTCAAAATGAAATATCTCAAAAACTATACCAGTAATTTGAACCATTTTGCATCGTAAATTAATCATTTCATTCAAAGAATTTATACACGCAATTTTCTTTTCCTAAGATTTCTAATTTTTGAAATTTCTATGTAGTATACCAATGTCTACGAAACCCGTAAAATTGTCGGGCTAGCTTATTTCATAAACAATCCTTTTATGTTTGCTTTGTTCATCAAATCATTCATCCAATAATAAATATAAGAATGAAAGTAAAGCCTTTACTTTTTCCTCCTCCAATTCATTATCTCAATCTCGTCTCAATAACATAACTAAAGCGAAATTCTGAGATTCATACGCTTCGACAAAAAAACAACGATCCGAAAGACTACAAATAGATAAATTTGCGCTTATATCTGAAATATGAAATAAATGTATAAGTAATAGCCAGACTTGCTATAAGCCGTATGAAAATATCTCAATATTTGAGAGATGAACAGTTATTTCCAACGAAAACCTGATGTAGGTTTACGCAATATATGCCGCATAAGCATCATAAATTTGATAATGGTTGACGTCCAAACAAAATATATTTTGAATGGTTTCCCTTAAATAGGAAAACATGAAACTCGATGCTCACAATCGTTGGGCGAGTCAGTAACACTAACATTAGCCGCACCATAATTACAACGAGGCAGAAACATAACGACAGATAATTTCTTTATCAGCGTCCCACTAGCTAAAAAGGTGCTTGCAGAAAAACAATTTTGATTGGGAGCATCCGGTCAAACAAAATAGAACTGCCAAAATCAACGAAGGAAAAAAAAGCCAAGATGGCTTTATTTCCCTCACATTTATATAAATCAGAAAACTTATCTACTTCATGAAGGACTTAACATTATCGAGTTGAAAAATCATTTCAATCGTAATAGCTCCTTCTGCTCAAAATTCAGCTCTTTTGGAACAAAGCCCGCTGCGACTGGTCTCCTTTACAGGCTATTGGTTAAGATGCTGTGGCAGGAACCTACGGATATCTGCACATTTGCAACAATTTCACGCACAGGCAAACGCCGATCTGATATGATCAAATCCTTCACTGATTTGATATGAACGTCGTTGATTAATATATGTAGATGGACATCCGTAAAATATATTGATGTTGCTGGAAGGTGGTTGACGGTGCTTTTGTTCGGTTATAGATGGCCGCTACGATGGACGCTTCAACTCCAAATATTGTCGACGATTCAACTGGTGCGGCGAAGAATGAAACGATTAGTCAACGCGAAGTGGTGGAACAGGGGCCAGCAATTAATATTACTGTTGGAACGATTATCGATTTAATTGGTCAGTTGCGTTTGGTGTCTAGGCAAAAGCTCAATTTGTCCATTCCGATCCCGGATCTGCCTCTTACTAGTGTCGCCGAGATCGGAGAGATCCGTATGGTCGAGCGAGATCGAGTTGCTAGTGATTATTCTGTGTGGCGGGATACGCCTAACGATCGTAGATACATACTTATGACTCATAGTCGCAGGATTAATTTTACTAGTATAGATGAGTACATCGCAGAGATGGTTAAGGATGCGCTCGATGAGATTTCCCAGGCGAAGAGTTACTTAATGGAGCCTTCTCGCGTGGATATTTGTAATCAGTTATGCTATAATCCAGAAATGTTGGGATTGCCATACTCCGAGATATGTAAATATGGTGTGATAGATGATCAGTTTCGAGCCATAGTTCGCAACTTATGCTCAAGATTGGATTATAACGATTTTGGGCCATCGCAAGTTTTGTTGAATTCTTTTGAATACGGACCAAGAGCGGAAACCAGATCGAATTTGATTAACTACGCTAGCGTATCTATGCCTATCTATCACGATAAGGTACAGAGAATGATCAACGTAGTGAATGGCGTACATCGACGGATTGTAACGAGATTGAAACCTATCGGACAGTGAGATTTTCTTTTCCCTGTGTTCCATCCTACGGAACAACAGCGGGAAGTTTTCCTTGGCATATTTACGACATGAGCGTGCCGGTAATGCTATTTTTGAGGACGAAGAAACCGTCGCGTACTTCTGCTTAATTTCAAACCCTCTTAACGTCCACAGAGGGACAAAGGTCCTAATTTCGAGTCAACCGTATCTCCTCAATAGCCAAGCCCGTGTCGTAAATAAGGGACTTTCAATAGACCTGGCGCCCAGCCGACCACCGCACTCGAGAGGCACATAGGGCCCAGCGGAATTTCCCCTTCGTCGCCTAGATCCGGGAAACCTTCCCGCTCCGAGTGACTTGCCCCACCCCCGTTCTCGAAACGCGTTCTAAGGGCACAAGAACGGGGGTAGGTGGTACTCAGGGCATACGCTGATTGGAGTCTTGACTTTTTGACTTTAACCAATTAGCGTATCGTCTTGAGGTATGGAGGAGTGACCAGTCGAACTCCTCCATATAAAAACGAGTCACTTCGGCGCCGAAAAAAACGCATTCGCTAGTATAACAAACGCATTCACTCGTAAAAAAAGATATCGCTTACAACAAGTCGCAATCCGTTAACGGCACATCGATATCAAGCCATTGGCACATCGTTCGGTGCCCCTCAACAATCGAAACGTACATCATTCGGTACGGTAATACGCCGCGAAGCACGTAACACCACATTGAATCAGTCGTTCAAGATTAAGTTGGCGAACGGCAAGACGCAATCGGTAGAATCGGTGCGTACACCTGTGTGCCCGTATGACGAGATTCCAAATCCTTTAGATGGGTATGCTGTAAAAGGAACCAGATAATCAGGGGTGACGATGGCCAAAGTGGTCATTAGGGCCACCATAAACCAGAGGTCCCCAATAAGGGTTGGGACCGAGTACGCGCGAGGCTCGGTCACGGCCGCTTGCACTTTCCAGGCCCGCACCAACGGCGGGTTTGTTTTTCGGGAAAGTGCAAAGTGAGGATGCGCCCATAAAAACATGAGGAAAAGGGCATAGTCAGCTTTAGTAAGATAGAAACCGTATTGTACGAACGAGAGACGATTTTGTAAAAGAAATAAAGTAACCCTCACAATGCGGTCAGTTGCAATATGAGACATGAAATAATTAATGAACTTACGGGTTTTCATATACAGTTAGATTCTAAATCTGGGTCAGCATTTACCAAGCTGGCTAACCAGTCTGTAAACAGACCCAGTTATTTTACCGATTTGATTGGTCTTTCTTATTCAGATTCGATGGCAGTTGAAATATCTGCATATGTGTCGTCATTCCTTACACCGGGAGAAGTGATGCTTGATATAGACTTTTTTGATGTGGGGTCGGATGACCTCGAGTATTCGGGATTACTCGCTCTAATGACAAGAATTATGACTATGACTGACGTTACAACTTCGTTCAATAATGTCAGTCTTGAAACAATCAGACAAACAGACGCTTTAATAGTCCGATGGGCTTATTTTCATCGCGTTATAGAAAGAATACCAGGGATGAATGATGAGTTCCCATTAAACAATTATAGGATGACTGGGATGCCGAATAGCCCTGTATTAAAATTGTTGCAATACAGAAGGGATCGATGCGGAATCAACCCTCCCACGAGACATTATTCTGATGATGCAATGGCGGAATATTACGAGAATATCGGAAGAAGGATGAATTACGCTATAAATGAAGACGATTACACTCGTTTTCTTAATGATGGAGCTAGTCCATATGATTGGTATTTATACGAAGCGACAAAATCTTTCCTTCGGCAATTCAAAAATGCTGGACAAGCTTATGTTTCCTTTTTTGAAATAGCTATGTGTGGAATGATTCGCTTCTTCGTTAGACTAAATGATTATTTAAAAATTGGATGGTATACAAATTTCCGAAACAGTAACATAGAGCAGGATAGAAGAAACTTAGCTGTGAGCGCTGACACCGCTGTGGTGTATCGAATAAGATCAAAAACTATGGGCTTCCTCTTTAAAAGTTTTGGTGATAATGAATTGGTGCCCCGATTTGATTTAACCGCTCGGTTAAAAATAGAGTCGGGGTTCAATTATTGTTTAATTGAGTTAGCCAATTCATACCAGATTTCAATAAAGGCTATTCAGGATTTTGAAGCGGCAGCAGACTACCCTCAGTCGAAAGTGTTGAAACTTGTGCAGGACGTGAATCCTGTTGCCAAATACCTCATCGGCTATTTGGAGGCCTCTAATGAATTGAAGAGATTGACGGGCGCCAAACTCTATGGATTTAGGTCAAAAACATTTGGACGATTATATTCCCCAATCGTCTCACGCACTAATACTGATTTGATCCCTAAAGGAATCATTCCTTCTGTCTTATTAGACATAAAAGTGAATGAGCTTAATAAAACTAGGATTAGAGACCACGTTAATAGAAAGGTTATATATGTTAATACTAGTGAAGAGAAGGGAGTCGAAGTGTCGACTGGATCAGTCATACGACGATTAATAGAAAGACGAGCATTAGCTTCAAAGTTTTATGAAGCTTCACGTCGTCCATTACGAATTGAGCTGCCTACTCCGTATTCTACAACCCACGCCCTATTCGGTTCTGCTAACCCCGCTCCCTTAGAGTCGAGGAACGAAAGTGGAATACCTTGCTCCCTGAAAGAACAATTATTGATTAGACCGTTCGTTTTAGAAATTTTAAGTTTTGACCCACGTGATTATAATTACGAGGATGACTATTCGCCCCGTGCGATTCAATTAGAGACTATGTGGATGCCTTCAGAGTATTTCACGCACGTATGTCTTCCAGTCGAGAGATTCATGTAGATGGACATCCTGAATCAGGATAGTCTTCTACCGATTCTCGATCGTCTTCAAACAGTTTGTACACAGTTTTTTATAAATATTTTCTCCAAATGCCTTTCCTAGCATTTGCAAATTCATGGAACGGTTAATTCCGTTCCTAACGCAAAATTTAATGCAAACACGCTGCTCGGAGAATTTCAACATTATGAAAATCGCCACTCCCACGGATCTCGTTTCACAAGAATAACTGTTGTAAGCGAACTATCCGACTGATCTGAAGATACCAACACCAATAGGTTGTAAAAAAGTATATCAACTAGATAGAACAAAAATAAATAACGTAGCGCTTTACTGTTTCTGTTAAGGGGCCATTCTACTGTGACGGATTGAAAAAATCGAATTTTTTTTTTGCATTTTCTTAGACTTTAACATGTTAAAAACTTGTTCCCAAAGGGATTTCACAGAATTCGAAAAATTAACGGTGTTATGTGCCTTCACACGAAGCGCCGTTCTGCCGCGCGCAGCTAGCTAAGCGGTCAGCTTATCCCGACAAGCCCGAAATTCTGTTATAGATTTGAATCCTTACGATAATATGATAGTGAAGAGGCTTGAATGTGTTCTACACGTGAAGAAAAGGTTTGGAACTTGATCGAGAAGTGTGAAGAAAAAGAATAAAGGTATAAGAGGAAAAGGATCCGGGAAGCTAGTCGATATCAACAATTTGACCACATATTATGGATTAGTCATTTTGTGAAACATCGATTCGGTTGAAAATATGAAGAACTCTGTATGGGAATCGTAATTGGCCCAATAACCAAAACTTTCGCTAATAATCGCGATAACATCCGCAAAAGGCACGCAGCGACAAAAAGCCAATAGGCGTCGAAAGAGGCTCAGACAGCTCGTAGAACTGCAGCATCAACACTATAGGAATTCTAGGAAGAGAATAAAGGTGTACTGAACGGCCCTGGGATAGCTAATTAGCTTGTAAATATGATCAAAACTTTCTATATGCACCTACACAGCACTTGAAACTTTAAACGCGTTTTTTTTTCAAAACTACATTTTTGGAAATGGCTGCCACGATAGCTCCATAACGGATTGACCGATTCACTTCCCGCTTGGCAAATGTGTTCATTAGATGTGTCATTCTCGTCCCTACCAGAATTGCTTCGATTGGAATTTTTCTCGAATTTTGGGAATGTAAAACATTCCGATTTTTTTACCAAAATTTAAAAATTTTTCTTTAGACCAG
Organism: Tetrapedia diversipes; assembly: GCA_033822845.1. Classification (NCBI taxonomy): domain Eukaryota; kingdom Metazoa; phylum Arthropoda; class Insecta; order Hymenoptera; family Apidae; genus Tetrapedia; species Tetrapedia diversipes. The sequence goes on along the minus strand of JAOPTO010000699.1, from coordinate 55,054 downwards.
CGCCATTTTTTTTCTGTACAGTATTTTCAAACCATTCTGGTACCGACGATAGCCACACTCATACAGATCAAGAATCTTGTTTATTTTCTGTCTTCAAATCACTACAACAGCCGGAATCATGGCAGCCATAGAAGGCTGTTTGTTTTACGACGTCATAAAAAACGTTCTGCAATTTTACACACATATGCTCTCCTGGCTCGCAAAAATTTTTAAATAAACTTAAGGTTATAATAAACAAATATCCCAAGCCGCAAAATGATATATTGTTTAGTTTACGCACAAAAAATTCCCAAAAATCGTCTTGATTTCCGGCCGTCACAGTAGAATGGCCCCTTAAACGAGGCTATCTTGAAACCTTTTTAACAGGATAATACAGTCAAATAATTCGAATCCTAAAGGAAAAGCTAAATAAAAAAACCTTCGGCCTGGAGAGGTTTCGACTTATCGAAGTTCTTAAATAAAAGAGGTTTAACATAAAAAAAGCCGACTTACAGAAGCTTCGGATGAAGGTTCATAATTTTTCAATTGTGAAGGCTTAATAAAAAAAATTCAGTTTTCGAATTACCGCATATATCGCATAAAGTAAAATATAATAACGAACAAATGCTAATATGATTTACAAAGTTATGACTCATTGCTACTAAAAAAATCTATGTTTCTACTCTGGCCGCAGATTTAGCACTTGTTTTCCTCTTACGCTTTAAATTATCACACAAAGTACTTCTTTGTATAAGTTTATTTGCATAACTTTTAAAATAATCAAAAGACATAACTATAATTTCCAGTTATACAAGCAATAAAAGTTTAACCAGTAGAAATAAACTTCGACTCGTGGAGGTCTGACTATTCTAAATTTCAGTTACGGAGGTAAATATGTGTCTAAGTGTGTGGCAAATAATTCGAGTTAAAGCAAGTTTTTGTTTCATTTTATAGAGGTTTTAAGGTTAATAAGGTTTAAGTTATCGAGGTACGATTATAACATAGAGAAAATATACAAATTATCGCAAATGAGATAAATACTATAACGTTTGGTATGATATTTAGAAGATGAAACAATTCCCATTCCAGTTTCATTTATTTAACCCCTTCGCTTATAACTACATGTAATACTCGAAATACCCATTAAATATGGATGTATATTCGAATCAGTGTCAGACAGAAAATTAATCCGTGATTGACGACTGAATTACTACTTGTAACGATTGAATCGTTACTTGCAATTAATGATTATATTTGTTTTAATGATTTTTAATCTCAATTAACGATTTAATGCTTTCAATTGTTAATTGCGATTAAAGACTATAGTAGAAATTTAATCGTTAGTTGCGATTAATAACATAAAAAAATGTAATCGATAATTGCGTAGTAATTCAATCGTCGACAAAATAGTTCACTAAGGATTAACTACTTTAAATGTAAAATCTGATTAAAATAACCATTAATAAAAAGGGTGTATTATTGCATTTACATAATCCAAGTTATTGAATTCATGCTGTCACGAAACTCAAAACTCATAATAATAAAAGCCTAAAATAATAAAAATGGATTACTTTTCAAAAATAATTAATAAATATTAATGAATCATTGCATTCAAATTATTGTTTCTAATAAAAATCGTAGTTTTCTATCGCTCTAAGTCATTTATAGGTCATTCAGTTAATTTTGAAAATAGTCCAAGTCAATTTAAACTTTTCGTATGAGATTCACATAAAATTTCACATTCTTAATAAATTTTCATTAATCAAGACTAATAAAATTATCAATTAAAATATTGCATAATATAAAAATATTTTTTAACCTATTCAAGTGCAATCCATTAAATATCTCGAAACAAGAAATGTATGACTTAGACCACTTTCATAATTATGGGTACAAATAAAGGGAAATGGAAACAACTTACCACCAGTAAAATGATTCATCGAATACGAAATTTTTTATCTTTTTCCCTTCCAGCTGCCACTATTATAGCTCACTGTCAAAATGGTGTCGAGTAATTACAGTGAACAAGACGCTTCAGAGTTGACGAAAAACCTAGCCAGTTAAATAAGCGAACAGGCAATCAGCCTTTGATCTTCTCTTCATCGCAATGACGACGATTCACGTCGATCTTAGACACGCAATCTCCAACAACCACAAAACAGAGATGTTAATATAAGGAAAACATAATATCTAAGAAGCATGATATACAGGTACATAAACTTCGAGCGCTGATGCATTATTTATTTTTAAATCGAAGAATGTCATTTCTTACTTATCCGATTAACTTAAGGTTATACATAATTACGCACAACTAAACATATTCATCTCTAAAGATCGATCGCTGAGTTATATTCAACATTGGGTTTTATTTATAATTTTTACAAAACATCGTACAATGGAGTTAATTATAATTGATGTTGTGAATAATGTTGTAATGCATTATTGTGAGATTAAGTGTGCTCTATGATGGAATTAAATCAAACCATTGATAGTTACGCTTTTATCATTATAACTCTTCTGAAAATAAATTAATTTATATTTGTTGGAATGTTCTGGTTGGAATCTTCTGTTTCTTATCGACCAGCCTTCTTGAATGTTCGATGCTTGTCGCAGTTGTTATCGATACTCATTGCTCATTAGAGCTCGCTCTCTACTTTATAATTGCAGGGTGATACCAACCATCTTTTGTCGCTCGTCTCTATACTAATGTCAACCATATCAATATTTTGTAGCCTAATACTAATTACTCAAATGAATATATGTATATATCTTGATTCCATAACATATACCTAATTGAGAATAAAATTTTATCTACAGTTGCCTAAACCTAAATTTTTCTCAAAACATAATTAATGATTAAGAATAAAGCAAAATAATCAAATTTGTGTTGAAATAATTAATAGATAAAATAATTAATAGCTAAGAGTATTCGACATACTAAATTTATTAAAGACTGTAATTTTAAAAACAGAAGACCTAGATGTAATTATGGATACATTTACAGTTAAACTTAATACTCTTGTGTCACTCCGCTGTACGATGCATTTGCAAATAATTTAAAATTATTTGGAACAATTAACTGATTATATTATATCAGTTATGTTATATTTGATATGAATTTAATTACAACTAATAGCAGATCAGTCGCGTGTTGACGCTCGTGAAAGTAAAACGCTCGCTGTTTCGCGTATTCCTAAATATACAAAGCGAAGTTGGTAATAAAAGCGAACTGTTTACGTCGCATCCCAACTCGATTCGGAGCGACAAGGGTATCATTTTTTGATATTTTTCAATTTAAGGATTAATTCCTGAGTACAGGAATCTCCTTCATACAAAATGGATAAAACCAACGCTCCTCAGGATAGGACCTCTCAAGACTCTACATACGCTAGTGCCATCCAGAAAGATATCTTCCCAACTAAGGAACAAGCCATTGTGCTGGACGCATACGATGACATTACAATAAAAAAATACATTTTTGGAGTCGGAAAAGTTATAAATCCAGTCAATATTAGGTTTGCATCAAGAATTGCTAATAATAGAATCTGTATGTATCTCGCGAGCAAATCTCTTGTTGACAAACTCACGTCAGGTAATGCTAACATTCTTATCAAAGATCGGCTGCTCCCGGTCAGACCCTTAATTATGAAAACAAAAAGAGTTATTCTTTCAAACGTGTGTCCAATTATTCCACATAGTGCGTTATCTAACATTTTCAATCAAATGGAAATCAGAACAGTATCACCTATCTTCTTTGGAAAAGTAGGATATACAGAGGCCAGCTTCACGTACATACACAGCTTTCGCAGGCAGGTATATACAGGGTGTTAATCTACCTCTGGGCCGCAATGAAATGGGGGGTTCTAGCCGGTAAAATAAGACGAAAATCAAGAGTGACGAAATGTCGTTAAACGCTTCGTTAATTAATTATTAGCAGTTAAAGATTGCCCAAATTAGCCAATCCTGCTGCAGCGCCGGCCGTTGGGCTCGCCGCGCACAGGCGAACCCAGGACCGTATCAACATGTGTTACAACGCTTACCTCGAGGGGCGCACAAAAACTTGTTTGTCACTCAAGAGACAGACGACACAAAATCAAAACTTCGGTCACCTTCCAAAAAGTATTCAATGATCGTTGAATAGCATTAAACCTACTTACTCGCAAAATCCACAAGAGCATGTCAGAACTCGCCCATTGGGATTTCCGAGTAAAGAGGGTCAATGATCTCTTAAAGCAGATAGTACACTGCCCAAAAGTGAAGCACCCACACGCATTTAAATCGCGATTGTCCCGTCCGCGAATATGTACTGAATAATACACTCGCACCGCGATTGTCCCGTCCGCAGGGTCCACAAAAAGGTACACAACACACCTGCACGAATCAGTCACAATTTATATCGCCACTAAAATGTATGATTTTCTCTCTTCTTTTGCACTCTCACGACAATACCACATACGTGTGGCACAAACACACTCACAACTATATTTCATTTAAAATTAAATAAAATAAGCTCTTATTTAAAAGAAATTAACTGTACAACACCAGGAAGGTGCAACTGAAACCGAACTTCACGAGTTTTGTCATGAGACTGGGAAACGCAGTGGTCGGAATTCCTATAACCCAATCCGGGTCCTTTATGATTGTATTTTAACGTTTTCTTGCTTTCTAAATTACGAAATATGGCTTGATTTTTTGGAAGAAACCCTTCAGAAAGAGAAAGCTGTTTTTTCGGTTAATGTTTGCTTCGTAATATTTCTATCATTCAAATTCAAACACAGTAAAAGAAAAACTAAGAAAGTGTTTCTCAAATTTATCTATCCACATGTATCACGCACTCGTAATGAACTCAGCGATAAAATCACACGACGAGAAAATAAACCACACGTCAATACAATGTTTCGTTAACAACTGATCTCTGGTGGCGATCGAACGCGGTCGATGACAAAAGAATATCAGTCCTCCAACGCAATCGCAAAGAAATCCTTCTTCCCGCGTATTCGTCAGTCGTCATTTGGTTCTGCTGTTGTTCAGTAGCGGAATTATTTTTCGACTTCTTTTAAAACGCTTTTTTAGATCGTTCCTGATTACAGTTAATTTCTTTTAAATAACAGTTTTTTTATTTAGTTTTAAATAAAATATAATTGTGAGTGTGTTTGTGCCACACGTATGTGGTGTTGTCGTGAGAGTGCAAAAGAAGAGAGAAAATAATACATTTTAGTGGCGATATAAATTATGACTGATTCGTGCACGTGTGTTGTGTACCTCTTTGTGGACACTGCGGACGGGACAATCGCGGTGCAAGTGTAATATTCAATAAATATTCGCGGACGGGACAATCGCGATTTGAATACGTGTGGGTGCTTCACGTTTAAGCAGTATACTATCTGCTTTAAGAGATCATTAACCCTCTTTACTCGGAAATCCCAATGGGCGAGTTCTGACATGCTCTTGTGGATTTTGCGAGTAAGTAGGTTTAATGCTATTCAACGATCATTGAATACTTTTTGGAAGGTGACCGAAGTTTTGATTTTGTGTCGTCTGTCTCTTGAGTGACAAACAAGTTTTTCTGCGCCCCACGAGGTAAGCGTTGTAACACATGTTGATACGGTCCTGGGTTCGCCTGTGCGTGGCGAGCCCAACGGACGGCGCTGCAGCGGATTGGCTGATTTGGGGCAATATTTAACTGCTAATAATTAATTAACGAAGCGTTTAACGACATTTCGTCACTCTTGATTTTCGTCTTATTTTACCGGCTAGAACCCCCCATTTCATTGCGGCCCAGAGGTAGATTAACACCCTGTATATATCTGAATTTATACGATTATATAAATATTTTTAAAATCGTAGAATTGAATATTTAAAATCTTTATAAATATACACGTCATTTTCGTTGAAATTTGATAAATACTTATTTACAAGTCAAGAAACTAAATTTTTTTTAAATTATAGAACATTTTTGTCAGATCACGATAAATTTATAAAATGATACGAAAAATTATTGCTAAATTATTCAAAATTAATTAAATTGGAGGGTACTTTTGTTAATCATTAGTAAAATTATTAATCAAATTATCTGCAATTTTTAACTGTAATTTTTCTAATTCTCAAATTTGTAGTTATTTTTGCAAGAATTATTGGCCTTTAACGAATTATATAATTTATTTTCTTTTTTCAAATTTTTGTTTTATGTTATGTTCTTAAATCGAATTTTATAGATCAGTTATATAAACTAATGAATATATTTCAATATACAAGAATATATAATCACAATTAAAGAATTTTTCAATTTATTACATCTATTAGAGAATTTTTATCGACATATCAATTATTTTTGAACGATTAACAAAAATTCATCACATACTATTATAATTGTCACATAGATTATCCTGACCTTTTAAAAGACTCTTTAACTGATCAGAAAATTCAACTTTCAGAAGAATTAAAAAAATTTGTATTGGACTATGAAAAACTTTTAATTATGAATGAGAGAATTTTATCTAATTATCGTGAAATATTAGCTGTTTTCGAATTTCAATTAAAAGCTTATGATAAAAAATTATTATTAGCATAATTGTGGCTACAACTAGAGGAAGAAGTTAGAACCCATAATGTTGCTAATAAGTAAAACCTAAAAGCAGCTTTACAAGAAGAATAGAACATCTCAAGAATTTTGCGATAATGTAGTAAAATCTATTCCACGACGATTACAACCGGCCGAAAATAATAATGGTTTCTACTGTATTAACTGTTTCATTCATTACAATAATGTTCCATACCACCTGTACAATTTCTACTAACTGATGATTTCTGTACTTATTACCAAATACATTTAATCTTTGTAAATCAAGACATAAACAACAAATAAAGTTTAATTCCCTCATTATTGCTTCATAACTATAGCGTTAGTTATGGGTTTAGGCATAATACTCTTTGATATCTAGAGAATCTTTATTAAATTAATCGCCGGTCGGGATGCGAACTCGAACTTTGTCCGAATCAACGCCCCTCGAAGGGGGGTGGTAATTGTATACACACATACAACACCAATCCTAACGGATTTTACGAAGTTTCGCCGAAGGTCAATCGCCACGCAATTCACCGAATTACGTCGCATCGCAGACCCGGTCGTCGGCGCTTTTATTTTACGCATGCATATAAAATCACTTTATTTAAACTACGTCTATTCTCATTCGCTACCTACATTCTTTCATCTACTCGCGCCCGCCTTCTCCTCTTCCTTTACTGTCTTTTTCTAAGGTCGACAGCAAGCAGTGAAGGAAAAAATGATGACTACATTTTTTTATAATAGGCTTTTTGTTATCAGAAGACTTTACTGTATTATTAGCAATGTTTCATTTATTGTTTTTACGTAGGTACTCACCCATCCGCGTTGATTAAAAAACCTCAGTACCATGAAATTTTGCTGCGACTTACCTGTAACAGCAAAATATAATATGTTAACCCCTTGACATACAATGACGAGTTAGGGTCGTCATTCACTTCATGTGCCACTGTAGACTTTGACGAGTCTGACTCGTCAAGAACTGTTTTCAACGAACGCTGTACAGTATATAATTAGATTACTTAGTTGCTTCACTAGTGCGTCGATTCTGTTTTGTTTAGAATATTCAAGATGCTCCTCCCTCCCCCCTTTCAAAAAGAATTTCAAAATAAAATGTTCTGTTTCCAAACTCGCACATAACCGTTCAGTTGAGCCAAATTAAATAGTATTTTTTGAACGCGTCAAATTCCATTTTATTTGTATACCAAGGGGTTAATTAAATAAAATAATCTTCAATAAGTTTAAAATAAGTTTCGATGTAACAGTTACATTGAAAATCAAATATTTATATAACAATAGAAAATAGACTAGCAAGAAGTATCATTTACAGAAGTGAAGTGATATATCAAAAACTCTTGTATTCGCACCATTATTATTCGAATACTAAAATAACCCTAAATTCAACTGATTGAGTTAAAACACATATTTAACTGATCGGGCAAAAAGATATGGGGGATTTTTCAATACTAAAATAACAAACTAGCAAATTTTAATACTATAATATTCCATTTTAGTACCACTTGGTTATAATTAACATTGGTTTTTACGTAAAAAATCGTAATCAGGCATCCCCGAGTACATCAGTTTGTACTGATGTCAAAAAATCAGTTTGCCTGATGATTACAAAAATGTTAAAGCTTTAAGTAATTATAAAAAACAATCGAAGTTTAAACTTCCTCAAGGAAGTGCTGATTAATGTAGTTCCTATGTACTACATATTATTATGTTATTTTTATATTTTTTTTAAATTTTACTCATCTAACATGAATTTGCTATATAGTGCCGGATTTTATACACATTTCTGAAGAAGTTGTTATTCAGTAGAGACGTCAAAGCGGTTTTCGATTTTCATCCAAACAGAAGTAACATTCATCGGAAAAATGCGTCGCACAGCATTTTGCCGTAATATGGCCGTCGTTTGTCTCTTCGGTGAAACAAAACCGTAGTTATGCTTAACCGCTATTGACACGTTGTGATAATATTTAGCTGTATATTTAAGGCATATAATAATGTTAAACTTTTATATGTCCTACTAGTTATTAAGAGTTATATCTGGTAATTAATTTTAATTTTGTCAGAAAGAACAAACTAAATATACAACAAAAATTACCTTCAACATCCCGCAAGTAAAATTATGTTGCGTCCTCTTCATCGCTCATGCATTCTTATTCCAACATTTCACCCTTTGCACTTTATTTTCACTAACGACACAATATTTACAAGGATAGTCGGTACATTTATAAAGAAATATCAAACTTTCATTAACTTGCAACAGTTTACACCCCGACATAGACTCGCGATGGCCAACAGAAGTTTTCGATCCGGTCGCGAACGTTGGTCGAAGCCATTTGAAAAGGATCGTCACCTTTGCCACACTGCTTCCTTACGACTTGGTGTGTATGTGTGTGGATACGTAACATGTGTAGATGTGTATCTGCGACGCATTGGAAAGAAATAAAACACAGAGCCCGCCCCGAAAGTATGGCGTGATCGTAAATGAGCGTATCAAATGTCAGCGAAAAATCAACGCACGCCTCGAAATCAAGGTTACCCCGCTTCAACTGCCGAGAGTTCAAATCGTATACTTTACGGCTATGGAACAGACGAGCGTGCACCTGTTTTCGGTGGATAGTATATTATGGTCTGGTTATAAGTGGCCTATTCGGGGAAAAGCACAGTTATGACAAAAAACTTCTGTAGTGCGAGTGCGACAGATCGCGAGTAAGCGAGAGGACACGGCCTATAAATCTTGCTCGAACCTTGGACGATTTCGATTGTAGTAGTATATACAGTGGATCCGAAAAGTATTCGTACACTGTATTACAAATAAATTCATTTAACTTTAATATTCTGATTTCAATTACTGTTTTTAATAAATAATATTTTAATAAATCTTTACGGATATATAGGGTATAGTAGTATATTTATTAATTAATTTCTTGTTTTTTAATTAAACACCATTTTAATCAACGAAATGAACGTTAAAGTTTCAGTGCTTCTTTTTCATTTTTTAAACATAATTTTGTATTAATGCGTGATAAAATAAAACCTTTCAGATAAAAAAATCTTAGTTTTTAATGTTTTATCGCTCTGTCATAGAAAAAGATTCCAGAGGAACCTGTGCTCAGAGCATAAAAAATCGCAGAAGCTGTAGGGGTCGCTTTCACTTCCTCAATAAGATTTACTGTCGATCAAAAAACTGTTCCTTGCAGGGCCCATTATGCTCTATGTACATAGAAAGTTTCATTGAAATCAGAATTTTAGGATTAGGTGAATCTCCTTCTAATATAGTGTACGAATACTTTTTGGATCCACTGTAGGTATCGTATTTCTGGAGAAAAAGCTAGAGTCAATAGTTTCTATAATTCTGAAGCTTTAATTCTCTTCGAACAACGCAGTTTCAACATCGCATGCGGGAAACGTACTTATACGTTTTCCGTAGCGTCATTGGAGCGCGAGTCACGTAAAAGTGCGTATTTAATAGATTTGTGCTGGAGAGTGGGTATTATCATATAAATACGATAAATAAGAATATTATTGAAAAAGATATTTTGTTCCTCTTTTTTCTTTTTCTTAGTTATTCATAGTGCATACATGTAAGTATAAAATAAAAGAAGGGTTCGTTGAGAAAAACGAAATAATTTTCCATTTATTGCGATTTTACCGAATGAATTCACGAAAAATTCACGAAAAAATGCCTGCTACAGTGACTCAGAAAATTGAGCGTACACACCTGTGTTGGTAACGATGATTAGCTGGAAAATAAACAAAAACATGCATTTTTTAAAATAAAAACACAATATATTGTTTATTTGGATATTTCAACGGGTAATCCTTTGAACAAAATTTTAATAAAATGAACTGTTTACCTACATTTAACACTAAAAGTAAAAACACTCTTGTTTCGTCGTCACATAATTGAGCGTACAGTTAGTTTAATATTAAGAAAAAAAAAGAAAAGAAAAAGAAACCGAGCTTTGTAACACTTATTATGCGTTTTCTCGATTCGACATTTGTTCAGCCATCTCTATGTCCAGTTACTGCGTTACTATGTTACGCTTAATCGTCATTTGCCATTGTTTATTAGTAAAAATTAGGACACAATGGCTTCCAACAGATCAGAGACCGATACGAAAAATTGCAGTAAAATTGCACTGTGAAGGCAAATCGTTCAGACAAATTGCTAAAATAATAGGAAGTAATAATCTCATTCTATAGTGCAGAAAATGATTGATAACTGGATCGTTTATTTTTAAAGTGCCCATTTAAAGCCCATTTAAAGCCCATTAAAAAAAAAGAAAAAAAAAATGAGATATCTCGAGATATATAAACTTTTTATTTATAACTAGTTAAAAAATGCCCATCCCTTGTCTAATTTGAAATTGGCCGGTAAAAGTAATTGCGTAACCATCGATTATGAAAGTGGTGTAAGTCGAATTTTTATAGACAGGTGTCAGGCATTACGAAAAAATAATTTCCTATACACACCACAGAATTATCATGATGTCATAAAAGAATATAGACAACACAATAGATTCATTTCACACGAAATGAAACTAGAGGATTTCATTTCAACAAAAAATCTACAGAACGCAATCAAAAAACACATGAACAGTGACACTAACGGAAGAAAAGTAAATTGGTAGTAAATATGTTGGATGAGGTTTCTTAAAAGTGCACTATATACTATATTATATAAAACACCGATGGAGGACAAAGAATTTAACAGTTTCAGTTTATTACACGTTCGGAAGGACCGTCAGAATTTGAAGAAGTCGCTCTGGCGCCTTTATATCACAATGTTACGCCTATCTCTTACGAAAAATATAAGGATATGGAGCAGTTATTACCCTATATGCCTCCTGTCCATCAGCAATATTTTAAAACACTGTCACATGAAGAGCCTAAGTTAATACCACTAATATCTTATGTTAATTTTTAAAATATAATTAACGTCCAAAATTAAAAACACTACTTCTATTTTATATCTTATTATTATTTGTAAACAAAATTGAATTAATATGAAATATTTTAAATGATATCTGATTTTTTTAGATTGAAATTAAACGATTGACTAATTTTGAAAGGGATGTAAGTCCACTTGCAGTCCGCTAATATACATTATTTTAGTTCTTCTGTAACTTTATTGTTTTCCCTGCGGGATTACAAGGTCGTTCCGCTCCTTTACAATCTTCTTATACATAACTTAATCTAACAAAATGAAAATGAAAATAAAAATAAAATAAACTACAATACCATACACTATAAATAAAATACAAAATAAAACTCCAAATAACCAACAATGAAAATAAAACTAAACTCAACATAAATTAACTTAAATTAAAATTAAAATTAAAATTAAAATTAACATCAACAACGAGCACCACGAGCCACCATTCCCATCGTCACCATAGCCTTCTAAATACTCCGCTTATGTCCAGTCCTAACCTTTAGCCTCTTTCTCCCATTCCTCTTCCTTGGCTCTCTTTGGTTTTTTTTTTTTTTTCCTTTTTTCTCTCCTCTGCCCTCCACCCCCTCCCCCATCCTCCCCCTCACTCCTCTCCTCCTCTTCTCCTCCCGAGCTCCTCCAACCATGCCTCTCCCTCCCCCTCCTCTCCTAAGATCCTTCTCACGTTATCCTGCCATCCTCCCTCCTCCTCTGTCCCCCTTCCACATACCTCCCACACATGTTCCCATGACTCCTCTTCCTCTCCACACATTCTGCATCTTCTTTCTTCCTCTCCCATCCAATAACAACCCTCCCTCATTTCATTTCCCATTCTGAATCTTGCCAACCGCTTCTTCCTCCCTTCTGTCCAGCTCGCAGCTATATAACTTGGCACCTCTTCCACCCTTATGGCCTTATACCATTTATTGTATCTCGATCCCATGATGCTCTGCGCTCTTTGCCTTTCCTGCTCTTCCTTGTCCCGCTCTATTATTGTCTCCCATTCTTCCTCCTTTTCCTTCTTGCTCTTCTCGCTATCTTCCATTCCATACACACCTCTGAATAACTTTCTTTCCTCCCTCCTCTCGTCTGCTCCTATTCCTTCTTTCCAACACTGCCTCGCCAATTCTGCTCCTCTTCCTTCCTCTAACTTTCTTTCGTATTTCCACGCTCTCTTCGCTGCCCTTGTCCTCATCAGCCCTCTCTTCCACTCCTCCCTCACTTCGTATCCTGGGGTCCTCCAGTCCACTCCCATCACCCATCTCAGATACCTATCATGCATGCTCTCCACTTCTTCCCTCTCCTTCCAGCCCCAAATCTCCGCTCCATACCCTACCACTGTCCATACCAGCTTATCAAATAGCCAAATCCTCTTTATCCAATCCTTCCCCAACCATCTCTTCCCCAACACCTGCCTCATCACTCCTGTTGCCTTCCTCACTCTCTCTTTTATGTGCGCCTCCTGCCCTCCATTCCTCCTCATTTTGTATCCCAAGTACCTAAATTCCTTTACCTCCTCAATTCTTTTTCCCTCCCACTCCCACTGTACTGCCCTCCTTCTTCCCCCTCCCCGGCCAAACCTCATCACTTTTGTTTTTTCTGTATTTAGCGTCAGTCCCTTTCCTCTTAGGTACTTTCCACACCTCTTCATTAACTCCACCATTTCTTCTTCTCCCTCCGCCAAAATTACCACGTCGTCTGCATAGGCGATCGAATACACCCTTTCCTTTCCAACCTTCACGCCCCCCCCACCATCCTCTCCCCAATTCCTCTTCCAAATCCGACAGCAGTATGTTGAACAGGTGCGGGCTTAGAGGACACCCTTGTCTGAGCCCTCTTGCTGTCCAAAAGTATTCCCCCATCTCCCCTTCCACCCTTACTCTGCATTTTGTCTCCCTATACATTCTCCTTATCCTGCTAATTATACCCCCATCAATCCCCCTTCTCTGCATTGCTTTCCACAACACTTCTCTGTTTACCGAGTCGAATGCCGCTTTCAAATCCAAGAATGCCGCCACCACCTTCCCTCCTTCCTCTCTCACCTTCCTATTCACGATGTGGTTCACGATGTATATCGCATCAATCGCTCCTACTCCTTTTCTGAATCCCATCTGCCCCTTATTCAGAATTTCCCTTCTCTCCATCTCTTCCACCAATTTCCCCGCTATAACACTAGCATATATCCTATACAGCGAGTCCATGATCGTTACCCCTCTAAAATCTTCCATCTTGCTACCCTCTCCTCTCTTTTTAATTGGCACCACTACCCCCTCGTTCCACTCCTCCGGCCAAAAGACCCCGTCCCAAACCCCCTTACATACCTCCCACACCCATTCTTCCACTGCCTCCCCGCCGAACTTCCATACTTCTCCAGGTATACCGTCCGTGCCCACTGCTTTATCTCTCTTCACGTTTTGCACGGCCCTCCCCACCTCTTCCCGCTCCAGCTTCAGCTCCTCTCCCCCTTTTAATCCTCCCCCTTCTCCTCCTATCACTCTGCTCTCCACTCCCCCCAATAAGGCCCTAAAATAGCCTGTCCACTGCTCCAACTTAATCTCTCTCCCCCCCTCCCTCCTCTTCCTCTCCTTCCTATATTTATTACCTTCCATACCTCTCCTTCACTTCTCGCCTCCTCTACTTGCTTTTTCAGATTCTCCCATTTCTCCTCTCTCTTCCCTCTACACATCTTCTTGTATTCTAATCTTACGCTCTTATACCTCTCTCTGTTCACCTTTCCTTTTCTCCACTGCCTCAGTATCTTTCTAAGCTCTTCCTTCCTCTTTTTACACTCATCGTCCCACCAATTAAAATCTCCTTTTCCCGCTTCTGCTTCTCCTCCGTTTAAGGCCCTCCTGAACCTCTCCATATCCTCCTCAAATCCTTTCTTTGTGAGGCTCCCCTCCTTCCCTAGCTCGCCTAGTCCATCTCTATATTCCTGTATCCCTTCTCTTGTCCAAACTCCTCTGGTTCTTCTTCCCCCCCTAACCCCCCCTACCCCCTCCACCCCTTCTCCGAACACCTCTGCTTTCCTTTATCTTTACAATTAGCGGGAAGTGATCTGAGTCTACCCTCTCCCCCACCTCCATTCTCTCTATGACCTCTCTCCCTTCCTCGTCTGTTATTACATAATCTATTACCGTATCCTCTTTTGGCCCCGCGTATGTCATTTCCCCCAGCTCATCTCCCGCTACATTACCATTCAGAATCGAAAGACCTGCCCCGTCCAAGAATTTCACCAGTTTCCTTTCTTCACCATTCTCTTTTCCATCCTTCGAATTCCTTCGTTCCAATGGCTCCTCTTCCTCCTCCTCCCACCTCGGACTTCCCCCCATTTTTCCCGTCCTCGCATTAAAATCTCCTCGTATTAGTATCTTGCAACCCTCCCCACCCCCCTCCGTCCACTCCTTCAGGAGTTCCAACTTCTCCTCCATATCCCCCAATATGTAAAGCCCTATAAACTTCCACTGCTGCCCCCGAATCCGCAGTTCAATTTTTATAGCCCCTTCTTTGGTTTCTGTCTCCACCTTTCCTCCCCCTAACCACTCCTCACTCATGCCCACCAGCATTCCTCTCATTGGCCTCCCTTTCTTGTTCCTCTTCCACGCGTTTTGCCTTATCCACTTGTATTCTTTTGGTAGCTTACTTCTCACCCTTAACCATCCTTTTTCATCCATCCACGTCTCCGTTAGTATCATCATGTCCCACTCCCTCAACTTTCTCCAGAATTCCTGATCCTTATTGCTCAGTCCCTCCACGTTCCAGAATGCTACTCTCCAACCCTCTCCCCTCCCCCTTTCCCCCTCGTGACTCACCTCATCCTGTTATTTGCTTGCCGACACCTGTCCTTCATTCTCTCCGCCTCCCCTGCTCCTGATCTTTAACCTCTCTTCAGCCTCGTCCCATACCCACCAAACTCCATTTCTTTGGATTTTTCCGTACCCCACTCGCACCATTTCTCCATCCCTTCTTTTCTCCTCCGCTACTCTTCCCAGTTTATACTGCATTCTTCTTTGCTTCTCCGTCCAGTCATCCTGCAGTCTTACCTCTTCTCCCTTTAGCCTATACCTATTTCCCATTATTCTTTTCTTTTGCTCCAGGCTTTTCACCCTGCATACAATCATATCGTTCCTCCCCCCCAGACCTCTTACCCCTTCTATCTTTTCCGCTTCCCCTACTTTCTCCAACACTCTACTCATTACTCTCTCCGCATTCTCCACTAAGTTTCCTTTTCCTCTCACTATGATGTTCAATCTTCTTGCTTCCCTCTCCTTTTCCTCCAGCTGACTCTCCAACTTTCTCATCCTCCTCTCCCATCCCTCTTCTCCTCCCGAGCCCTTCCCTTCTTGCGTTTTACTCCTTTCTTTCATATTCATGCTCTCTAATTTTCCCTCCAGCTCTCCTATTCTCCTCCGATCTTCCTCCCTCTCTTCTCTTATTTCCGCTTCCAGCCTCTTCCATTCTCTTCTCGCTTCCTCTCCCTCCTTATCCCTTTTCTCTATCTCCTCCTCAAGCCTTTTTCTCATTTCTTTCATTTCCTTCATTAGCTCTTCGTTTTGTCTCCGCATTTCCTCCAGCAGTCTAATCGCCAGACTTTCTATATTCCCTCCCTCTGTTCCGTCCCCCTTTTCTTCTGCTACTTTGCGCCGTCCCATACTTTCCCGGCTTTCTACCTCCGTCCCCCTCCCTTCTTTCCCCTCCTTCTTCCTGCACCATTCTTCCAAGCTCTCATTCTTTCCATCCCTTGATCCATTCCCCCTCTTTTCGACTGCTTTTCTTTCTACTTTCCCCTTTTCCCCTGCTTTCTCTTCTCCCCTTGCTACCCTTTTCATGGCTGCCTCTCTTTGCCTTTTCAAAGCTGCCGCCTTCCAATTCTTCTTCTGCTTCCACCAGGCGTCGCTGCCCTCGAGTCGACTCCCGCCGATCCCCCGCCTACTTGCACTTTTCGCCCTAACCTCACTTCCTTACCCTTCCGATATACGCCTTTCCTTGCTCTCTCGCCTCCTTCTTCTCTTGCTTCACTATCCACCACCTTCTTCTCTGTCCACACCTTTCTCCCAATCGCCTCCCCCCTTTCCTAACTCCTTCTATTTTCCTCTAATTCAACCTTTAATTTCCCTCCACTTGCCCACGTGCACCTCCACCCGAACCAGAAACGGAACTCCCATTATTTTAGTTAAATTCGATAAATTACATATCGATAAATCAATAAAAATTAAATTAATCTATATTTTTTTATTGAGAGATATGCTAACCTTCAATTTTCTCGAAACAAGAGAAAATGAACTTACACCACTTTCAAAATAAACGGTCCATATGTAAGTTTCTCTTTTCTTTGTTTTACGTCAAAAGGCAGAAGGCACAAGGAGCAGCAGGCGCATTATAAAGACGTCTGCAGAAATGTGAGCGATTCTGTAACTTGTGGAGAAATGGGCAACCAAGTTTCTAACTAAAGTTGTTGCCTCGGTATGAAAAGGGGCCATTCAGCTTTTAATAGGATCATTAGCGTTTTTTGCCACGAGGCAGGAATAGGTAAGAAATGTTTGAACTTTTTAGACAGATAAATTAATCTAAGACGATACCTTTATCGGATGCAGATAAAGTGTTAAATAATTGTTTAAATAACATTTAAGCAAATATTATTTAATACGAATAAACGGTAGGGATGATTAATCTGAACAAGAATAAACGGTGAACTTGAATAGAGTTGAAAAGGGCTATAAAATTTTAATTATATGATAATCTAGAGTCAAATAGATTAATTGATATACTCTGCCAGCAATTAACCTGTAAATAATCTAATGTATTCACAGTATGAAGCTATTAAGTTCTAGTTAACTTTTTTTATGAATTAATTTAACAAAACTTCTTAAACCCAACACTATAGAAAGTTAAATTGAATTTGTAACACTAAAAAGGTGTATGTGAAAGATACAGTACTTCATCGAAAACAAAAATTATAAGCAATAGTTTTGAAGACTTTGATGTTCTCCAGTAAATAATCTCTTGAAATGCTTTTTCCGTAATCGCAAAAACAAACGAAACTAATTTTAAATTGCAACAATTAATCGAATATGTTTAAAAAGCATGCATGTATATAATTACGCATTTTACCTTTATAATAGTAGTTACATCCAATTTACTGCTATTTCTTCAAAAAAATTGCTGTATCTACGCTGTAATGGTCAAATGTATTTCACAGAGAACAAGTTTCCTAAAGCCTCATCTTCCTCTACAAACAGCTTGAAAAACGACGAACAAACGCCGAAAGAGTGATCGGTTATCGTATGCTCTCGCGATCATTCAATTAGTGATCAAACGGACGCTGGTTGAACCGTCGATCAAGGCGGTTGGGCAATCAGGCCAAGTGCAACGATCGAGGAATTGTTCGATGAATGAAAGTGGCGGCAAGGGTCGAAGGTATAAAGAGATGGTTAGCGAGAGAGCAGGTGTTGAAGTAATTGTCAGGGAAGGGATAAATAGGTGTGCCAAACTAATATTATATTTTTGCACACTTCGCGGTGAGCCTCCATATTTCACCCCACGCAGAGAGCCGTATCCGCTACCCGGCGCGAAAGGGGTGGCAGAAAAAGCCGGAGGAGTAAAGAAAGGATAAAGAGGGGTTTTCCAGGGAACCGGATAGATAACAATCTTCTTGCTGTACTGAGAAATGATTGGCAATCGAAGTTGGTATTGCTGGCCTAGTGGACGACCGACCGAGTCGTGAGCTGAGATGTGCATTTGCTCCTATTTCCAAGGAGGAGAGACTCGTTAACCAACCTCCATCCACGCATTCGACGATTTCATCGGTAGACTTTCCTTACTTTAACCCTTCGACCTATAACCACGAGTCTGACTCATGGTAAAGAATTTGTGCCATAAACAAAAGCCACGAGTCAGACCCGTGGTGTAGAATTTGTGCATAAGGTGCCTTGTGTTATTATTAAAACAAGTGATTGGAGTTATTCCACATCAAATATTTTTCCTTTGATTATGATTACACCCTAGACGTCTTAAAATTGCTATTTGTACCTGAACATTGTTTATTATTTCACAATTCCTTTCGTTGCACTAAAATATATGTCATGAAAAGTATACATTTTGCGCTAGTTCGGGACACGGCTGAACAGTTGAATGGCACGGCGCGCAACCGACTTTCTTTTTTACTATAGCTCGCGCAATTGGCAGATATCGTGTAGCCCAAGGGGTTAACGCAGCTTCCGTCGTCGCAAAATCAAAGCATCTCGACCGGAAAGTTGGTCCCAGACGTTTCTTGCTTCGAGGGAGGGGGGGGGGGGCCCTTTAAACAAAAGCCTCCACTATTCTCTGTCCATCGTATTATTCTTTCTTCCGGCGAGAATGAAAAGATTCGGAGATATGGGAACGATCTTTTGTATCCGGGAACATTCGATCGAACGACTGATGAAAGGGAAAAAGGAACGTGTTTTTGCATTGCTGTACCTTTCCTCGTGCAGCTCGCTTGGTTCTAATTATTCTTAATGTAACAATGGTAGGAAATCTGTATAACTGATTTTAATGTTGATTACAAGTATTACGTCTATTTTTTCCTGATACTAATCTTGTCTACAAATGTAACACTTATCGACGATACAGTAAAACGTCGGTTATCCGAATTAATTAGGGAACAGCTCTGTTCGAATAAATGGTTCTTCGTATAATTTGTTTGAAAGAACCAAATTTCGAATCATGTCGTAAAGCAAACAGAAATTAAACGATTTGCAAATATGATTAATATTTGATTATGATAAATATGATGTTTTTTTTCTGAAAGAATAAATACTTAATAAGAAAGACAGAATATAAAAATAGATTAACCATTTTTAGACGTAAATCTTCAAATAGATACATGCATGACCTAACCTAAATTGGGATAATTGACATTTTACTGTATAATACATATGATTTACAAGATTCAATTATATGTAATTAAATACAATGGACTTTTATCGAATTTAATAGAATTTAAATCATTTTTAGCATTGTTCTTAGTGCCTTTAATTGAATTATTACAAGAATTATTTTATCTTTCAACTTGTTGATTTTCTGTGCATAACAGTTAATTTCATAACAAAACATAGTTAGTATCAATTTTCGTCCTTGCTTTCATTAACAAATTGCACGAGTAATTTACAAACACAAGAAATTGCATTCGAATACTTTTAAATTTTATAAGCTACACCGAAGAAGGTTCATTCTAAAATTATAAGGTATTTAAAATGATAAGGTTACTTTTATAAAACAATTTATGCATTTTTAATACTGTAAACATTTTTAAACATCTTAACTTATAAAGCCGCGTCCACATAGAAGAGAACAGTTCGCGAACAGCTGGCGAACAGCAGTGTGGACGCGGCATAACGATGGCCATTTTGAACAGTTATTATTTATATATTTGTAGGAATGCGATCGAGTGGATGCGAGTCTGGAAAAGTCGAAAGAGTACTTGAGTTGGGCGATTATTGCGTGAACGCAGAATGTTTAGGCTCGAATGTTTCTAAGGCGTGAAAGATGAGAACTTGAGAAAACATTGGGACTGAGAAATTCTGGGTGGTCGTGACCGAATGCATAGAGTAAGAAAGATTGACAATTAGAATGAAAGGAAACGAGTGTTTGGAAGAATATATGACGGGGAAAATGCGAGCACGGGGGGGGGGGGGTAAGCTTTTGACTAACGTAGAAGAAAGGTTTTGATTGTGAACATAGAAAGAGTGTTGAAGTTGCTAAGTTGTAAAGTCGTTTAAGTTTTTCTTGTTAAATTGTTTTAAACATACTTTTATTAATATTTTAATCGCTTCACTTTTATTTTTCACACCTGAATTCCATCTTCCGTTCTACATTTTATAGAACTTTCATATACAGTCACCGAAATAATAATAGGTTCAGTATTCGCAATTGTATGTTCACTGTTCTTATTTCTATTTTCATTGTTAAAAACATATGACAGTGCTCGATAATTTTCCGCAAACATATCTTCTAACAACACTCCATCACTTAGTTCAGCGGAGGTAGCCTAAATATTAGCACATATTTTTTAAAGAAATTTAAAAAGAATTATAGTATTGGTGATGCGAAATAATCTTAGGTTCAAGGTATTATTTTCAAAGAATACATTTGATGTTACAAGTTTTTGACTTTTTTTCAAGATTAATATAAAACTGTATGATCTTCAAGTAGTTTATATTGATTTTTAAGTTAAGTTTAAATTTGTATAACAGAATGGGCCGTGGAAAACGTCTAACGGATTATGAAAAGGGTCAGATCGTTGTTTCAAAGGATATGTGCCTCTCCAATAGAAGCATTGCAAAGAAAATTTGCAGATCTTCTAATTTTATAAAATTAGGCGACAAATATGGCAGTAAAAAATCTACAGGCCCTCCAAAAAAGCTTTCTAAGAGAGATAGAGGACAAATCTTACAGGAAATTCGAAAAAATAAAGTCAATGCAAGTCAAATAAAGATTAAATTAGACTTGCCAATAACTGTTCGACGTATTCAACAAGTTTTACGATTAAGTACAACCCTTCGTTATAAAAAACAAGCAAAAAATCCTCCTTTATCAGAACTTCATAAAGCGGAACCGTTAAAATTTGCCGAAGATCACATGTCGTGGGTTGAAAAGTGGAGAACAATGATTTTTTCTGATAAGAAAAAGGTCAATTTAGATAATCCGAATGGATTTCAATACTACTGGTATGATTTACGTGATAAAAAAGAAATAAAAATGATCGCAACTTTGGAGGAGGCAGTGTGATGATATGATGTGAGTTTGGATATCACGGTAAAACTCTGATTATATGGTTTCCGCCGAAGGTAAATACTCAAAAATACCAAGAAATATTAGAATTTGTATTAGACGAATATGGTGACGACATTGGAGGATAAAATTTTGTATTTCAACACGACAATGAGGCAATTCATCGTGCAAAATTTGTTAAAGAGTGGTTCCAAAAAATAAACGTTGAAGTTTTATCTTGGCCTTCAAGAAACCCTGACTTGAACCCAATCTTCGAAAGGTCTATACCAATGGAAAACAATATTCGAACGTCAATGAGATAAATAATGGCATTTGAGATGCGTGGTCCTTAATCGAATCGGAAACACTGCAAATTAATAGATTCAATGCCTAAAAGGATATTTCAAGTGATTCAAAATAATGGAGAATTTACTAAATATTAAGTTACTTTTATTTTTACATTAATATTATTATTTTGTAACTTTTTTAAACTTTTATTCAATATATATTGAAAATACACGGGGTGAACCTATATTTGTTTCGCATGAAAATATTAATGATTTACAATTAAGAAATTCTTATTAACGTTAATAAAAATTACTCTATTAAACAGAACCATTTTGTTTTATTAAATACTTTAAAAGGTTATAATTATGATAAATAAAATAAAAAATGTTACATAAAATGTACCTTTATGTTATAAAACTAAAGTGAATCTGACATTAATACAATGAACCTATCATTATTTCGGTCACTGTATATTTACAAAATTACTGAACGTTTTTGTCTTCTGCACATCGAAAGTGGCTTCATTAGTACAAATTAATTATTTTTTTTTAGAAGTTTATTAATTAGAAATAATCAGTTTATATAAATGTAACCATTACCGCAGCAAGAAATGTATATATGTAAACTTGAATACGTAACTCAACTGGAAAATTACTTCGGATAGAAAAGTAAAATGGTTATTGACAATAATAAATATAATAGTAATTATAATTATAAATTTGACATGTAAAATTTACCGTGTCACAAAGATTTATTAAGAATAATTTTATAATTTAATAGAAGATCATAAAAGAAAAATCGTTTTAAAAAGGAATCCTAACATGACATTTTATCCCATTTTTATCCCGATCAAGTTTGTTTTTCAAATGAAACAGAAGTCAAAATGAAGTAACAAATAAAAAGAGAAGGTCGTTCAACAAAACATTAGAGTCGGATTTCGAGCAGATAGGACATCGAAGCTAAGGAATATCAAAGATGAAAAAGTAATGACCACCGCAAAACAGTTGTAGTGGTAATAAAAATAAAACGAAAAACCATGAACAAGGTAAAATGGAACTGATTCAAACAAGCAGCGCGTACGTGCTGCTTTTACCGTGTAATTGTCTTGCAATGACTGATCATTGAACATTTAACTGAATAAACAAAGTTGATACACTTCTTGATCAAACGGTTTCTAAAATATTTATTCGACCACTAATTTTACTGTAATTCTTATAAACACGTGACACATTTATTATGGTATCACAGTCCTAACATAGCAAAGATACTTTGCATTTGCAATAAAGTTTAGGGCTACCAAAATACAAGTGAAGTATAACATTTCTACAATTTTAATTTAATTCAACATTAAAGTAGTATGCAATTAATGTTAACATCCGATGACTCAAACAGTTAATCAGATTCGTTTCTTTTTATCCAAAAGATGCCAAAATCATTTATTAACCCTCCGCCTACGGATTCTGGGTCTTTTGTAACCCATGCTGAGAGTCATTCGAAAGCGATAACGTATACAATGACGGGCGGTACGTGGTAGGCGAAAAGTGACGATCGCACTAACCCATACACGCATGTGACTACATATACGTTTCCATCAGAGTCCGAAGTAACGAAACCGACGCGGCAGTTACTTTTTTGGCAACGCTGTGAGGAAGAAACGTGTGCAGCAAATCGAAACCAGTCTTTATTTCAAAGTTTACTTTGTGTTTCTTTCTCTTTATTATTGTTTTAACATTGTAGCATTATATTTTTTAGAATTTAGTATTTAATAGTTTACACTATTTTTATATTTAGTATTTAGTATCGTGTATTATTTTTGTATTTACTATTTAGATTTTAGTTTTCAACACTATCTAGGAACGTAAAAACAAAAGAGAAGTCGTCGGTATTGTCTCTGTGTAGGCAATGATAATAAATATACAGCCGTGTGCGATAATTGTGAAAGACCATCCATTTGCAGTGGCGATTCGAGAAAAATACAGCAAATTTTATATAGCATGCGTGACAATACGTAAATATACAATAAATATAGCTTGGACGTTTGATAATTGACGTTATTATTATCTGTTCCTATACGCTCCTATATCTTCCTATGAATCGGGTGTTTGTCACTGCATATACAGTATCGGTGAGGTAGCGCGTAGCTTGGTGAGTCGCCTGGACAGTTCTAAATATGGATTAGTGGAACATCCGTGAGGGTCTCGAGCGGCCGATAGCTAGGCCGCTAAGCTTCAGTAGTCGGAGGGTTAACACGTTGAGCCCGGCGCCAGTCCCTGAGGACCGGCACTAGAATTTTCGTTTGGCTGGCGTCGGTCCGTCTAATGAATATCATCTATCATCTTCTGATGATGACAACCGTACTACTCTGCGACGTTTGGAACATAAAAATATTTCACTTGACGTGTCACTATCTTTTTCTCTTTCCGACACATGCAATGTTATGGGCAATAACTATTTTCAAAACTAAACTCAACTTTCTTTTTATGAACAATCTATACGCTTCGGTAGGTCTTTTCCAATTGATCGCCTTTCGAAGGTACGTACGTGACTTTTTTATACATCATACGAGAATATGGTGAACAGAATCACACCAGTACACCTAAAAGGCATCGAAATTAGCGCAACGAAGAATAATTTTTTTAATTTTTTAACGAATATTGCGACGTTATAGAATTGTATGCCAAATTGTTTGCATTTCCTTCCTGATGGAAGAAACCACCACCTTCCCGCGGTTTCCATCGAGCGGTAACGTGCATGTTGTATGTTATTAATTTGTAAATATAAAATCGAGTCTGTAGGCAATTTGCGGATTAGGTCGGCATTTGCATAAGGAGAGCGGCAGAGACTAATAGTAAATGCCAATTGCCATTACTTTCTTTGGGCGGCCCGCGGATCAAAGTCAAGGTGTCACCGCGTTCTCTTAGGTGCTGCGTTTTCTTTTCGGTGCCGCTTCAAACATCGCCTGCGTTTGTAAGAATAAGGAGTCACAGCCGTAAATCTGATCAAAGAAGATGCGAACAGCAGATGTCCCAAATGCAAAAAGCGTCACCGAAGTTTGCACCCAGTGGGGAGATCGAAGGCGGGCATTTTTTGAAGGTCCTGATTGGTAAAGGCAGGAACCGCCTATCAGGCTAGGCGCGAATAAATACGGAGCCTCGGGAGAGGTCTTGATCTCTTTTAATCTTTAATCTTTAATCCTTAATCGTTCGTTAAATATCGTTGTATCAGCTTGTTGTAATAATCACCGTCATAATAGTTGCCATTTTAGAGACTATCCTGACAGTAGTCTATGTAGAAAACCCGTTAGGTCAACAAATAATTCCTACAAGTCAAACATATATTATTCCATCGGAGGCTGCTATAGCAAGCACGGTATTGGCCAAGAGTGAATACTCATTTTCACAAATTTAATTAAACCAGAGTATCAAAGTATTAGGTTGGTGCATATGAAATGTCGGATTTTTTTTACGTGCAAACGTTTCTCTTCCTGTTTTCGTTATGCTTTTGTTTTTGGCATAACCTCGTTTATAGTCGTACTGTCCATCGCCAGAGTCAGATTTCAACAAAGGAGATTTTCTCAAAAGTGTTCCCTTTTGTTATTTGTTTGGAATTTTGTACCGATATGAATTCAACCGATATTCGGGTAATTTTTTGGTACGAGTATAAACTTGGTAATAATGCTGCAAAAGCTGCACGCAACATAAACCAGGCGTTTGGGGAGAATACTATTAACGATCGAAAAGTGCAGCGTTGGTTTGAAAAATTTCGGTCTGGTGATTTTTCACTACAAAACGAACCGCGAGGAAGACCCAAAACAACCTTGAAAAATGATGATCTGAAGGCATTGGTGAAAGCGAATCCAACTGTATCCACGAGGGAACTTGTTACCAGGATGGAAGTTGACCATACAACGATATTGCGACATCTTTCTGAAATTGGCAAGGTGAAAAAAATGGATAAGTGGATACCGCACGAACTAACCGAGCGAAATAAGCTGGATCGGTTGAACGTATGCTCATCGCTACTAACCCGATTTCATCGAGAGCCATTTTTCGATCGGATTATTACCTGTGATGAAAAGTGGGTTATTTACGATAACAGGAAAAAGTGTGCTCGGTGGCTTGATAGGGATGAGCCTTGTGCTCATACTCCAAGGCCATCACTTCATCCACGGAAGATTTTAATCACAATTTGGTGGAATGTGACTGGGGTAATTCATTACTCGTTCCTTCGAACCGGGGAGACAATTACGGCCGAAAAGTACTGCCAGTACATTGAGGAGATGTACGAAAAATTGAAAATTATACGCCCATCGCTCGGCCGCATACATCGCATACAACAATTGCGAAATTAAATGAATTGAAATATGAAGTTTTGCAGCACCCAGCCTATTCACCAGATCTCTCGCCAACCGACTTTCATTTTTTTTAACATTTGGATCTGTTTTTACGGGCTAAACAGTATGAAAATGAAGAAAGTCTGAAAAATTCGATATCTGAATTCTATCTGTCGATATCTGTCATTCTAAAGATCAGAATTTTTTTAAGACAGGCATCTATGCTTTAAAGTCCCGTTGGGAAAAGTGTATTGAAGCGAATGGAGCACATTCTGATTAAATAAACAACTTGTGAAAAAAGATATGCATTTTTATATATTGACTTGAAAATCCGACATTTCATATGCATCAACCTGATATTTGTCGTTTAATAATCTACATGTAGTTAAACACATTTTATGCTAAAATATCAAGCAGATTTTTAAATTTAGGATATAAAGGGTAGTCCTGTAACTTTAAGGGGTAACCACCATTATTTTTGAACAAATTTTATTCAAAATTTAACCAGGTCTCGAGAGGAATATATAAAATTGGAATATAAAATTTCATTGAAATCCATTCAACCGTTTAGGCGTAATCGTATTAACAAATGCGTGAATCTAAAAAAAAATTTCATTTTTAAATAGTAAAAACGTGATTAGGGGGTCTTAAAACGTGTTTTTTCGTGATAAAAATTTTTTCGAAATTTTTTTTCATTACGAGACAACATCCTTATATGTCGAAAAATGGAAATAGGCAGTCAAGATCTCGCGCGGCTCGTGACACTGACTTGCTTTCCAACATAGGATGAATTTCAGCGCTTCAAGAGCGAGAGAGAAAGACTCATTTGTTTTCTCTCTCGATTTCCCGAAGTCGTCCGAAACGCTGACCTCACGTACACACGTCTCCTGCGGTAGTGTGCGTAGTGGTGGGAGGTGTTCTCGAGGACTCCGGTCACCAATCTGTCATCACAGAGCTGCGGGGCTCTTTAGCTCCGTATGCAAATATTATTTATTTTATAAAAAAAAAACATTTAAAACTCATTCTGAATCGATTAACGAGGATTGTAGCTCCGATTCTATCTCTCAGCTACTTGTACTCGCTTTTCACCACACCCCTCCACCATGACACGCGTCGTCGCTGTCGTCAGTAAATGTTTAATAGTTTCAATTTTTTACTTAAATAATAAGTAATTATCTAATAATGCCATATATATATTATCTAATTTGTTGTGAAAAACACTACTTATACATGAATAAATACATTAGTTTTTTTTTTATCAAAAAACTTTATTTATTGCTGGCACGAAAAAATTTCGTGGTTCTTTAAAAACTTTGAAATTTTGTAAATTGTAATTTTCGATTCCTCCGACTCAAAAGGTTACCGACGATTAGTGGAATATCCGTGAGGATCTCGAAGGACCCATAGTCAGGCTGCCAAGCTTCTGTAGTCGGAGGCTTAATAGTAAACGAGGATTCATCTTTCCAATAGTAAGATGATTCTATCAAAATCTCCTTGATTTGGATCAAAAAGACTGCACATATATATCTATACATATTTCTGTTACCTTACTTTAATTATAAATATTCATAATCAATTTTACAGGATACAAACAACGTTCTGCTAATTTTCTACATTTAATTGAAATTGATAGCACTTAAAACAGAGTTTATAAAACTTGATACTAGAGGATTTAATCTACAACGTAAAATTATAAAACTATTAAAACTAACATATCACAGATATCAGGTACAACAATTTACCATTTAATCTGATAGAACGTTGATAATTTTGTACGGCATATTGTTTAAAATAAATTTTCTGAAAAAACGATAGATATCAAGTATTTTTTAAGGACTATATTATGTGCTCACCAATATATGATATTTCTTTACTAAATCAAATTTCCGAAAATTCGATTGCTTTAATGGATTTCTTTCCTTTTGTTGGAATCATTAAAATTTCACTATATTTTTGTTAAAAGTAGTTTCGCATATGTATAATGTATGACACATTATACACGAGGCTGTGAAAAT
The DNA here is from genome assembly GCA_033822845.1 of Tetrapedia diversipes. Classification (NCBI taxonomy): domain Eukaryota; kingdom Metazoa; phylum Arthropoda; class Insecta; order Hymenoptera; family Apidae; genus Tetrapedia; species Tetrapedia diversipes. Next base: position 27,179 of record JAOPTO010000699.1, on the reverse strand, counting down.
GTGCCGTATGCAACACAAAGGCACCGAAAAATCTGCGGCAGCGAACGTGTTAAGCTGTTTCCGGCCGTAGCGCTGATATAAGTAGCCCAATGCGAATACACGACGAATCGATTACAGAGCAGCGTTTTATTTGTGAGAATACAATTATCTCTCTGGGCCTATGTCTGAAAGGCATCGGGGGTTAAGTGCAATTTATGCCCTATATTGTAGTTAAGAGAACAATTTTATGGAGGAAATTATAGTACACGATCGCTGAATAGATTGACGATGCCGAATAAAAATGTTTCGTTGACGGCAAACGCGTAATTACACAGCTGAGATGCGACTTCAGTCCATATCATTCTTTCGGCGATGTCGTAATTCGCGATTGCTCTCGATATGGGGAATGTCGAGCCAGAGCTCAGCGGTTGGCTTCGAGACAAATGGCTTTCGTTCACGTGAATGTACATAGTTCATACGAGGTAATCAATTTTGCACAGGGAGAAAAACTTATTTTAACTTTTCTATAAGTTCGATCGTACTGCTCGCAAAAAAACGTTGGATAACAGTTTTGTGCACAACCGACAAAAAATTTGGATGCATTAAAATCTTTGTGAAAATATAACTATATGTTATTTGTGAGTTGTTTGCAACTGTGATGATCATTTTTATACAAAGAATTGGGACACTCACAGTGTAAAAAACAACTTACACACTAGAGAGAAATGATCAATTCGCTTAAAGATGGAATAAAACATACAGAGTATTATTAACAAAGAGAAATTTTTATTATGTTAAGCAACATAAAATATGTTTCAGTACGATGAAAATATCGAGCCCAGTACTTAAATTTTATACAAATTCGCTATTTTACTTATTTTATCTTAAGTTTGTTAAATGATCGAATATTTTTGTGACCTGAAAACAGCGACTTCTTCGTATGCCGTGTTCGTTTTTAATCGAACCAATATTTTTGTTGAAATTTTTGTTAACCGAAGTAAATTAAAAAGTATTCTCATAATTTGGTATTTGCTATTAAGATTGTATTAATATTTATTAGAATGTTAGAAAAAAATTTAACAATACGCACAGAAAGTTATTGAACTAGTGCAGGGCTTCCTAAACTATGGGTCGCGACCCCAAATGGGGTCGCGTAGTAAAATTCTGGGGTCGAGAGATTTTAATGTCAAATATTTATATATACCATTTTATAACATCACTAGAGTTGGCGGAATACAGTGGACTTGCAGCGTCTAGACACGCGCATTTGTTGAAGGTTTTGAGCTATCTCCACCGACAGCAGTAAACGATCGATGATCGCTATTATTATACTGTGGCTATACATTGTTAGTGCGTTTGTCGGTATCATACATGTTGAATAAACCGCGCGCCGCTGACTTCCAAGTCTGACCGCCACCTCTAAATATCAGTGCTTGTTCACGTTGACTCGCGGGCGCGGTGGCGGGTGCGTTCACGAAATATCAAACATACGACGTAATATCCAAATGTTCACGTACAAAACGCACGTGCGGTGTAAGTAGCGGGCAAGCTAGCGGCTGGCGCGTGCGCCGCGCTCGCGGCTATATCAAACGCATGAGATGTTTGTGTGTATTCATGTCGAACTAGCGGCGGAGCACGCGATTCAATCGCGACGTCAGGTAAGTTCAACCGTTTTGAACTTGTCGCTAGAAACGATAGCATGTTTTCATAATGTCCTTCAATACAGAAGAGTTTATAAGTGCTCTCCAGGCTAGAACTCCGATTTGGCAACGTAAAAAGTATAAAAGAATGTAAAAAAAAGTAAAAAGATAAAAATAAAAGATCGTAATTTTTAATTTTAGATTTTTGTATGTTTCAAAACGAATTCTAAAACTATATATTTTCATATGTATATGTATATGTATATGTATATTGTTACCTAATAAATAAATCATCAAAAAATATTAATTTATTTTTCTTTTATATTTGTATGGGGTCGTCAAGAAACTCGCAATCATAAATGGGGTCGTGAATGACAAAAGTTTAAGAAGCCCTGAACTAGTGTACTATGTGATCGGTGTGACGACTGCTCACGCGTAACTACGGCACTGCTGCAGCAGCAGTTCGGCAGATAAGCGAGCGATGGGTCGCATGGCGGTGAAATGTCGTGTCTGCATTGCTGACAAATGTTTCGTCGAACTGTTCGACTTTGAAGTCGCTTTACCATTTCTATTACACGGTTTCTACTTCAAAAAAGTCTACAAAATCCGATGCTATGTAGTATTTTTATGCAAGACATCTAAATATTCGTAAATATGAGAAAATATCGGGGAAAATATCGGAAAAATACGAATTTCGGCGCTTTTTTAAACTTTGACTGTTATTTATAACTAAGTAAAAGCTTAAAAAATTATAACTATTCATACTGGCATATTTAGGAGTCTCTCCTCTATCTTTTGAGCCGAGTTAGACCTGTCTAACATTTTTAGTTTCGACGCAATACCTCGTTTTTGCTGAAGATCTACTTTTTTTACAAAAATTCGTGTTTTTTGAAAACTGAGGGTGATAGAGCAATTCTACTTCCGGATTCTTGTTTGGGTAGCTTAACCCTACAACTATCACCCAATACATATTGCAAAACAGAAAAAAAGTTTAAATTTGTTCCACAGTGTTATTTTTCAACAAGAGGTTTAAAATATAAAAATACGACCAACAAAGGCTTTGCATGAAGGTTAATTATTTTTGAAATTTCAATTTTCGGAAATGAATTATTTTTCGACGTACATAGTACATGCATAATTTTATTTGCCTTTTGTTAAATAGTCAAAAGATAGATACAACTTCGAATTATAAAAATAACAGCTATAAAAGTTTGACTTGAAGACGTAAGTCGCGACTTGTACTGGTACAAGTAATGAGTAATATACAAGTGTATATCGGGTAATGGATATAAACAATATACCTAAACATGTGCAAAGTAATTTGAGTTAAAGTAATTAGTACATTTGTTTTTGAAGAGTTCCACAGTTGACAGGAACAGGAAGAAGAAAAATTTCATTTCATTACGGTTTTTGAATTAAAGAGGTACAAGTTAATGAGATTCTACAGTATTCACAAAAAAAAGAATACATAAAATTAAGTTGCCTGCTGGGTCAAACTACATTAATAATAGAATGGGTAAATTTGCTGAAAATGGTGCATCTCATTGATTTTGACAATCGGTAAGTATGTCATAGAAATCAACATTTTGAACAACTTTTTCCTATACATATAGCCGCCGCTCTGGCTTAGTTTTCGAAATTTTTCCTCAAAACAATTGTTGCTACTACAATGAATTCTATCTATATGTACGCGTCTGTGAATCTGTATGCGTCAGCGCACGGTCGTCTCTTATCTCTTGTTTCTAATAAATAACGGTATAGCGACCAACGACGAATAATATATAATGTGTCAAGCTAAATATAGTTTTGCATTGATCTCGTTACTGAACGCAAATAGTTAAGTTTACGTAAGGTTTGGGTTAGGCTTTCTTATTCCGGCCGTCTAGCGGTGGGCGGCTACTCAAATCGAGTTTTTAAACACACCCGTTTCACGCGTCCATTGCCGGTCGCTTCGATGTATGCATAGAAACCATAAACAACCGGCGAACAACGCTTCCACACGCTACCACAGTCGCATAGCTTTAGACAATATTCATTGCAGTAGTAGAAATAGCTTTTTGCAATAATCTCAAAAACTAAGGCCGAGCGGCGGTTATACGTATAGGAAAAAGTTGTTCAAAATATTTTCTTCTACTACATAATCAAAAATCGTCGAAATCGATGAGACCCCCCTTTTCTAAATATTTACAAAGTATGACTCCTGTCGAATGTTCCGATTGGGCTGAAATTTTTTTTATATACGATATCTGTCATTAGAAAGCGTTTTGCAAAGTTTTAGAAAAGTTTAATCTTGATACTCGAATTATGAAGAAAGATATCACGAATTTACTGGTAAATCCACGTTTTGGACTGTAACAAAATGATACAACCATTTTGTCTTTTCGTCTTGTCATTCAACACTGTAACATTTTCGAGTGCTTTATCGTTTTTTGTTTCTGGCTTTTTTTTTGTTATATTAGCAATAGGACGAAAACCGGTGAATACCGCTGAATTTTGATTTTTAATATTTGTAATTATACGAAATTATTAAGCAAATGTTGAAGCAATATTAAAAATCAAAATTCAGTGGCGTAAACTGACTAAAAAAAGTTGCAAAAAGAACCATGTATTAATGCATCGTTTATCTTTAATGGGTTAACAATTAGCGTTTCGTTGATGAAACATTTAATTTGCAGCTGCATGCATACGAATTTCAGAGATTAACTTAATAATTTCACGTTAATGGTTAACGAAGGTTTTGTGACCACGTTCATACAGATCAAAAGAAATCATATGTAAAATGAGTTTGTAAATAGTGAAAAACAGTTTTATAAAGTTATCCTGATTTTGTTATACTCTATATAATACAACTGAGCCTGTGTTTAAAAAAGTGCGTTCCGAAACAAGGTTCGGGCGATATCGCACATAGCGACGCCTCTGGATTCGCGACCTCTAATTCTATCGTTATTAAAAATAAAAATAATCGGGTAACTTCAACCGGCGGATTTCGGTAAACATCGCCTTGGCCTTGACTACCAGCGCGAGGGCATCGAACCGCAAGGTCCAAAAATGATATTTGTTGAGACTAACGCCTGTTGTTCGATTAATTCAAATTGCAAGTAACGAAACGAGAAAAGGCGTTTACGCATGAGAGTGAAAGAGAAAGAAACTTCGTCCGTGATGTATTTAATACCCCGTGCTCGCGGACGAAGAGAGATTCTGTTATTAATTTTCGAAGTGTGTATTGCGTGGAGCCGTCGCGAAAAGAAATTTTGAAATCACACGGAACGGTCACGGAATGAAGTTTGTCCGGTCGAAAGGTACGTGTCATTTACGATTGTCGTGATCTCGTGCATCGACCGAACAGGCGGAAGAATTTATAATTGGACGCGGTTGGCATTAATCATAACATTCGTGCGTTTTGCATTCCGCAGCTCCGTGACATCGGTGGACACCCATAAGTTTCTTATGGTCCACCGACACAAGCACCTGAATTCCTCTGGACAAGAGGAGAGAACAGTCGACGATCTCCGACTTTCGGAGCTCGATCAAGGCTGTCAAAATCACCTATTGCTGTCCGGTGTATCCCTGCTGTCCAAATTCGTGAAGCATTAAGGGGACACACGCCCACAGAATAGGGTACGCTCTTTCTTAAAAACCTGCCTACCAACAGCAGGTGTATTCTAGTGGAGGATATTGGTGCTGTTCCCGTGCACCATGTGAATCGGGGACGCCCTTTCACGCACGGGGGTCTTGAGAAAGCCCTAGAATACGCTCGATCCGTGCACGATTGAGCTACGGTCGTTCCTTCCAAACTGCAATAGCTAAGATGCTATTTGAGCTACGCCTATCGCAGTGTAGGCCCGGCGGTGCATGCACCAATAATGTAGAAACATCGCAGTGTAGCCCCAGCCGCTCTGCGAATGTAATACTGGAGGCGCTTTGCAGTTCTGCAGGTCCATGCAACCAGCCACCATGGGACTCCGCATTGCGTGTGCCCTTACAACGCACACGCAAGGGGAACGAGCGGAAGAAGGTGTTGTGTGTATTGCGATAAAATTGTCGATTACATAGGCGAGTCGAATAAACACATAAGAGAGTAGATCCTCGGTGTTTACCGAGACGTGGTCAAAACACATAGACACGTCGGATCTATATGTGTTGAAGCATTGCGATGCTCAACACTTAATCTCTTAACAGGATTAACTACCGTCGCAAAAAATCGTCGCGACACGGCTGAACGCCGTGCAATAAGCCGACGATTCGGACCTGAAAATAATAAATATTTACATTGCAAATCTAATACAGTCCACAATTGTTCACAGGTGAAGACCCTGACCAACCCGATCTGCCGGACCGTTGTGCGTCAACCAGGCCAGGCCATTATATCGGGCGGAGAAACAAATTAAAATCTGTACGTTTTAATTTGTATTATAAAAATAAACGGTGTTCGGTGCTGGAACACCAATATAAAATAGAGTTCAGCGTTGACAATTCTTAACAGTTATCGATACACTCTCCCTCTCCCGGCTATTTGAAGACTGGGAAAATTATTTATTTTAATATAAAATTTTCTTAGTCAAATTTCGAACAGCTTTCGAAGCCTGATTAAAAGGAAGATCATTACGTGAAGATAGATGCAGAAATATGTTAAACAATAATTTATTTATTTATACTAAAACGTAAATAAGAAAACTGTTTTCGTGTTATTTCATTTGTATGTATAAACTGATTCACCTATTTTCATTTCCATTATCTCATTATTCCATTCTTTGCTATCAAATTGCATTATTAAATCCTGTTCCAAAGACAATGCTCCACCGCTCATAAATTCATTTTGTTCAACTGTTTTGTTTCGTGAAAAGACACAGAATACCATTCGTACAATCAAAAGATTTAAAAAAAAAATACTTGATTTTTACAAGAAGATTAGTCCAATATGAATAATCACAGTGAAATGAAATTTTATCTCATCGGAAAATATGATCTGTTTACATAAAATGTATGAAACTCATTCAAAGGCGATGCATTTTTTATTATCCGGCCTCGACTAGTAACAGGCATTCTTATATCATTACAAATAGCATACATTATATCGGATGTATTCACCACTCGTTCTCGAAAATAATCCACTTTTTCGTTCTTGTGAACTCAATACGATATAGTTAAAGCTTTCATTAGGCCGATTAGATCGTTAATATAACCCGTCGAAACATTTCACTGTACAGCAACAATCGGCTCGAAATACCCACTACAACTGATTTTTGCGATATACTTACGAACCTTTATGAAATTTTAGAAAGTCAGGAACCCTGTTTCTCATTTATTTATTTTTTTATCTCATGAGAGAGCATGGAATCAGACTTCAAAGTCGAAAAACGTCAAGAAACAAAACTGTGCTAGTAATGCTACGTTATTCCTCTGTTGAGGTCGAAGCAAGGGAGACATTTTCTCGTTAAAAGTTTTCTGGGTTCTATTAATTACAGGCTCTCGTTTCTCAATCACGACGAAGCACTGAGTTTTCGTTCGTCCAGCGCAGTTCATTGTGCGTTGACCGTTTCGAATGGGCTCGTTGATTAGACCCGAAGCGATGGCTATTTTTCACGCATGCTCGCGTACGTTTCCGGCAATGCGCGCTGCTCACAGTTTGCTGTATGTGTATATATTTGAATGCGTGCGTGCGTGTGCGCGCGCTATCGCGTGCCTCTTTTTCCAAGAAACACCGCTGATGAAGACGGACAGCCACGAGCAATCGACAATGCGATAGACCGCGAAGCCAAGATAACGCTGCTGCCTCGTTGCTCCTATTACGCACTCGCACGCAAGCCTGTGTAATTATGATTAAGAACGGCAAATAAATTGCTGGATCGCTGGCTGCTGCGTGCCCGTTGCACCTTACAGCAATATTAGCGCGGCCAACGCGTCAAACAGATCGCAGATACAGAAAAAGGTGTTTCGAGGACCATCCTGTTACTCTGGTCCCTCGGGTGGAGAGCCGCGGCAACGCTGAGCCAACTCCGCCCGAATCTGGGGGGTCCCCAGGATGGGATTCGCCGCCAGTGTGCTGTAGTCGTGCGCTCGATGGCGCTATATGGGGCTCCGATATGGCCATGCGCGACTTGATGGTCAGCCGGCGAAGCCGTGCATCATTAAGTCGCGTGGAAAGATCGATGGCCATCAGGAAAGTGCGGGGTTATCGCACGGTCTCATACCGGGCGGCGATGATGCTGGCGGGTCTCCAGGCATTGGAGATTCTGGCGGGAGAGGCGGCGACAGTTTATGCCTATGCCGCTTACCTCCGTCAGGCGGGGATGGACCTCTGATGCCAGATTGGGGACCGGAGTTCTCGAGAACACCCCCCACCACTACACACACTACCGCAGGAAACGCGTGTACATGAGCTCAGCGTTTCGGACGACTTCGGGAAATCGAGAGAGAAAACAAATGAAAGTCTTTCTCTCTCGCTCTTGAAGCGTTGAAATTCATTCTATGTTGGAAAACAAGCCAGCGGCACGAGCCGCGCGGGATCTTGACTGCCTATTTTCATTTTTCGACATACAAGGATGTTATCTTGTAATGAAAAAAAATTTCGAAAAAATTTTTGTCGCGGAAAAACACGTTTTAAGACCCCCTGATCACGTTTTGATTATTTAAAAATGAACTTTTTTTTAGTTTCACGCATTTGTTAATACGATTATGCCTAAACGGTTGAATGGATTTTAATGAAATTTTGTATTCCAATTTTATATTTTCCTCTCAAGACCTGGTTAAATTTTGAATAAAATTTGTTCAAAAATAATAATGGTTACCCCTTAAAGTTACAGGACTACCTTTCATTTCCTAAATTTAAAAATCTGCTTTATATTTAAGCATAAAATGTATTGAACTACATGGAGATTATTAAACGACAAATACTTTGATACTCTAGTTTAATTAAATTTGTGAAAATAAGTATCCACTCTTGGCCAGTATCGTGCATGCTATAGCAGCCTTCGATAGAATAATATATGTTTGACTCGATTTTATATTTACAAATTAATAACATACAACATGCACGTTACCGCTCGATGGAAACCGCGGGAAGGTGGTGGTTTCTTCCATCAGGAGGGAAATGCAAACAATTTGGCATGCAATTCTATAACGTCGCGAGATTCGTTACAAAATTGAAAGAAAGTATAAATACATCAACTCGTAATAATACTAAATTGTAGTGTCATAGGTCGTAGAAAAAATTCGTTAGGGAATTGAGAATCCACGTGATTTACGCTTTCCGGCCGGTTGTGTTTTGTTTTTGACGGTCACGTTGCGCGGCATTTAACGGTTAAACAGTACACAATTAATCTTCAGCGGCTGCAGAAGGATACAGTGACCAGTTTTTCAAGTAAGTGACGTTTCAGATTTGTAGTAGGTCCCTTATTGTTTCCCCTTTCCGTTTGCTAGTGTTTGCTTTTTTTTGCTCTTTAAATTTTATTATTACAATTTTTTTGCAATAAGATGGAAACATTCGAGAAATCGATTGGAAAGAATTCTCACGTTTTTCGGCCGTCGTGGCAAACGCATGAAATGATGCGATCGTGGATTCGCGAAGTACCGAGCAATAAAAGCCTTTTTTATTGCTCTGTATGTGAGAAAAACTTTTCCTGTAGTTCCTCGAATGTTAAAAGGCACGCGCAATCTGCGAGACATAAATACCTTTTTTCGAAAATAAGTTCGCGTACAGCCATGCAACTGAAGGAGTCGAAAAAGACTTTTATGCCTCAATGGCTTGAAATTGAAGATTTCAAGCCCTGGCTGCATAAGGTCATCGATAATCCTTTCTCGTGTTTTTGTTCGGTATGTAACAAAACTTTTACTTGCGGAATGTCGCAAATTAAACGTCACGCGGATTCCAAGTGCCATATCGAAAATTGCAAGAAAAGTGGAATAGATGTGAGGAAATCGATGAACGATTTCAATACGCAATTTGGGGAATCGCCTTTGTCATTCGATGAAAGAAAGAAAAGCGCAGAAATCCGATTTGCAGCTTTAATTGCGGAGAAAAATATTTCTCATCAGTCGGCAGACGCGATTCTCAAATTTTTCCAAAATGTGGGGAAAGATCCTCATGTTTTGGAAAGTATGACGTTAGGTCGAACAAAGTGTTCGAGTATTATATCAAACGTTTTGTACCCTAGGGAGACAGAACGTCTTAAAACGGTGTTACAAAACACCAGATTTAGTATTTTTATTGACGAAACTACAGATATCACGAATGAGAAATGGATGACGTTTCTTGTTCGGTATGTCGCACCCGAGACTTTGGATGTTCAAACGGAATTAGTAGAATTAATTAATCTTAACGCGAAGGATTGCAATGCCGAAAATATATTCACTTCTTTTAAACATGCAATGTGGAAAAGACAAATTCCGTTTGAAAACATTGTCGCGCTATCTTGTGACAACGCTTCTGTCATGATAGGGCGACACTCGTCATTCAAAACAAAACTTGCAGAAATCCGCGGTGAACAATTTTTCACTTTGCCATGTCCATGTCATACCTCTGCATTGGTAGTGCGTGCAGCATGCACTGCCATTCCCGAGGTCTGCGAGGAATTATTACGTGGAGTTGCCTCTTTTATTTATAGTAGTCCCAAACGTTCGGCCATTTTCCGCGAATTTCAACAAGCTTTTCAGTTTACCGACCGCAAAATTTTAAAACTGTGTACTACGCGATGGTTATCTCGTTACTCATCGGTAGTCACACTTTTAGAAAATTGGGACAGCGTAGTGTATTTTCTGCAAGAGTTGATTATTAGCGAGAAGACGAAGTCTGGGGAACATCTTCTTATCATGATGCAAAATCCGGAAGTTAAAGCATACCTCTATTTTTTAAAGTATGTTCTCGAGTTTTTTAATAATTTTAGCTTATTTTTTCAAGCTCGAGAAACAAGGATCCATTTGCTTCAAAAGACTGTATTATCGCTTTTATTTAATATATTAAGTAATATTTTAAAACCGCAGCTTTTGAAGCACATGGATTTAGTCAGATTAATAGATTTTTCAAGATGCGACAATCAGGTCGCATCTAATAGTGTTCATTTGGGTACGGAGTGTGATACCTTCCTCCGTCAATTAACTGAAGAGGGCAAATCTGACGTCGTCCAAACCGTACGACAAAATTGTATTAAATTTTATATCACAGCTGCGAACGAAATTCGTAATCGATTACCAATCGATGACGAATTTCTCAGCAGATTATGTGTGTTTGAACCACTTTCGGCTTTATCAAACTGCGAAAGAGACATTTCCTTCAGAAATGTTCTCTTTATTGCGCAGAAATTCGGCGGTTTCGATGAAGACGATTTGCAAAAAGAATGGGCAATGTTACATTTGGACTTTGCAGATGATAGGGAGAATTTAGTACATAAGAAGTTCGATGAGTTTTGGAAAACAATCTTGATAACGCGAAACAATTTAGGCTTTTTTAAATATCCTAATTTACAAGTTTTATTAAATTCAATTAGATGTTTGCCAAATTCGAACGCCGATGCTGAAAGATCGTTTTCCATGCTCCCCGACATAAAGAACAAGAAGCGAAACAAACTCGGTTCGGCCACCGTTAATGGGATTTGCGTGGTGAAGTCGGCATTAAAGGCAAACGGGGATAAAGCTCAGACCATGGAGGTAGATGATACACATCTATCTCTCATGTCATCTGATATTTTATATGCTAATTCTGATAAGCAACAGAAAAATAGATTACGGCTATATGCCGCCAATGACGGCAGCATCGCGGATCCTCCCCCTTTGTCGGATAATGCGGATTAACAATGTCCAGAATATTATCAATTTCATTTATTTTCAATTCCATCTTATTTTTGGACATCGTTAACGTGTAAATATGTAATCGATTTTCCTCATATCATTTTTATGCTTTTCATGCTGTATATTCGCTTATTCGCTTATATAAATATAAAGAGAATGTTGAGGTAATTGTACAAATAAATATATATCTTTGGTTATATATATTTTATATGTAACAATTATCTCGAAATTCAAACGCATGTAATATAGTAAATTCCTTTGCTTTGCTTTCTATTCTTTGGAGATGTAAATAATTGGCAGCACGATGTCTTTTTTTCTATTTTTATAATTTCTTTCAATTTTGTAACGAATCTCGCGATGTTATAGAATTGCATGCCAAATTGTTTGCATTTCCCTCCTGATGGAAGAAACCACCACCTTCCCGCGGTTTCCATCGAGCGGTAACGTGCATGTTGTATGTTATTAATTTGTAAATATAAAATCGAGTCAAACATATATTATTCTATCGAAGGCTGCTATAGCATGCACGATACTGGCCAAGAGTGGATACTTATTTTCACAAATTTAATTAAACTAGAGTATCAAAGTATTTGTCGTTTAATAATCTCCATGTAGTTCAATACATTTTATGCTTAAATATAAAGCAGATTTTTAAATTTAGGAAATGAAAGGTAGTCCTGTAACTTTAAGGGGTAACCATTATTATTTTTGAACAAATTTTATTCAAAATTTAACCAGGTCTTGAGAGGAAAATATAAAATTGGAATATAAAATTTCATTGAAATCCATTCAACCGTTTAGGCGTAATCGTATTAACAAATGCGTGAAACTAAAAAAAAAGTTCATTTTTAAATAATCAAAATGTGATCAGGGGGTCTTAAAACGTGTTTTTCCGCGACAAAAATTTTTTCGAAATTTTTTTTCATTACAAGATAACATCCTTGTATGTCGAAAAATGAAAATAGGCAGTCAAGATCCCGCGCGGCTCGTGCCGCTGGCTTGCTTTCCAACATAGAATGAATTTCAACGCTTCAAGAGCGAGAGAGAAAGACTTTCATTTGTTTTCTCTCTCGATTTCCCGAAGTCGTCCGAAACGCTGAGCTCATGTACACGCGTTTCCTGCGGTAGTGTGTGTAGTGGTGGGGGGTGTTCTCGAGAACTCCGGTCCCCAATCTGGCATCAGAGGGATGGACCCGTCTGTGCAGGCCGCGCAGCTCGCTTCCCCAAGATGTCGCGCGGTGTGGCACGTCGAGTCCGAATGGCGCCGACAACTGTCAGAGCCGTCTGACTCTGTCCGGCGTGTTGTTCCTGCCGTTCTGCCCGTCCTGCACCGATGGATGGGTAGAGCGTGGGGTAGACTCACCTACCGGTTAACACGTTGAGCGCCACGCTGATTTTTAAGGGTGTCCCCGTTAGGCCACGCGCGCCACGTAGAAGCGCTGATACTGTAAGGCCAATGTTTCTTCTCGCAGTAGAAGATAGTTTACGTTTGTAACGTGGTTCCTATAGGCATTCATTCAACACGTTACGCGCCAAGTCTGTTTTGTTTTCTTTAGCGTTTAGCCGGCTAGATAAGATGTGTAAATTTTATAGTTCTCATGTTACACGCTGTCAGCCAGCGATGGTTGACGCGGCCTAAACGGAAAGTCTAGTGTCAGCCACCGATAGCTAACGTGGCGCTCAAGGTGTTAACACAGGTGCTCGTCGAATATGGATGCTTCTGCAAGTATCTTGACCGCATTGGGCGGGAATCGACGGTGCAGTGCCAGCACTGTGGCGAGGAAGAGATCTTCCGCTCCCAGTGGTCGTGGAAGCGATGCTGGATAGCGAGGGAGCCTGGAGGCCGAGGAGACAAAAGGAGGCCGCCGAGCGGGAGCGCGAGAAGGCGCGCTTCTCATCGTGGAGAGGTGATAGCACTAGGCGACGTGGGCGCCTATTGCTGCCACCTGAAATGTGGCAAAGTGGAGTTACGTGGGAGGAATCTCAACCCACGGTTTCCCCATAGCAACCACTACTAGCCCGTTCGCGCGACGAACTCTGTGTACGAGTGCCGACTTTCAGAATTTTCCATTCTGAATTAAATTACTATGAATTATAATTTGATGTCTAACTATCCAAAATTGTATTTTTATTTAAAATTGTTAAAAAAAAGTACAATTCGGAAAGAGGTTCGGGCGATATCGCGCATAGCGACGCCCCTGGATTCGCGACCTCTGAGTTGTACATAATTAAACGCAACGGTAATCGAGTAATGTTTAACGGCAGATTCGGTAAACATCGACGCGGCCTTGGCTTTTGTTGCTCGAGGAAACCGAGTCGCAAGACAGAAAAAAGATGTTTAACGAGTCCCTAACGTCCGTGGCTCGTCAAATTTGAAATTTTAACTAACGTTTTGAGAAAGGGCGTTTATATATGCGAGTGAGAGAGAAAGACATACTTCGTCTGCGTGGTATTAAATACCGAGTGCACGCAAACGAAGTAGCATTCCGTTTCGAAATTTCGCCTCGCGCAGAAAAGTATATTTAGTCTCTCAAACGGAAATAATCACGGAGTAAAAGTTTGTCGTGAATTAAGGTACGTGAACGTTACGATTTTCGTGGTTACGTACATCGGACATACGTACGGGAGACTCTAGAATTGGACGTGGCTTTCTCCAATTCTAGATTCAAGCATTTTGCATCCTGTAGCTCCGTGATGTCGGTGAACAAACATGAGTTGCATCTGGTTCACCGACAAATATCACACCTGAATTCCTCTGGAAAAGAGGAAAGAACAGTCGATGATCTCCGACTTTCGGAGCTCGACAAAGACGGCAGTAATCACCTATCGCTGTCACGTGTATCCCTGCTGTCCGACCCTGTGAAGCATTAAAGGGATGCACGTCCACAGAATAGGGTACGTCTTTCTTTAAAACCTGCCTACCATCAGCAGGTGTATTCTAGGGGAGGATACTACTTCCTATTCTCGTTGCATTCATGTGAATCTGGGGACGCCCGTTCACGCACGGGGATCTTGTAAAAGCCATAGAATACGCTCAATCTGTGCACGATTGAGCTACGCTCGTTTCTTCTAAACTGCAATGGCTAAGATGCTACTGAGCTACGCCTGTCGCAGTGTAGCCCCGGCGGGGCATGCACCCATACTGTAGAAACCTTGCAGAGTAGCACCAGCCGCTCTGCGAATGTTATACTGGAGGCGCTCTGCAGTTTCTGCAGGTCCATGTACCTGGCCTATATGGGACTACGCATTGCGTGTGTACTTACAACACACACGCAAGGGAAACGAACGGAAAGAAGACGTTGTGTGTATTACGATAGAATCGTCTATGTATTAGACAAGTCGAGTACACACATGAGAGAATAGATCCTTGGTGTTTACCAAGACGTGGTCTAAACACACCGACGCGTCGGATCTATATGTGTTGAGGCATTGCGATGCTCAACACTAATCTCTTAACAGGATTAATTGCCGCCGCAAGAAATCGTCGCGACACGGCTTAACGCCGTGCAATAAGCCGACGATTCGGACCTGAGAATAATAATATTTACTTTCTTAATTTAATACAGTCCACAATTGTTCGCAGGTGAAGACCCTGACCATCCCCGATAAGCCGGACCACCATAGACGAGGCCAGGCTCAAAAAATCGGGCGAAGGAACAGTCACAACCTTCTCTCTAGATTATTATTTCTAATTTGTATTATTTAAATAAACGGTGTTCCGCATCGAACACCAATATAGATATACCTCAGCGTTGACAGTTCATAACCTTTGTCGATACCACTCTCCCTCTTCTGGCGATTCGAAGACTAGGGCAAATATTTATTTTAATATAATATTTTCTTAGTCAAGTTTTTTTAAACAAAAATAATAGCAAAATTTAGAATTTTAATTTGACACATCAATCACCATAAATTATATTTTTATTTATAATAGTTGCAAAATTTCCAAATATGTCGTTGTGTAACACTGATAGAAAAAGACGATCCGGAGAATGACAAGGTTGCACCGAAAGATGTATGTCCGAATATCAGTTTACCGAAGCGCAACGTGCACACTTTTCGACGCAGTGCTCCGTACAGCGGTCACTCGGACGGAGCTCAGTGCTGTAGCGAAAGATCTAAGGGAAGCTGCCGCGGGGCCCGATTCGGCATTGCACAGCTTCTCCCCAGTCGAAATGCCATCGTATTATGGCTGTACGACGTAATAAAGAACTATGGCAATACCAGAGGGTCATGTAGCCCCCCGAGATCGAGCCACTAATGAGGCGCGGCGTGGGGGCAGTACTGGAAGTGTTCTTCCAGAGTTCCCAGTGCTCCCTCAACACGCAGAGACAGGTCACCATGGAGGATTTAGCGGGTAGAAATCCCGCATAACCTCGCCAAACCTCCAGGGCGGTGTGGGATCTTTTGAAGATTTCCTCCAAGTTAAAAAAAAATTTTAATTTAAAAAGATTAAAAAATTAAAAAATTAAAAATAAATTTTTTGAAATAGTGTTAGTATTACTAAAAGGATCATTCATGATCAGTTATGGTCTAAATCAGAAAGACTATATATAGGCTCACTCATGATCAAAAATGTCACAAGAGTTATTAGAAGTACTTCCTAATATTACTTTCATACAGTAATAATACTGGAAACTCGTTTTAAGGATACTAATCACAGAGTTGTAAGTAGTTCATCGTTTTTCTTAAAGGTTAAGTTCTTTATGTAGTGCAGTTTGAACTATCAGCGGAGATTTAAAAGTACAATTAAACCAGAGTTCATAATTTTTTACCGAGAACTTGATTCACATAAGAGTTCCTATGTCTCTGCGACAGAATCAATTGCAAGTAATTTGCACTTATTAGAACCTTAAATGTGTTTATATATTCAATAAATTCTTTGTAAATTCTCTGTAAACAACTTGAGAAATGTAGGCCAAATTTTCAAGCACAATCAACCTTTGATTTAGAGATATTTTGATGAAAAATTAATTTTCTGTTTATACTAGGGAATTCGAGTAAAATTACTGTATAATTTAAATAATCTTTTGAGTTTTAAGTACTACTGTATGAATCCTCAAAGTACTTGCAAGTATATTCTTGAATTCCATAAGTACCAGTCTTACGATTGAAAGCTAATTTATATAATTCAATTACTTCAGAAATACATAAAACAGAGCATTACCCCTTAAGAGTATATATGATATTTAAATCCCTAAAGTGTGTTGGGTTTATGAGTACAAATTGAATTTGATCTGCGAGCCCCTGTTATCCTTAAAATAATCATAATCCACGTCTAAACCAATATCGGTTTGCTCAGAAAGACCTCTTCTTCCACACCCTGTGCCTAAAATCACGCTTCTCGAAGGAATATCGAAACGACCTGCTTTTCGAAAAGGTATTCCGCAATCATCTTTAAAAGGTAAGCCATTGCAAGCCGTAGGAAAACCGAAGGATCGGCATTTCTGTTCGTTTAACGTCGCATTACACCCCAACATTGATAGTGCTCAGCGCATTGTACAATACGATTCCATTCGTCTGAAACTGTCCGGAATGATATGAATTCGGTAATTACAATATTTAGATAATAAAAGTCAAGCAATCTTCTGTTCACTTGTTCGTATGACTAGGGTGAAGCTAGGTTGTATACTGTGACTTTCAAAATTCGAAATGTATACATAAATGTGGAACTGTATTTTCATATCTATATAATCGAAGTGTACTATCAGTTAGAACCTGCTAGGATGTATTATTTGATTTTATCTTATTTTTTATTTTTATTATTAAATACAGTGTAAAGATACGAGTTTATATACGAGTGTAGGCTACTTTACCAGAAGATTCAGCTCACGCAAAAGTCTGATCTTAATAATACTCTGTATACATGTAAAGTAAAATGGAGTGTACCTATATTAAGCGATTATTTTGTCGAGCAGAAATTTCTTTAAAAGGATGCAACGAAGCCTCAAAGTTTTTGCGTTTCTCAATTCTTTTTTCTGGAATTTTTGTAACGAGACGTTAGGGCATAATAAATTGAACATTTTGCGTATCTCTTTATCAAGACTTCATATTATCAATATGTGCGAAGAAGACGATTGCATCGACTTGTACGTTGCACAAGTGTGTCGCTGATATGTAAATTTGTAGATCTCTTTTTACTGCAGACCAGACGACACATATATAAGCAACGCGCTCGAATTGTGATAGTCAAATTTTTAAAGCAGTAAAGGGACAATGAAAATGAAAACATACTTGGAATATTTTTATTACGACAGTTTCTTTTAAAACATTTGTCTGTGTATAAACATATTGCCTCAATAGTGTTAAGGCAGGTAGTACAACATCGAATATGAAAAGAGTTAAAATAAATAAGGAAAAGGCAATGCCAGACTCGGCATAGCCTATCATTCTTTACACCACGCAGAAGCATCTCCAATGTAAGTAGATAAAATTTCATTTACTCGTCGGAAATTGAAATTCTATCACCGTCACGGATATGCGACGTTGGGCCCAATTTGCCTGACAGCACTTGTGATGGCGAACACGTTAAAAATTGTGAAGAAATTTCAGAAAAGAAAGAATATCGATAGATAAACTTATAAATAATTGCAAAAACTAACAAACCGTATTATTATTGTTGTTAAAGGTAAATGCTTGTTTTAAGCCTATTCTTATTTTTCTAGTTAATATTAAATTTCATATGCAAACGAGTAATATTAATATTAATTGATAAAAAGGTTGTAAATCGTACTTTATTAATTTAGACTCTTTACATATGAAATGTTTTGATACAGATTTATCACATACATATTCGTGATACAGCTTCCAATGGAGTTTCGAGCATTGAATTATTTGGGGAAGTGCACACGAGTTGGCATAAAAATTGACATTTGGGCGTCAACGCGTTATAAAACTTGCTCGTGTGCATCGAAATTTGAAGTCTAATAAAACGGTAATACGGGTTCATACACTTTTTTATTGTAACAAACATGAATTAGACAGAGTTGTTAATGAGACTTCAAGTTGTAATCTTTTTTTAGTATAAAAATGACTGTACAGAGACTTGATACTGACATAATTTTGGTATCGATCTTATGTTTGTAAAGTTTTATCGAAACCGATATAATACCGAAATATCAATACTGATGTATTACCGGAAATCAAAGTGAATACCGATATTATTTCGACACATTGATTGAGCAAACGGAAATAGGAATCAGAGTTTGCTGCTAGACTGTCACCGAACTTAGAAACTATTGTAAGAGGCAGGTGCCGAATGAGTGAGTGAGTGAGTGAGATGTGTTGAGTGTGTTAGTATGTGTGTCCAGTGTTTGTCATTTGTTCTTTCTCAAAGCCATCTCGAATGTTCGATGGCAATCAATCCTAATAGGTAGCGCAAATGCGCGTAAAGGGCCTTCTCGAATGTTCAATGGTAGCCCCCACCTGTGATGCCAGACTGAGGACGGGAATTCTCGAGAACACCCCCTTCTACTATGCACCCTAATGCACGAGCCACGCATACGTGGGCTCAGCGTTTCGGACGACTTCGGGAAATCGAGATAGAAAACAAATAAAAGTCATTCGCCCTCGCTCTTGAAACGCTGAATTCCAATCAATGTGGAAAGCAAGCCCGCCGCCACACGGGCCGCGCGAGATCTTGACTGCAGATTACTCTTATTTTTCAGTATACGAGGATGCCCTTGGAATGAAACAAAACATGTCGAAAAACTTTTTATAGCGGAAAAACACGTCTTAAAACCCCCTAATCACGTTTTGATTATTTGAAAAAGGGCCTTTTCTACGTGGTTTTGTGTGTAACAACGTAAAACCCCAATGACAGAAACTCAATTAATGCAAATGCTTAAGATCATGTTAAACTAGTTGAATTCTTGGTCTTGACATACAAGTAATAATGTCAGTAACTTTATGAAGCAGTGTCCAATTACTGAAACAACGTTACGGTCTCTCATGGTAGGTCCAAACCTCGAATTTCTTTTCTTTCATTTTCCTTTTTTTTCTTTTCCGTGGCAGGAATTTCCTACAGATTACTTAATCGCCTGATTATTGGGCCAAAACTTTTACTTTGGGTTATAGAAATTTCGACTTGATCGTTTCCTCATAAGAGGTTTAAGATATAAAAATTCGACCAACAAAGGCTTTGCAATGAAGGTTGATTATTTTTGACATAAAGAAAGAAAAATTCCATTTTCGAAAATGAATTATTTTTAGACATACATATGCATAATTTTATTTGCATTTTTTTAAATAGTGAAAGGGTAGATACAACTTGGAATTATAGAAATAACAGCTATAAAAGATTTCAAATTAATTTACAAATGTCATATCATACCATTTTATTTTATTTTTTTTTAATTAATGCTTTACTTTTTTTATTCGTTACACATCAATAAATGTATGCTAACATTACACATACGGTTAAGAATTAGCAACTTATAGTGGCATACAATAATTATACAATTTATCTCTTTGCAATACATAAACTCAGTTAAAAATTTCCCGCATATCTAAAATATTTTAATAACGTTGATCGTGCCATCCCTCCAAAAAGTGTCCAAACTGGTATCAAGCGTTTATCGACAAGTAAGCATAAGTGGTAACTGACTTTGATGAGGCCTGCCATCTATCAAGGGAATCCGCAAACAACTCGCACATATTTATCAACAATAAAAGGAAGCAGGGAAAAACGACATAGTTGCTCCACCTATACGGTATACAATCGAACTACTTCGATAACAGTTTCAATGAGACTTCAATAGATGGCGCAGCACACTAAATTTACTTAATTTATGCGCGAAAATTTAAAATCAGTTTTTTAAAAGTCGCACTTACTTCTGATACAATATGATTAATCTCTGTCGGACGGAATGATAGAATCGGCATTTACAGAAATAATTTCTGAACAATTTTGTATGATTCATTTTTGTTAGGGAATATAACCGCTTAAAGTTTGAATGAACTACAGTGATAACAGCGCATACAAACACAACCAAATATACATTTGAGTCAATCAAATGTTTTACATTTCATTTTCTGCTGTGAATCTACCTCGTTATAAATCCGTTGATCAGATAAGTTTATTTCGATTTTCCTATAATTTTCTGCATACGTTTGGTAGTTAATTTTGCAAAATAATTATTGTTAAAATTGTGTTACTTTTTAGATATAAATTCAGAAGAATTTACATAATCGTTTGGTCGAAACGAAATCGTATTAACCCTTTATCTGGTAATGTTGACCTCATGCAACTTGTGTTTTTAATAGCTTGCATGTGAAAGAGCAACATGCTCTAATTATTTATGCCCATTGCATAAATTATGCTAATAAAGTATTTTCAGCTCTTCACTCTCTTAGAAAGGGCATATATACTTAACTTGGATAACTCCCAAACTTGTTTATTTGAAATTTCAATGCTTGTCAGATAAAGGGTTAATTTTATTCAACGTTAGGTTACATTACTTTTAAATGTAACTTGTGTCGTGTCTTAAATCGTACCGACATGAGGTTCCTAAATCGTACTGGCACAATTTAAGAAATTACTTCTTGTTTTTACCCTCTCTCAATTAACGTTGCTTTCATTCCTATTTTTAGACTCTAATTATGTCAAGGCAATTAAAGCGAATTTATAATAGATGGAAACCAGAAGATATGGAAGAGGCGTTAACCAAATTATCGGAAGGAGTTATTGGATTTAATGCAGCTCACAGACAATATAACAACCCTAAATATCTTAGCTCCTATTCCCATAATAAATCACAACGGAGTATTCCGCGGATGCTCTACCTCATCAGCTGAAATAACGTCAGCACAGAATAAAGGAAACATAAAAAATGCGTCAAATAAAAGAAACGTAGGAATAAAAAGGAAGAATAAAAAAGAATTTTACATTAAAAAGAAGAACAGCGATTGGCTTTGTTTTATTTCTGGAGAAGATCGGGAGGAAAACGTGATTAAATGATTGAAATGCAAATCATGCGTTCACGCATTATAAGCTGGAGGTAACGAAAGAATAAAAAAATTTGTCTGTAATGTTTGTACTAACTAAATACTTATGCATCCAGAACAAATTCAGGATTTTTCCAAAAGAGGTACGACTTAAGCAACCTTATCCTACGTTGCTCTTGTAACTCGAAGCTCTAAAGTATAGTAAGTGGTACTAAACGGTTTAGTTTTGGACCGACTTGTTTCCGTTGTAAACATTGTTAACTGATTTCTGTAGAATAAGGTGCAGAGCGTATAGCGTGTAAAAAATGAAATTTTCATTACTTCTTACATACAAATATTATCTGCCATAACAGTTAATAATAAAAGCTGAGCTTCAAAAATAATATGCGAAAACAGAAAATGATTAAAAATTGTAAAGATCTAAGATCTGTAGCTTGTAAAAACTAATTTTTAAGAAATACCTCAGAAAAGAATTTCTAGCTTAGCGCCAAGCATACTTAACACTAGGTTTACGGGACCCGTCAACTTGGCGGATTTCAAACCGTTTAATACATACTTAAGAATCATGTAATTCAGAAATTATTAACCACTTCATTCGTTAGTTTATGGATTAAAGTTTCAGTGCTGTATAATAATAAACAGAAGTACACCGCAAACGAATGAAGTAGGATTAACTGTTGCTGCGAACACCTTGAAACTTTTGCAACCTACTCTACACCAGCCATGTACACGTCGCCCTACCTCTTTCCATCCCTATTTCCCGCGCGGGGCCGACCGGACTGTACTCGCGTTTCAGATTAGGTCATAGATTAGATAGCGCGGTGTCGTAACAAGTGATTCCTCTCGTTAGGGAAGTTAAGTCGTCGGGAAATTGTATTGAGAAACTCTGATGTTGGGTGGAAAACACTGTTCGCCTGTTGGAAAGTGTTCCTCCAGTCATCGGGACAGTTCCTTGCCATTTTTCGACAAAACTTCTAATTTCTAATTCGTAATTTTCTAATTTCGAATTTCCTAATTTCCTAATTTCCTAATTTCCATCTAATTCCTAATTTTCTATTTTCCTAATTTCTAATTCATTCGTAGTTTGTAAGTTGTAACTCTTCATTTGTAACCTATATACACGCGCGTGCATAAGTTTCTGGCCAAACCATTTTTTATCGATGTAGGGACGTGTAGTTGAAGTAACGCGGCACAAAATAGGTATGAGATACGTCTTTGCTAACACTATCGAAATATACAATTCTTAAAATTTTAGAATAAAAAGACATTAAAATAAAGCAATAATATCATTTTCGCTGTATGCAAAAGTTTCGTGCCAAACTCCTCAAACGGTGTAATATCGACTATTCTCTCACACGTATTTACGTTTTTGACCGGACACGAATATAAACATAAAGGTCATTGACCTTCCGAACATTTTGCATCAGTTGTCGATTGACAAGATACCGAAGCGCACAGAATTACAACTGCGCGGGATTGTTATTAAGCAACACTACGAAGGACACGTTTCAAGTAAAATAGCGTCTTCATTATCAATATGTAAGACAACTGTGAACAATATCATTAAGAAATGGAAAACTACAAATAGTTTAGCCGATAAGCTAGCCTCTGGAAGGCCCAGAAAAACCGCCTATCGTGTAGATAATTTGATAAGGCGAAGAGCAGTAGCCGATCCGATGAAGAATGCCACAATGCTAGCACGCGAATTACACGATGAAAACTTGGCAAACATTCATCGAAGCACTGTTTCTCGTAGACTACACAAAATGGAACTTTTTGGACGCATTAGTGCTAAGAAACCTTTTGTCAGTGCAAAAAATAAGAAGCTTAGATTAGAATTCGCGAGTCAGCATCAACATTGGAGTGTGGACGATTGGAAAAAAGTTTTATTTTCTGATGAAACGAAAATAAATTTGTTTGGAAATGATGGAAGAAGATACGTTAGACGACCTAATGTGCAAGACACGTTTCCCGATACCAAACTCCCACCGTGAAGTATAGTGGAGGTGGCATCATGCTCTGGGGCTCCTTTTCATGGAAAGGTGTTGGTCCCATAGAGAAGATAGATGACACCATGACTGCTTCTGTATACCGAGGGATCTTGTTAAATCAAAAGCTTCCTTATGCACGTAAAAATATGCCACGAAGATGGATTTTTCAGCAAGATAATGATCCCACGCATCAGTCTAAGCCTTTACGAGAGTTCCTTATAAAGAAAGAAATACATGTTCTGAACTGGCCAAGTCAATCTCCGGACTTGAATCCCACTGAACACCTATGGGGAGAGCTCAAAAGAAGAGTAGGAACTACTAATTGCTCAAATAAAGCTGATCTGTGGAAAAAAGTTCAAGAAGAATGGAAGAATATCGACCAAAACAGAATTATAAAGTTAATTGAGTCTATGCCTCATAGATGTGCTGCTGTTATTACCGCAAAGGGTATGCCAACCGTGTTCTGACTGAAAAGTATAAGCTCAAGTGTTTTTTAGTTGTTTTGTGATATTATATTTTATGTTATTCGACGAAATTATGTTTGGCCCGAAACATTTGCAGACAGCAAAAATGATATTATTGCTTTATTTTAATGTTTTTTTATTCAAAAATGTTAAGAGTTGTATATTTCGATAGTGTTAGTAAAGACGTATCTCATATCTATTTTTTGCTGTGTTACTTCTACTACACGTCCCTACATCGATAAAAAATGGTTTGGCCAGAAACTTATGCACGCGAGTGTATATTAAAGGGTTTAACCCGTATACCAAATAAATAAATAAATTCTACGTTCTCCGCACAACTTTTGAAAAAAAGATCATTCGTTTAACCGAACTATATCTTTTTTCAATTCGTTGGAATATTAAAGAATTAAATGCTGATACAAATAAACCCAAAGGGTTGAAACAACTTTAGAATGAAAATCTCTACCAATTCGCCTTGTTTGACCAGTTGATCTAAATAATTATGTGAAGTTTTATTTGTGGTTCTGGAGATACTTTCGATCTATTCGTTCTGTTTGCCAAACAAAATTGGAACTAACAATCGTCCCCGTGTTTGAGGCAGATCTTTCTCGTTACCGAATGTTTTCCTGGCCCCGATGGCGATGCATTCCGAGCGATTAGTCGTAATGGTCCAGGGCGAAGGGACCATGTGCTCATTACGCATTCGGCTTTGGTGCATTCGAAACTTCGGTGAGTTCGCTGTTCGGGTACTTGGAAAGGAGCGGGAAGGAGGCCGGCTAACCGTGCTGACTCCGTCGGTGTCAATGGGCCGCGAAGCTTCGGCGGAAACTTCGCCTTTCGATTATCGACGACGCCATAATTACGCGGGCTCGCTCGCTTCGCGTCGATCACCAAAAACAGAGTTGTATACGGGGGTTACTAGAATTTTCTGAAGATGCATAAAAATCTGCACTAGAGTTATGACTGTTGGGATTTGTTAGAAATTTGATTCTATTCCTATCTCTACTAGATTTATTATAATTATTAGGTGTGCAAATTAATTCGGTGCCTTTGCATCTAACGCTTTGTAACTTTTATACAAGTTAAAATACCTTTCCCGCCCAGTGGTGATTTGAAAGTAGTAACATTATACTCTAAGGAACATTAAAACAATTAACGACAACTCAGCATAATTTCACCTAATAGTAGTAAACAATATGGTGTTCGACAAGGACCATGTGAGGCATTGCATTCTCTTTGCGTTTGAACCGAAGGAAAATACTTCTGAAGCTAAAGAAATGATTTGTTCTGCTTTTGGTAAGACGTTATGACGTAAAACGTGCAAAAAATGGTTTCAAAGATTTCGAAACGTAGATTTTAATCCATTGGATGAGCCACGTCCAGAACAGGCAAAAAAGTTTAAAAAACTTTTGGAAAACTTTTGGAAAATCTAAAGAAGGGCTTGCATTGGAACCGGGTGTTACCCACCAATGCTTATCCTAACGTTTACTTCAGTTAGGAGAAATTCAGAAGTTAGGAAAATGGGTTCCGTACGAAAAAGGCACCGAATTCATTTGTACACCTAATAACTTTACACTGTACATGGCACGTGGTTGGAAAGAGAAGTGGAGTGGCAAAAGCACAAAGCTCAAGTAAATACACTAGTTAGACGACCACGTGACTAAAGTAGGATAAGGTTGTTCAAGTCGTATCGTTTGAAATTTGTACGAACTGCAGCGACAACAGCGTATACAACCACAAGCAAATATACATTTGAGTCCATCAAATGTTTTACCAATTTCGTTATAATAAATAACAACAATATTAACACAAGTTTTGAATAACACATTTAATTTCTATTTATTTAATAAATCCCAAGTTTTATACGGATTTTTTCCTTCAAGGGTACGACTTGAGCAACCTTACCCTAAATATATGTTATATATTAACAGATATCGCGATTAGGCTATTAATGATAAGCATTCCAACAGGATTAAACCATTTGTTGCTGTAATTTTATACGTTTATTGCGCTTTAAGTACAATGTTCTGTGGAATGCAGGATATCTTTGGTCTTGAATTTCTGCACGCTATTGTGAGTTTCTCAAATAGATATGCATATCTACTGTATTATTACTGATAAAGTGTGTATTATATGGGAGTGAACTGTTTAATATCTTAATATTGTAGTAGCTACTGTATAATATTAATACTAAAATAATATTTAGTATTAAATCGCAGTTGCTACTATACAGGTGTACAGCACTTTAATATTTCAATATTTACTTTTTATCATGATTCTATTTGTTTATTTTCTCTAAACAACTACTATCACTTCATAAATCTCTAAGAAACTACAGCAAAGTTACCATCAGATTTCTACAGTTTGTTAATTTTCCTCTATCCAAAAACCCAAGACCTTCGCGAAAGCGCGAAGACGTAAGACGTAAAGACGTTCCACAGAACCAATCCTGAGTTTCCGAATTGTATAACCGTTGTAACGATCAACACGCGTTTATATCAAAATTCTAACAGCACGCGACTCCGAGCCAGGCGTAATTACCAGGCTCTAATCAATAGTTTCTAATCACCAGATTCATACGTAAAGCGGTTTGCGTTCGACTCTGAGGAGCGCTGTATTAACGACCCCCGATACGCGGATTGTTAATGAATAAAGTTACGATAAGGTCGATGGATCGTTGTTAAAGATAATAGAAATTATTGAACGCCGTGCAAGGCAATATTATTGCTGGTGTTTAATTTACGCGAAAATTTTGCGTGCAAGCTCCTCGTTGGACAAACAGACTGATAAGTGGACGGCTGATTTTACGCGGGAGTAGAAAGCGTATTCCCGGACGTAAGCAAAACACGAAATAATTATTAGGATATTGACATAATTTGCTGGCTTGATTTCATCATTCCACATGATTGAACTCCAATATTTTACGCTGATTCCTGAATGAGATGTTAATAATACTCGCGCGCATAATTCGCAATAAACACCGGATGTATCACGATGTTCCTGTAAATATTAATCTAAATAGTCAAATTAGACAGAGCATTAAAGAAGTTTCCGATTTATATAAGTTTACAAATAAGCAATTTCACGTATAAGCTCTGTTTCGTCGTCCGTTTATCATGCAAATATTATTTAGCATAAAATTTGCAGTTCCATTATAAAAAAAATAGAGTAACCATAGCTTGAAGTAATACGATCTGAACTATTTAATATACAATTATGAATTGCAGTAATACTTTTTTGTGTTTAAATTGTATGTGAAAGTTTAGAAGATAAAAAAATACATTGCCTGTGATCTATATAAACCCAACAATTTTGCTTCATAAGAATTAAGCAAGGAACAATTTTGCTTCATAAGAATTAAGCAAGGAATTAAGGAG